>OU015771.1:6590825-6611293 GCA_907173295.1 Fagus sylvatica | reverse complement strand
TATTCACAATTGCTAGAATTAGTTCATTCTGATGTATGTGAATTGAATGGTATTTTAACTAAAGGTAGAAAACGTTACTTTATCACTTTCATTGATGATTTCTCTAGGTATACTTATGTTTATCTAATGAGGAATAAAGATGAATCCTTTGATATGTTTAAGAAGTATAAAACCGAGGTTGAAAATCAAAAGGATAAAAGAATTAAAATTCTTACAAGTGATAGAGGTAGTGAATATTTTCCACAAGAGTTTACCATTTATTGTGAGGAAAATAGACTAATTCACCAAAGGTCAGCCCCTTATACACCCCAACAAAATGGCTTAGTTGAAAGAAAGAATAGAACACTAATTGACATGTTAAATGCAATGATAGTAAGTGCAAAGCTACCTTTCAACTTGTGGGGTGAAGCTTTGCTAACTGGATGTCATGTGCATAATAGGGTTCTATTTAAGAAAATTCAGTCATCTCCATATGAGTTATGGAATGATAGGAAGCCTAATTTGAATTATCTTAAAGTGTAGGGGTGTATAGCCTACTTTAGAGTTCCAGATCCTAAAAGAACCAAGCTTGGACCTAGAGTTATCAAAAGTGTGTTTGTTGGTTATGCAGTGAATTCTAAGGCTTATAGATTGTTGGATTTGAGTTCCAACACTATAGTAGAATCAAGAGATGTGGAATTCATTGAGAACAAATTTTTAAATGATTCTCAAATAGAACCAAAACAAACACAAGAATCTGACTCATTGGTTAATGATTCTCTTAGTAGAAACAAGAGAATAGAACCAAGTTCACCAAGTGAACAAAGAAGGAGTCAAAGGGTAAGAAAAGAAAAGGATTTTGGTCCTAATTTCATTTCATACCAAGTGAATGTTTACCTTGTAGAAGGAAATAGAGAAAAGGTCCTTAGCAAGCTTCCTTTTGTAGGAAATATGGAAGAAGATCCAAATACTTTTAGTGAAGCTATGGCTTCAAGAGATGCAGCCTTTTGGAGAGAAGCTATTAATGATGAGATGGACTCAATATTGTCTAACAATACTTGGGTTTTAGTGGATCTTCCTCCAGGTTCTAATACCATTGGTTGTAAATGGGTATTTAGAAGAAAATATAGGACTGATGGAACAATTCAAACCTTTAAAGTAAGGTTAGTGGCTAAAGGATTTAGGCAAAGGGAGGGAATAGATTACTTTGATACCTATGCACCGGTTGCTAGGATCACATCTATTCGTGTGCTAATAGCATTTGCATCCATTTATAAACTGGTGGTACATCAAATGAATGTAAAGACAGCTTTCCTAAATGGAGATTTAGACGAGGAGGTCTATATGGATCAACCGGAAGGCTTTGTGCTTCCTGGAAATGAAAAAAAAAAAAGTCTGTAAGTTGGTTAAGTCATTATATGGCTTAAAACAAGCACCTAAACAATAGCATGAGAAGTTTGATATTGTTATTCTAGCTAATGGTTTCAAAGACAATGGAGCCGACAAGTATGTCTACTCTAAGTTTACTAGTGAGTATGGAGTAATTGTGTGCTTGTATGTGGATGATATGCTTATCTTTGGAACAAAAATGTTAGGTGTATGTGAAACTAAGAAGTATTTAGCTTCGGTGTTTAAGATGAAAGATCTTAATGAAACAGATATTATCTTAGGTATCAAGGTTAAAAGACATAGTGAAGGTTATGCACTTTGTCAAAGTCATTACATTGAGAAAGTGCTTCTTAAATATAAGCATCTCAATGTTAAGGAGGTAAATACACCGTTTGATTCCAATTATAAGTTAGTTGAGAATACTGGAAGGGCAATAGCACAGCTCGAGTTTGCTAGTGCAATAGAAAGCATGATGTATACCATGCATTGTACTAGACCAGATATAGCCTTCACAGTAAACAGACTTTCAAGGTATATTAGTAACCCTAGTGCAGAGATTGGAAAGCCATTGCAAGAGTCCTTGGTTATTTAAAGAAAACCAAAGATATAGGACTCTATTATTCTGGGTATCCAGCTGTGTTAAAAGGATATTCAGATGCTAATTGGGTAACTAGTGTAGGTGACAATAAGTCAACATCTGGTTGGATATTCACTCTTGGTGGGCGTGCAATATCATGGGCATCTAAAAAGCAATCGTGTATCTCTCATTCAACTATGGAATCTGAGTTTATTGCTTTGGCTTCGGCAGGTAAAAAAGCAGAATGGCTAAGGAACATGTTATATGATATAGAGTTGTGGCCACAACCGATGTCAGCCATATCTATTTACTGTGATAGCCAAGCCACAATGTCAAAAGCATACAGTAAAATTTATAATAGAAAGTCTAGACATATTAGTCTAAGGCATGAGTACGTAAGACAGTTAATAGAAGATGGTGTAATTTCTATTGTTTACATAAAGTTAAGTGAAAATCTTGCTGACCCATTTACCAAAGGTTTATCTCGAGATATGGTAAGGGTAACTTCCATAGGAATGGTACTAAAACCTTTCTAAGAGAATCACCAACAGTGGGAACCCAATCTTGAGTAGATTTACTTGAAAAGGTTTAAAGGGTAATAACAAGATGTTGATTCGTGATTAGTAAGAGCACTAAAACTTGTGTCCCATTCAGGATGGAATAGTGCAGTCTTTTACGTTAGGAGGATGAGTTTTTACTCTTAATGAAGTTCAAATCAAGTGATGTCTGTGTAACAGAGACATAAAGAAGGAACTTCACCTTTGTGAATATAGGAGTGGTGCCGCTTCTAAACAAGAGTTAATGTTTTCTCTTGTAAATGTTCACTAAACCAGGTAGAGCACAAGGCCATTTAAGTGCTAAACTATAGGAGAACTTCTAATGTTAAAGATCATTGTTGTGTGTGTGTTATTTCCGGTTTTAAGCAAAAAAGTTTTGGTTTAAGCGACTGAGCCACCAACAACTCTCTTGAAACTTTGAAGTAATTACACTAGGAGAGGGTTTAAGTTGAAAGACACATTCTTTGATGCATAAGTTTTGTGTGTGCTATAGACTGAACAAGAAATATTACAACCTAGTGGGGGATTGTTAGATATAATATCAAATAGGTTGTAATATCAGATCCAGTAGACTGGATCTGACAGATTTTACAAGTCTGGAGTTTCTGCCCAATCCAATCTACTGGACCACCAATCCAGTCGACTGGATTACATGTACTTGGCTGATCCAGTCGCTTGGATTGGTGGTCCAGTCGACTGGATGTCGTGCCTGAGAGTTTCTGCCTAACTCAATCGCCTGGACAACTAATTCAGGCGGCTGGATCACGGCAGTTAGAGACAGTTAATGACCGTTAAAGGCTGAAATGGTGTCTTTTCATGGTGACTCTTGACTGATATACACTTTTAATTAAAAAAAGTTTCATGTTCAGTTATTATATGCAAGAAAACTATATGTTCTAAGAAGTTCTAAAAGAATTAATTGAATTGCTATCATTAATTCTTGGCTTTGTTGTATCCTGGAGATTAATTTGCTTGAACCCTTAGTAATCTCTGAGGAGATGGGGCAAATCTAGTCTTAAAGACAGCGATTTATCATGCCTCAAAGCCTTTTGTTCTCCTTTGATTTCCCTAAAATTCCTAACAATATATTATATATATATATATATATATATATAATATAAGAGTTAATTACGTATTTGGTCTTTAACCTTTAGCCCTTATTTCAAATTGGTTCATAACCTTTCAACTGTGTCAAAATAATCCTCAACATTTCAATCTCGTGTTAAAATGGTCATTGTCGTTAAGGGTTGGATGGAAAAGAATAACGTGACTAACGGTTTTTATTTTAATATTAAACAGTGTGACATGGCATGCCAACAAAGATTAAAACAAAAAACAAATTCTGACTCATCAAACTCATGTGTGTGGCATGTGAGCATACAAAACAAAACCCTAAAATTGAAAACACTCCCCTACCCCTCTCGCACAGCCACTCCGCCGTTGGTTGCCACCTGGCAACTCCACCACATAGCGCTGAACCTCTTCCCAAAAGGTAGATGTCTACAGCTTGGTGTACTGTTTTTGGAGATGCTTACATATTTCCTAGGTGATACAGAGAGAATGGTGAAACGGAGGAGGTCTGGCACTGTACAATGGAGTTGCTAGATGACAGCCAACGGCGGAGTGGTTATGCGAGAGGGGCAGGGGAGTGTTTTCAATTTTAGGGTTTTGTTTTGTATCCTCATGTGCCACACACGTGAGTTTAATAAGTCAGAATTTTATTTTATTTTTAATCTGAGTTGGCATGCCATGTCACTCTTTTTAAATATTTAAAAACCGATTAGCCACATCGGCCTTTTTCATCCAACACTTATTGACAATGACCATTTTGACACAAGGTTGAAAGGTTGAGGACCAATTTTACACAGTTAAAAGGTTAGGGAGTAATTTGACACAAGAGCCAAAAGTTGAGAACCAAATACGTAATTAACCCAATAATTAATATTCCTAGAATAAAAAATAACTTATAAATTTATAAAATTGAAAAATAAATAATATTATTCTCATATAAGATATTATTATACACTATATTCACCAACAGAGCCAGCTTCTGACTAGTGCCCACCCTCAATTTGTTTTGTTTTGTTTTTTTTTAATTAACCTAGCCATGTTAGGCTCTTTAACTATCGTTATAGCTCACCATATATATTTGATGCCTCCTTATCCATATTTAGCGACTGACTATGGTACCCAACTTTCATTGTTCACACATCACATGTGGATTGATGGATTTCTCATAGTTGGTGTTGTTGCGCATGCAACCATTTTTATGGTAAAAGACTATGATCCAACTACTCAATACTATATATGTTAGATATAATATCAAATAGGTTGTAATATCAGATCCAGTAGACTGGATTTGACAGATTTTACAAGTCTAGAGTTTCTGCCCAATCCAGTCTACTAGACCACCAATCCAGTCGACTGGATTACATGTACTTGGCTGATCCAGTCGCCTGGATTGGTGGTCCAGTCGACTGGATGTCGTGCCTGGGAGTTTCTGCCTAACTCAATCACCTGGACAACTAATTCAGGCAATTGGATCACGGCAGTTAGAGGCAGTTAATGACCGTTAAAGGCTGAAATGGTGCCTTTTCATGGTGACTCTTGACTGATATACACTTGTAATTAAAAGAAATTTCGTGTTCAGTTATTATATGCAAGAAAACTATATGTTCTAAGAAGTTCTAAAATAATTAATTGAATTGCTATCATTAATTCTTGGCTTTGTTGTATCCTGGAGACTAATTTGCTTGAACCCTTAGCAATCTCTGAGGAGAGGGGGCAAATCTAGTCTTAAAGACAGCGATTTATCGTGCCTCAAAGCCTTTTGTTCTCCTTTGATTCCCCTAAAATTCCTAACAATTTTAAGACTAGATTTCTGCAATGGAAGGAGAGAAGATGGCTTACAAGATGATGAATCAAGACTTTGTGAAGTTGGATAAATTTGATGGGTCAAACTTTATCCGTTGGCAAGACAAGATGAAGTTTCTGTTGACTGCACTGAAGATTTTTTATGTTCTGGACCCCAATCTGCAGCCAATTCCGGATCCTACTCCTCAAGACACTGAACAATTGAAGCAACAAAGGATCAAGAGGGAGGAAGATGAACTGGTGTGCAGGGGTCACATTCTGAATACACTATCTGACCGGTTGTATGATCTGTTCACAACCATGACTTCTCCAAAGGAAATCTGGAAAGCACTAGAGACTAGAAGCATTGGAAAAACGAGGATAGCGGATAAGTTCAATGCAGAAGTATTTTGATTTCAAAATGATGGATAATTTCCATGGATTAAATGCATGAGTTAAAATTATGGTATAAATTGAATGACCTTGTGAACAATTGATAGGCAATAATTGTCTCAGTGGAGGTCATAATTCGCGATGGAAGAATTACAGAAGAGTTTCCCTATGGCAAGAAGAGAGGACTTTGATTAGAGTGTCACCCTATCTATGCGAGAAAGAAGTAGACCAATAAGAGTAAATGGGGATTGGAAGCGAGTTAAAACTAAGGGCAAGTTTTAGGCCAAACAAGAAAATTTTAGAAGACTAATTCCAACAAAGACAAGAAAAGAGAGCCTGTTTTTATTGTGGAAAGAAAGTCACTACATTGTGAATGCAGATTCTTGAAGAACCATGAAAGAAAAGGAACTGAACACAATGAGGCAAATGATTTTGGTGTTGTGGCCATAAATAAATTGTCACCATTCTTATACTTTCGAAATTTATGCATACAATGGATTAGAAAATTCATTAACACAACAATTTGTAAAGGAATGTGGAACAATGGGTGGGAGAACCTAATGGGCAATCATAACACCCTAAAGTTTGGAACAGGAACTGTAGCTGATTTTGAGAAGTGGAAAGAAACTCAAACTCACTAATGTGTATCATGTTTGATATTAAAAGAACTTGGTTTCAGCTAGTTTATTGTTAAGAATGGTGATGTTCTTGAGTCGGACAAGCTTATTTATTAAGGTGGTGTGTTTGTTGGAAAGAGTTACTTGTAATTGTACAAATCAGTATTATTAAACCAAAATGATTTTGGTTGTATATTGGGATTCTTCTCTTTGTGGCATACTAGATTAGGATTAAATTTCAAGTACATGAAGTATGCAAAGCATGGGCTGATATCTTATAAACAAGATTGCATGATAATGTGAAATATGCATTGAATCTAAGATAAGAAGAAGCCATTTCCAACCATAAAGATATTCACAATTGCTAGAATTAGTTCATTCTGATGTATGTGAATTGAATGGTATTTTAACTAAGGTGAAAACGTTACTTTATCACTTTCATTGATGATTTCTCTAGGTATACTTATGTTTATCTAATGAGGAATAAAGATAATCCTTTGATGATGTTTAAAAGTTAAAACTGAGGTTGAAAATCAAAAGGATAAAAGAATTAAAATTCTTAGAAGTGATAGAGGTGGTGAATATTTTCCACAAGAGTTTACCATTTATTGTGAGGAAAATGGACTAATTCACCAAAGGTCAGCCCCTTATACACCCCAACAAAATGGCTTAGCTGAAAGAAAGAATAGAACACTAGTTGACATGTTAAATGCAATGATAGTAAGTGCAAAGCTACCTTTCAACTTGTGGGGTGAAGCTTTGCTAACTGGATGTCATGTGCATAATAGAGTTCTATTTAAGAAAATTCAGTCATCTCCATATGAGTTATGGAATGATAGGAAGCCTAATTTGAATTATCTTAAAGTGTAGAGGTGTATAGCCTACTTTAGAGTTCCAGATCCTAAAAGAACCAAGCTTACCTAGCTATCAAGAGTGTGTTTGTTGGTTATGCAAATTTGGCTTATGTTTTGTTTGAGTTCTATAGTAGTAAGAGATGTAAGAGAACAATTTTATGATTCTCAAGAACCAAAACAAACACAAGTTTGACTCATTGGTTAATGATTCTCTTAGTAGAAATAACACAAGAACTTCACTGAACAAAGAAGATTCTCTTAGAAAAGAAAGGATTTTGGTCCTAATTTCATTCACCATACCAAGGAATGTCACCTTGTAGAAAAGAAAAGGTCCTTAGGTCAAGCTTCCTTTTTTACCTTGTATGGAAGGTCCTTAAGCTCCAGGAATATGGAAGAAGATCCAAGAGATACAGTGAAGCTTTTGGAAAGAATGCTATTAATGATTAATGATGAGGACTCAATATTGTCTAACAATACTTGGGTTTTAGTGGATCTTCCTCCAGGTTCTAATACCATTGGTTGTAAATGGGTATTTAGAAGAAAATATAGGACTGATGGAACAATTCAAACCTTTAAAGTAAGGTTAGTGGCTAAAGGATTTAGGCAAAGGGAGGGAATAGATTACTTTGATACCTATGCACCGGTTGCTAGGATCACATCTATTCGTGTGCTAATAGCACTTGCATCCATTTATAAATTGGTGGTACATCAAATGGATGTAAAGACAGCTTTCCTAAATGGAGATTTAGACGAGGAGGTCTATATGGATCAACCGGAAGGCTTTGTGCTTCCTGGAAAGGAAAAGAAAGTCTGTAAGTTGGTTAAGTCATTATATGGCTTAAAACAAGCACCTAAACAATGGCATGAGAAGTTTGATATTGTTCTTCTAGCTAATGGTTTCAAACACAATGGAGCCGACGAGTATGTCTACTCTAAGTTTACTAGTGAATATGAAGTAATTGTGTGCTTGTATGTGGATGATATGCTTATCTTTGGAACAAACATGTTAGGTGTATGTGAAACTAAGAAGTATTTAGCTTCGGTGTTTAAGATGAAAGATCTTAATGAAACAGATATTATCTTAGGTATCAAGGTTAAAAGACATAGTGAAGGTTATGCACTTTGTCAATTGCATCCATTTATAAGTGGTGGTACATCAAATGGATGTAAAGACAGCTTTCCTAAATGGAGATTTAGACGAGGAGGTCTATATGGATCAACCGGAAGGCTTTGTGCTTCCTGGAAATGAAAAGAAAGTCTGTAAGTTGGTTAAGTCATTATATGGCTTAAAACAAGCACCTAAACAATAGTGAGAAGTTTGATAGTTATTCTAGCTAATGGTTTCAAATAATGGAGCACAAGTATGTCTACTCTAAGTTTACTAGTGATATGGAGTAATTGTGTGCTTGTATGTGGATGATATGCTTATCTTTGGAACAAATTAGGTGTATGTGAAACTAAGAAGTTTTAGCTTCGGTGTTTAAGATGAAAGATCTTAATGAAGCAGATATATCTTAGGTATCAGGTTAAAAGACATAGTGAAGGTTATGCACTTTGTCAAAGTCATTACATTGAGAAGGTTTCTTAAATATAAGCATCTCAATGTTAAGGAGGTAAATACACCGTTTGATTCCAATTATAAGTTAAAGAATACTGGAAGGGCAATAGACAGCTCGAGTTTGCTAGTGCAATAGAAGCATGATGTATGCCATGCATTGTACTAGACCAGATATAGCCTTCGCAGTAAACAGACTTTCAAGGTATACTAGTAACCCTAGTGCAGAGCATTGGAAAGCCATTGCAAGAGTCCTTGGTTATTTAAAGAAAACCAAAGATATAGGACTCTATTATTCTGGGTATCCAGCTGTGTTAAAAGGATATTCAGATGCTAATTGGGTAACTAGTGTAGGTGACAATAAGTCAACATCTGGTTGGATATTCACTCTTGGTGGGCGTGCAATATCATGGGCATCTAAAAAGCAATCGTGTATCTCTCATTCAACTATGGAATCTGAGTTTATTGCTTTGGCTTCGGCAGGTAAAAAAGCAGAATGGCTATGGAACATGTTATATGATATAGAGTTGTGGCCACAACTGATGTTAGTCATATCTATTTACTGTGATAGCCAAGCCACAATGTCAAAAGCATACAGTAAAATTTATAATAGAAAGTCTAGACATATTAGTCTAAGGCATGAGTACGTAAGACAGTTAATAGAAGATGGTGTAATTTCTATTGTTTACATAAAGTTAAGTGAAAATCTTGCTGAACCATTTACTAAAGGTTTATCTCAAGATATGGTAAGGGTAACTTCCATAGGAATGGGACTAAAACCTTTCTAAGAGAATCACCAACAGTGGGAACCCAATCTTGAGTAGATTTACTTGAAAAGGTTTAAAGGGTAATAACAAGCTGTTGATTCGTGATTAGTAAGAGCACTAAAACTTGTGTCCCATTCAGGATGGAATAGTGCAGTCTGTTACGTTAGGAGGATGAGTTTTTACTCTTAATGAAGTTCAAATCAAGTGATGTCTGTGTAACAGGGACATAAAGAAGGAACTTCACCTTTGTGAACATAGGAGTGGTGCCGCTTCTAAACAAGAGTTAAGGTTTTCTCTTGTAAATGTTCACTAAACCAGGTAGAGCACAAGGCCATTTAAGTGCTAAACTATAGGAGAACTTCTAATGTTAAAGATCATTGTTGTGTGTGTGTTATTTCCGGTTTTAAGGAAAAGAGTTTTGGTTTAAGCGAATGAGCCACCAACAACTCTCTTGAAACTTTGAAGTAATTACACTAGGAGAGGGTTTAAGTTGAAAGACACCTTCTTTGATGCATAAGTTTTGTGTGTGCTATAGACTGAACAAGAAATATTACAACCTAGTGGGGGATTGTTAGATATAATATCAGATCCAGTAGACTGGATTTGACAGATTTTACAAGTCTGGAGTTTCTGCCCAATCCAGTCTACTGGACCACCAATCCAGTCGACTGGATTACATGTACTTGGCTGATCCAGTCGCCTGGATTGGTGGTCCAGTCGACTGGATGTCGTGCCTGAGAGTTTCTGCCTAACTCAATCGCCTGGACAACTAATTCAGGCGACTGGATCACGGCAGTTAGAGGCAGTTAATGACCGTTAAAGGCTGAAATGGTGTCCTTTTCATGGTGACTCTTGACTGATATACACTTGTAATTAAAAAAAGTTTCGTGTTCAGTTATTATATGCAAGAAAACTATATGTTCTAAGAAGTTCTAAAAGAATTAATTGAATTGCTATCATTAATTCTTGGCTTTGTTGTATCCTGGAGACTTAATTTGCTTGAACCCTTAGTAATCTCTGAGGAGAGGGGGCAAATCTAGTCTTAAAGACAGCGATTTATCGTGCCTCAAAGCCTTTTGTTCTCCTTTGATTCCCCTAAAATTCCTAACAATATATATATATATATATATATCAAAGAATATTTTGAACATGTATTCACCATTGATTCCGTCGTCTTTTATTATATAACGTTATTCCATAAAGATTGTATGAGACCCTCAGATAAAAACATAACTTAACAAACTCATCTAAATTTTTTAATTTATGTATGGATGAATACAACCATTTTTAAATTCCAGTCTTTTTTTTTTTTTTTCATTATAGGCTCATTTTGTTTAACTGTTGGTGAGACCAAAAATTTCATAGAAACTTTCACACCCTTTAACAGATAGAATTATCACTCACTTCATTTGGACCTAGCACAACATAAAGAAAATGAGAAGGATATGAAATTTTTTGAGAAATTTTCGGTCGTTACAAACTTATTGTGTGTTTATTGTTTAATGCATTTGACCTCTCATATCACTTGGTCCTTTTTCTTTTTTATTATTGGGGGATGAGATGCTGTAGTGTTAAGAAAGGTTTTAAATTCGAATCCAAACCAAACCAGTTCAAAAGAAGGAAAAACTTATCAACTTTGAGACAAATAAAATTGATAACCAATACTGTATACTCATTGTGTCACTCGAATGCTCAAAATTGCTAGTACAATAAAAGATAAGGACTTGCCAAACGATAGGATTTTTTTTTTTTTTTTTTTTTTTTTTTTTTCGTTCACTTTTAATTTGTTGGCTTTTCTCTTTTGGTCTATATAAGGTATGGATCCCATTCACATTCATAAATTGACAAATGATAAGGGAAGTATGTAATGTAATAAGTAATGTTATATTTGAACGCACAATTAACATTATTTATTACTTACCATTAACAACTTTGTGAGATAAATTCTGAAATTATTGTCACGCAAGAGTGATTGAATGCAAATTGCAGAAAGATTGATAAGAACCACGCATGCCAGCCCTTATGAGTTATGTCAGGCAGGCATGCCACGGTTTTGTTGAGAATTGAAGTTTCAGCCCCTTCTGAGTTCTGACAGTAAAAAAAGTGAGAGAGAGTTACACAGTGGTCGGATCCAAGAATCTTTTTTTTTTGATAATTCGGATCCAAGAATCTCGCATATAGATTTGGGTACTATCTATATTATTACACACGTGTGAGTTGTGACCTTATCTATATACTCCTGCTGCATATCCAATGAAAGATTGTCTGAGACCCTCAGAAGCACTTATAATAATGCGTCCAATGCCAACGTTAAAGCATTTAGGAGGATGGGCAATGCTATCCTCACCCGCCATGTTACCATTTTCTGTTCGGGGAAACACAAACACCTCTACCCGCAAAGTTAGCTTATGGTTTGGCATTAAAGCTCTGAAATTGAGCAACCAACGAGTTTGGGGCACTTGGGTACCGTGCGCTGTGAGGAGGAGATCAGTGAGATATGATGAAGAAGACGATGAAGATGAAGAATATGGGCACAATGAACAAATTGCGAGCTTGGAATTGTATAGCCAGTCTGCCAAGGGAGAAGCGCTTATTGTGCATGCGGTGGTAGACGAGGAGGAAGTGGAGGTGCTTATCTTCAAGGTGAGTTTTATCCAATTTCATTCTTTTGGGGTTCAGGGCCAATAGGACCACGTGTCCGATGTGGCTTGGCTGCATTTAGCAACTTTTCATCTCTTGATTAATTGTTTTTTTTTTTTACGTAAATTATTCACCTATTCTTAATCTAATTTGTATAAATGAAATCAAACTCACACTTTGATGGAAAAATAGATCAATTGGGTGAGGAGAACCACTAAACCAAGTGGCCAGTGAAATTGACTAACGTTAAATGAGAAAAAACAAATCTTGTATTTTATTATAAACTAATAATACATGTATCAATGTAATTTTTTTAAAATGTATATTTATTTTTTACAAAATTGAGAGAATTGTTCACTTTGCACAGTAAATACCTAACAGTAGGACTATGTATATGCCTGAAAATAGAATGATATAATATGAGTTTAACTAACTTTTTTGTTGTTAGTTTATTTATGGGAAAATTGTACTGACTGCCTTGAGATTTTGAATTGTATATTGATCTCTCATACTTTTCAAAATAACCTACACGTATCTTCCTTGTGCTAACAAAAATTGTTAAAATACCATTTTACCCTCTCTTTGAAAACATATTTCTCATTTCACTCTTTATACAAATCTCCCATTTTACCCTTCACTCAGCCAAATTCTAGTGCTATGTAGTCCAATTTCACATTTTGTGTGCTCTCTCTCTCTCTCTCTCTCTCTCTCTCTCTCTCTCTCTCTCTCTCTCTCTCTCTCTCTCTCTCTCTCTCCAAGCTAACATGCAAGTACCAATAGCAACTGAAAGGACAATAAAGGCCTCAGAGTGTATCACTTTCCTGTGCATATTGTTGAGCTCAACGATGTTGTGGACAATGCCTAAGTGGCCACCAACGCTACACGTTGTGAGGTATAGGAGAGTCAGGGAGCCCAAGCCATCGGATCTAACAACTAAAATGGAGAGTTAAGGAGTTTTAACTAGGCTTTGACCATGAAGGATATGCGCAAAAGATAGCGGCTATAGTAGTGGATCATATGAGGGGTGAGATCGTGATAGTTGGGATTAAAGTGGTCAATATCGAATTGGAGGCCATTTCGGTTTGGTCAGGGGAATGAAATATTTCGGTACTGGCCAATACCGGTGTACTGTTTCGGGTTTACCGCTATATATATATATATATTATTGAACATAAGTGAGAAAACTTCCTTCTTTCTTACATGAATATAGTTAAAAGTCACTTAAAACACATTAATAAAAACTTTTTCTCAAAAAAAAAAAAAAATAAAAATTAAATTGTTCATTAACTCGAAACACCCGAAACACACCGAAACGGCTGAAAGAACCAGAAATATTAACATGTACGTTTCGGTGGTGTTTCTTGTACCAAGTGATGTACCAGAACGAAATATTTTGGGTGTTTCGACCGAAACGGTACGAAATTGACCACTGTGGTTGGGATGGATGATTGGGATTGGGTTTAGGAGGGAGGAGATGTTGACAGTGTCGTTTTGGAGGGTGAGGTGATGGAGTTGGGATTCGAGGGCGGAGAGTCAACGGTCTATGTCAAATTTTTTGGGTTGTGGGTCTTGGGTTGGTCTAGGTATTAGGTAAAGCTAAAAAAAATGCAACAATAAAACGAATGAAAAAAATAAAATAAAAAAGAGTCAGATGTTAATGAGAAATAAAAAATAGTAAAAAGAAAAGGAAACAAAAGCAAAAAATAGTGGGAAAAAAAAAATAAAACCATGCTAGAAGTGAAAGATAAAATGAGAGATTTGTTATGAAAGTGAGAGTAAAATGGTATTTTACAATTTCCGTTAATCAATTTAACGTTGTTAAGATATAGGGGAGGTAAGTGCACGTTATTTTGAAAAGTATAGAAGGTTAGTGTATAATTCGAAACTTTATGGGAGGTCAGTACACTTACACTAGACCTTAGGGAATATTAATGTAATTTTCCTTTTATTTATTTAAAGGTGAAATAAAAAATAACTTTTAAGTAAATAAGTTTATTTATATGAAAAAGTTAACTTTTTGAGAAATTGAAAAAGTTAACTTATTTGTTTAAAATAATTTTTTATCTAGCTTTTATTTAATTTTTTTTTTATAATCTTTTATTGGCTGATATTCAAATTATTTAATAGCATAAGAACATTGAAAACAACTTTTGAACTATATCAATTAAAATGTCCAAAAACAGTAGATCCTTGTTTAACTGTGACGACTTAACAGAGCTCATAGGAGCTTTGGGATTTGTTGGGATTAGCTAACTTGTAGTATAAAATTCTTTCCTTCTTTTTAGTTTTAGCTGAGTTATTCCAAATTTTCAAATTAAACCAACTTATAGAATAGATTAAGCAGTCCTTGCTCAAGCTAGCTAATGGCATTTGTGCTCTATTATTCAGTCTTCTAGTTCTAGTTGAAAAATCAACAAAAGAAGAAGCTGCTTTTGTGAACACGCACTATTTTGTTCTTTGGTACTTGGAAATCTCAAAATTTTCTCTCTTTCCTTTTGGATCAATTTCTCTGCATTTATGTTGTAGGTATGTTTATTATTACCTTTAGACTTTAGCTAGGGAGCGTTAAAAATACATTCTGCATATGCTAAATTCTAGCGAATGTATTCCAACAATCCAACAAGAATACTTTAGCTCTTATGATGATTAGAAAAACATGGGCTTTAAGAACTTTTCATCAGAAAAAATTCTAGTTAAAATAAATGCACATTTTACTCTTTTTCCTACCTATTTGTGTTTATCGTTCTACACCATTTACTTATTGCTTGCTCAAAACTACGTTTGTTATATACATGTTTCAGGGATTTTCTTCATGTTTGAGCTATAGAACTTCACCGGATCCATCAAAAAGTATCCTTCCTGCTAGGGCAGTGATAAAGTCCATAGACAGAATTAAGGGACCTTTCGACCCTTCTAATATAGAGTACCTTCAGAAAGGTCTAACATGGGAAGCATTTAGGACAAGTCTCCTAAAAAATTAAAAATACACCATCATTTGTGCTTGTTTGCTTGGTTTAAACAGTCAATTTGACATGTTTGATTTGTCACCGGTCAGAAAAGTAATGATGCTATTACTTTGGATTGATTGTGCTTGTAATTCAATTCTGATATTTTAGTTTGATTATTCATAGATTTAAATTTAACACACATGGGAAAGCAATGTCATGCATATGTTGTAACATAGATGACTATAAAATTGGGGTTGGGACATGCCGCTAGGTTACTAACCACTCTATTGCGCTCAATTCTCAAGAATCGAGAGATGTTTATGGGGAAACCGGAAATTGAGTTATTCTTAGCAATTTTGTAGGAATTAATCATTTCATTCCTCTTCTCTTTGTGGTTTGTACATTAAACCGGCAACTGAGCTATTCTCGTAGCTAAAACCTTTTTCTTTTTCTTTTTTTTCTTTTTTTGTAGTGTGATCTATTACATATTATTTCCTTTTTTATTTTTCAGGTACCTGGGTACCTGAATTTTTTTTTATTTTTTTGATCAAATGGGTACCTGAAAAATTATTCCTATATAATGTGCTAAAAAATGAAGTCACAAATGGCAAGTTTTTAAACTACAAAATGTTATAGCATAAAATAGATAGCTTGTAAGTTGTGAAGCTGGGATCAATTTTATTATTCATTATTGGGCCTTTAAAATGATGTGACACCATATATAAATGCGTATGTATACATAAAATCTTTACTAGAAAAAAGACTCTATTTCAAATAATGAGATTGCAGTTATATCTTTGTATAAAACCATTATATCTCTGTATACATTAAATCTCCGAAATGACTAATGAAATAGGCTCTCTCTCTCTTTTAAAACAAACAGAGTACATCGTTTTCCTTAAAGTTGCAAGAGTAGATGAAAGAAACGAGAAAGATGCTCATCATGAGGGCCTTCTTCATATTGGGCATCCAATGGATTAACATGGGCATGCATGTCTACATGACAGTTTGCCCTTATTGTTTGTAGATTGTGGCTCGGTTTGAAACACACAGAAATTAATAAGGGCTTTACAGCAGGACAAAGTCCCCTCATTTAATGGCCAACAGGCGTGACAACATGATAATGTGGGGGTGACGGCATTGGGATGGAATGACAACAGATTTTTTTTGGGAAATAATATTATTTTAATATTAATAACGTAAAATAGTAATGTTTTGATATTATTTATAAAAATAGCATTTTTTTTTAAATCGTGTAATTGTTTTGATATTATTTGTAAGAATAGCCTTTTTTTTTTAAATCGTGTTTCCATTACACGATTTTAAAAACACAAATCGTGTCTTGGTTACACGATTTCACGTTGAAATCATGTTACTGAAACTCGATTTCTATTTTTTGCCGAAATCGTGTCTTGGAGACACGATTTCAAAGTGGTATTCTAAAAAAAAAAAAAATTTCAACTCAGCAGCCACGTACCCTAAAATCATGGGTTCAAGACACGATTTCAACATTAAAATCGTGTTTCCAAAACACGATTTTAAAACGAGGCTATTTTACTAAATTATTTCAAAACAATAACAATTTAATAAATTAATTTTAAAACAATATTTTTTGGCAAATTTACTCAATGACAACATCAACATGAGAGCATAGCTTCTTAGGACAAAATGAATAAGGTCCTTGCTTGGGAGTTGGGAATCGCTTGGCATGGCCAACAAGAGAATTCACAGATTCATAAAGCATGACCCTTCTTAGGGCAGCAGCATGGTGAGTACGGTCCATTGGGATGGACATGGTCATTACTCTTACTCATAGCCTCATAGGATCGAGGGTACTTCACAAAATAATGAGAGCATGATGTGACAACATGACCAGTTGGCAGTTGGCATGACTATTATGTGGGGTTCAGCATTTAAACTAAGTTGTTTGAATCAAACATATTGAGCCAAAATTCGATAGATTTGTACATGTAATTGTCTTTCAGGATTCAAAAAGAAAGTTAAAAGTTTCATTTTTAATATCAATGTCTATGAAAAGCTTTTTAACTTTTTATCCTTTCATCACCTTTTAACTATTTTTCTCTTATAATTACATGATGTCTTAATCACGATAGAGTGGGTCAGTTTAAGTCCCGCGGGAGAGATACGTTTCCGTGCACAAATCATGACATGCATATTACTAAATGAAACCCTCACAGGACGATCCCATGAAAAGACCTAAGAATTTTCATTAAGTCCCAAAATAAAAAAGGATTACATGTAATAGGTACATTCCTCGTGCATAGTAGGAAAATTTTTCTTATTCAACCGCGGTGCAGAGTGACTACTTCACGGTACAAAAGCCAACCTTTTGTGAAGGAGCTATCTTCTCAATGAGATACTACCTCGCACAATAATTGGTAATATCACATGTAATCTCTAGTATTACTCTGAGAATCTTTGGACAGTTTTCCATCATTAATTTTGTTATAGAAAATTCCTAAAATGCCCTCTCATTTCTTCTTCTTCTTCTTCTTTTTTTTTTTAATGGAAGGATAGCTTGTTGTTTTATTAATCAAATTCAGCTTGTACCATGGAAATAATAGAAGTAAGACAATCTTCAATTCCAATCATAAATGTTCAAGGAGTGAGGACAATGCCTCTGTAGCAAAGACTTGTGCAGTCATGTTACAACTTACAGATAAAAGAGAAGTTAATAAAATGAAAGGAAGACTTCCATCAGCGCATGTCTTCTATCATGACCCCATAGGGAACTAAGCAAGGGTTGTCATACTGTAACAAACTAAATGGTTCTCATATTTGTTAACTATCTCTTTAAATAAAAGAACTAATTCAATAAGATTATTACAATAATTTATTGAATTATATACAAAAGCTTACAAAAAATTATAATCACCTCCCCAATTTTTTTTCTTCACCTTTTCTCATATTTTCATCCCATCTCTTTTTTTTTTGGGGGGGGGGGGGTGTTATATATATAAATATATATATAATTTGAAATCTAAGAAATGAGTTTTTAGTATTGGAAATTCGAATCTGTATCTCCTATTCAAAAATTAAAAGTTTATTAATTAAGTTAATTGGAACCCAAAATTTATTATGTGTTATTTTGGTGTTTTTTTTTTTTAATTAATAGATATTTTTATAAAAATATTTGAAAGTGTCAATTAAATTACAAAACTGATAGCATCAGAGTTAAGTTTATCCACATGGATGGATAGCAGAAGGGATATAACTTATGAGGCAAAGTTAAGTTTATCCACATGGATAGCATAAGGGATATGACTTATGAGACAGAGCTGAGTCAGAGCTGAAGGAGAGATTTTCACTTTTGTCCCGAGATATTTGTTTTTGTTCATGAAAATATTAAATAGCTATCAATTAGTTTATTTTATTATAAAAATTATGAGATTTTTATTTTTATTTTATAAATAATCATTCTTTCTTCTGTTACTCACCAATAGCAAAGCACTGTCATTCATGATTTATCATGTCATAACTTTCCCCCATCCATTCATAATTATTAAATAAGTTAAAAAAAAAAAAAAAAATTTGCAAAAAATGAATAAGGTGTCTTGTTGATGGAGCATTTGGACAAATTGAAGGTGAAAGGGAACGAGATTCATGCAATACCACAAAGGTAATACCACTTTTTTTTTATAACTTTTTTTACTTTTTATAATTTTTTACTATTTTACCATTTTGATATATATATTTTATTTATTTAAAAATTGAGATTAAAAATTAATTTTTTAATCTTAAATCTCAATCATTTAAATGAATTACAGCCATACAATAGAATCGTGCCACTATGCTATACTATGGGAAACCCGCCACGTCCCGACGAAGCAAAATATCTTCTTCAAAAATCTATGACGTGGCAGATATATGATGGCAAGTTAGGTCTAGATATTTTCTCACAAAATATCAGTTGGATACGATTTGGCCACTGCACCGACGTGGACTTTCATTTCTAATTTTACCCCTCCATTATTTCTTAAACTGCTACATTGCCATTCTATGAATCTTTTCAATGTGGACTGTCGTGGACCGTGGACTTTAGAATTCAGATATTTTCTTCTTCTTCTAATTTTAAAGGGAGTGGCATGATAGGTCATGGAACCCGCAACAAAAGTAAGAGGAAATGTGTCTTTAAACTATTAGTCCGTTAAACTGCATCTGGATGAGTTTATTTCGGTTTTGAATTTTACATCTTTTCATTCAAAATTCCAAGAAGTGTCGGTTGAACTGTAGTAGATTTTTGGAGAACTAAACTTTAATCATCTAGGTCCACCTCATTTAATCAACAAGAACTAAATGACAGCATTATAGAAAACACTAAATTATTTCAGAAAAAATATGGAATGTTTTTTTTTATAACTTCTTGCTCTTTAAAAGCAAAAACATCTTGATCAACCAAAAAAGAAAGAAGAAGAAGCAAAACTGTCTTACAAAAAATGCATTTAAAATCCTATAACTTAGGTTGATTAAAATTAAATCCTATATTTCAAAATTTTCAAGTTAAATCTTAAAATTTTAAGATTGTTACAAATTAAATCATATAGTTTCATTAGTTTCAAATTAAATTTTCGACTTTTAAAATAATATTAATTTAAACACTCTAGTCAAACTTGAAAATCATCAATCTCTCAAATGAAACTCAAAAAGTCAGTTTTTAAAATGATATGATATGATTTTGAAAGTTTAGGATTCAATTTGAAATTAGCGAAACTATAAGATTTAATTTCTAAAAAAAATTAAAATTTCAATATTAAATTTGAAACTTTATAACTTATAGGGTATAATATGGATGCTTGAAAATCTTGAAGTGGTATGAAATTTATAGAGGGTGAAGGATAACATCCTCTTCATTTTTCCAATATGGGATTGAAAAAATAAAATGCTTTTACAATGTCTTTACTTATAAAATTAGCCTTCAAGAAAGAGAAAATTTTGTATAAATCTCTTTTCTAGGTTCAAAATCAAGAAATTTTTCCAAAAAATATTTGTAGCATCCAAAGATAGAATATAAAATTATATACATTTCTTTTATTTATGATGTGACCTATTGGAGTCAAAGCTTGAAAACAAAATGTTCACTCGCCGACTGGGCCGTACAAATTTAATTCCATCTTTTAGCCAAGATATTTGTAACTTCTTTTTTTTTGAAAAATCAGTCCCTCAACATCAAAATAAAAATAAAAAAAAAAAAAAAACCCATTCCTTCAACTTCCGAGATACCTGCCAACTGAAAAAGTTAGCATTTTTAAATCATGTAATTAATTAAGCTCTTTCCAATACATCGATTTAAAAATAACATAGTAAATAAAATTAAAAAA
>OU015771.1:6559934-6590725 GCA_907173295.1 Fagus sylvatica | reverse complement strand
GAGCAGTCACAATTTGTAACTCAAGATGATATGAAACTTAAAAATAGCAATTTGAGTAGAAGTTCTGTATAGTCCATATATACTTAGAGAAAAAGTAAAAGGAAAAGACCATTACGAATCTTGGAAAGATACACAACTATAATCTATGTCATTTCATGCAGCAGTTAATAAAGACGGATTAATGAAATCCTTGAGTTAAAGGACATTGATTGTGCTTATATTCTAGTGGCCAAACAATAATTTTTACAATTATTGTACAGAAGAGTTAGAAAATTAAGGTAAATGACAATACTTTGTCAAAATGGTGTAAAGGATCTGGTGACATACCAAAAAAGAAAAAAGAAAAAGGCATTTTTGTCCACCTTTGTATATGTCGAGGTGTAAATAGGAACATGCCTTGGAGCACTTGATATCTGTTGACATAATATACACAATCTTGTTATATGAATTTGGCTTGTTTGTGCAAGTGATTCATATTGCCCACATAATATAATAGGTGCCCACATGCCCATGCTCTCATATATGCTTTTTGCTCTTTCCATATAATTGAGGTAAGTTATACAAATACTTCTTTTATTAGAGAAAGTATATCATGTGACAATCATGCCAAGTCTTTATTTTTTAAGGGTTGTTGAGACCAACAACACTAATAAAAGAATATAAAATCGATTCATATGACATTCACTAATTAACTTGTTATATGGATGACTTGGTATGTCTGTCATAAGAGATACTTTCCTCTATTATTATCCTCTCCCCTACTCCAAAAAGAACTCACAATTTTAATTTTTTTTTTACTAAACCAAAAAACTCACATTTGAATTTAGCTCAAATAGTAGTATGGTGTTCATACTTCAAACTTCATAACCTTCATGATAATGAACTTAGAAACTACTTCCATTATGCATGTTCCCATAATCCCATTAACCGCGTTTGAATGAGTAAGTTTTATAAATTTAGCAAAAAATGAGTAAGTTTTATAAATAAATAAATAACTAAAAAAAAAATTTAAAAAAAAAAAAATGAGTGAGTTTTATAACATGGCATAGGACTATAAGTCTATAGACAAAGAAAACACATTTAAATTGTGTAGCTACAAGTTTCTGAAGTGGAGCCTGTTCATAATTCTTTCCTTTAAAACAACTTTGAAAGAAAGAAAATAAGGAAAATGGAAGGTTGGTCAGTTCAGCTCAGCTATTGAGGGTGCAAAACTGCAAATGAACAAAGTATTTATGAACAGCGAGTTTGAACTTGACATGGTAAAAAACTGCCTATGTCCGTTTGGACCGTTTGTTTCATAGATGAGCATAAGGTTTAACTTTAAGTCCAAACTGCCTACGTCCCTTTGTTTCACAAAAGAGTCAAAGCTCAATTCAAAAACAATTGTGGATTTCAAAGAATAGTTAAATACTCGAAGAGTTCTAAATATTTTCATAAAAATATATATATAATAATAATAATAGTAATAATACCGATCTTTCTTGGGCAAGTGTAATTTGCTCCAACATTGAAATCCAATATTAATTAGATTTCTGCCATGCAATCGAAATTTGGGACTATAGGTGTTTGTTGATTCGATTTTTAAGCAAAGGGATCGCCATTGTAAAACTTTTTTTCTTTACTTAATTTTGTTCTTTTCTACTTAGTCAGACCATGAGTTTCTAAAATTGCAACTAATTTATTTTTTTAAAAAAAAAAACTTTCATAATTGACCCCATGAATTTCTTCCGTGGATGCAATTTAATTTTTTCTCCTTCAAATTTCTCAAATACCTGATGTAAGGCATTTTTTTTTTTTTTTTTTTTTTAATTCCGGTGGAGGCAATTTGCCCCCACTCGGCAGTCAGCATGATGCGGCCTCGCCATTGATTAAACACGCAAGTTATGTAAAATGCACTGTGAAAGTAATTTAAATCCTAAACACATGTGCCACGGTACCATTTATGATCAGATCAAAGTTTCAATGTAAGACTATTGTATTGAATTGATATCTTTGTGGAATTTATTAATGATGACCATTTGCCGATTTTAAGAATTATCACACTATATATTCCAGGAAAAAAAAAAAAAAAAAAAAATCGCATTATATGCTTAATTTAGAACTATACTCTTTGTCTGTGTGATGCGCAGATTAATTGAAAGTTTATATGTAAAATAAATAATAAAAAATCACAAATTTGAACAATAAAATAGTTAATAAAAACAAAAGAATAAATTAACTATTGTGTAAGACCAATGTTTTTTTTTATTAAAAAATTATGAATAATTGATATAATTTAAAATCAATAATGAAAATTTATTTTAAACTTTTAACAATAGAATTTTAAAATAATAATTTAATTTTTTTAGAACTTTGGTTATATAATTTCACCTAAAAAATATTAACTTAATAATTCCAATTTTGTTATACTGAATTTATTTTATTTTATTTTTGCTAATTGTTATAGGGAAGTTAGGACACTTATTAGTTGGAATAAAAAGTCTTATATGTGTAAAATAAATGAGTAAGAGGACTGTCTACCTAGCATGAGGAAAAAAAGAAAGAAGAAGGAAGAAGATGTCCATTTTAACTTAATTATAAAAGAAGGATACAACTTTTATTATATAATAATATATATATCGTTATTGTTAATGAGTTGTTACTTAGAGGTCTAGAATAGATAGTGTTTTGAAAATAAAATTAAAAACTCTACAAGAATGCTCTAAATATATAAGTGGTGTTTAGTTCTGCCTTCCAATTTGTTGTTTTTCTCTATTTTGTTTTTTATGAAGAAAGTGGTCCTATTACCTAACCCTTGAGAGAAAGGGTTGGGAAAATTCCAAGTAATGACTTCAACTTTTAAAAGAGCGATTTTCGACTAAAATGTGTTACCTTTTGAGTTAAAAGAGCAATGACATGACTTTAAAAGACAGAACTTGGAAGGGCTCCTATCTAGCTACCCCCCTCAACATTATGTTCAAAATCTTATTAGAGATTGTTAGTTCTTGATTTGTTCCTATCATTGTTCTTTTTTAGGTTAGTATGTTGCTATCATTGTCACCCCAACGTAAATTACTACAAAACTACAAAAGACTTTTAAAGTAACTAGCCATAAAAGATTTCAAGGTCCTATCACGGATTTCTCGCTGATATGTTTATGTTCCTATCAAGGTCATATTATTTAGACCGATAAAAGATTTTAAAGTTTCGTGCCAAAGAAATTAAAGGAAGCTATCGTCCATTGAGCACCTGGGATTAATTTGAATGCCAAGCAAATACCTTACACAGCCCTCTCAATGTTTGTGCACTTTTTGGAGAAAATGGGAGGATAAGGTGAAAAAATAAGGAAATAATTTACCTCCAATCCGGTTTGAAAGAATCCTCTTTTAATCTACTACATAACAAGTAAATAGATCATTTACGTGTACTTTTACTCACATGACATTTTTAATGAGTCATGTGACTTTTTAAAATATACATACGGATGGTCTATTTGCTTGCCACGTAGTGGGTTGAAGGAGGATTCCTTCACACTGAGTTGGAGAAAAACTATATCCAAAAAATAAAAATAAAAGAGAGAAGAGAGAGAGAGAGAGAGAGAGAGAGAGAGAGAGAGTTCTAGCAAAAAAAAAAGCTGATGTCTTGGCTTTTGATAACGTTGCTATCCCTTGAAGAATCAACATGGAGAAAGAGAGCTTTAAAGCTTTTTCTTTCTTTTTACCTTCTTTAAAAAAAGAGGTGTGGAGTATGGACTTGAAAGCAATGAGATAATCAACAAATTATTGTTAATAGTAAAATAAATTAAGTTTTTGGGATTTGAAGGGAACAAATTATAGATGTGTGAGAACCTCGCCCCTTTTCTCAAAGTCCGAAGCGAAAACCCCAAAATTGGTTTAATGTGACTTTGGTTTTAGTTTGGAAATTAAATTGGTAGCGTGTCTCAAATGATGGGATAAAAAACTTTAATGTTTTAATCGACCCTCGAGGTTGAAGGTCGATGTGACATGTTGTTTGTGGAGTCGCCACTTAATTTATTTTAAAGGACAAATTAAGAAATTCCAAAGACAAGAGTAATGTAATCCCTTTTTATTCCATTTTAGAATTTGTACAATTGCTAAAAGAAATAGTGTGTGTAAATGTTACAAATAAAATTCCCCTAGAATACAATCTAAGAATATAATATTGTATGAATTTCCTAGTTACAATCTATGTAAAAAGAAAATAAAATGTTGTTGTAAGGCACTATGTATGCAAACCAATGTTTTGGTTCGGAGGCTTGGTTACAAAATGGGAAGGTGTTAGGCACCCCATTTTGCCCGATTTACATCGGTCCTCTTATATTAAAAATGGCCAAGCATGTTGTAATGTCAATGCATGTGTGTGTATGTTGTGCAAACAAATTAATTTTAATTGTCCGTGTTGTTATTATGTTGGTTGCAATATGATGTTCATGTTATAGTTGTAAGCTTAAACACATAATCATAATGAACTTGTAAATATAAACACAAGAAATTAAAACATAATGTAAGAACAATAAATTAAAGCATAATGTAAGCACACAAAAATTAAATCATAAGGGTTAGAGAACTAACCCGCATGCAAAACAAAATTAAAATCAAGTATGTGCTTCACAACTTGTGTGGTTGTGAGCTTTGTGACTCAATGACTTTAAGGATGTGTATACAATTTGTGGGTTGTATGGGTAATCCTAAGAAGTGTTTGAGTATGTAGGTTGGTAGAAAAATAATTCCAAACCTAAGTTGTAAAGATGATGAAGGGTGAACCAAATCAAAATGATTTTTTCAACCTTCAAAACCTTTAAGACTTTTGGAGAGGAATTTTGGTTTAAGAAAGCTTAAGTGCAAATATTTTCCAAGTCTTGGTTCCAAAGATAATGAAGGGTGAGTTAAATCTAAAAGATTTCTCAACCTTCAAGAGCTTTAGAACCTTGAAGAGGAGGGTTTGCTTCAAAGAATTTTTCTGCTCAAAACACTCTTGAAAACTCTCTCTATTTCTCTCTAATTTTTCTCTACACTTTTCAACCCCTTTGTATGGAGGTTTGATGTTGTATTTATAGAGGGAGAGGCAAAACTAGGTCAATGTGGGTAGGTGGGAGTGTTTTCCAACCCCCCATGGGCTGTCATAATGGGTGAAAAGGGCTATGGAAAGTCCATTTCACGTGCTGGAAAAAAACAAAAATTGTGCAGAAAGTGGTCCAGGAACACAGTGCCGGTTGGCACTTGGATTAAATATTTGAGTGCCGGCCGGCACTATTTTGAAAAATTAGAGTGCCGTCCGGCACTCCATTTTGGGTTATTTAAAACATTCTTTTTTTTTACTTTTTTCAACTTACCTATTTTGGCCATACATTATGGAACGTGCATGGGTAGAAAAAACTGATTTTTCTGCCCTTCCAAAAGCATTTTTGGCATGCATGAGTGAGATATAATCCTATGTATGCATGCACATTTAAGCAAACGCGGACCTGAAACGTTAAAACTTCGATTAGCGATAACTTTCTCGTTTGTGGTCCGATTTGAGTGTGTAACGCGTCGTTTTGATCGTGCTGACCTAAGGAATCATTTCAAATTATTTTGGGGTCGATCGGATGTCCCGAGAAAAATCGGGTCGAAACCCTAGAAATGCACGGATTTCCATGCCGAAACGCCCGGAGTGCAAATTGTGTTGTTGTGATCTTGTTGACCTAACGACTCGTGTGAATGTATTTTTATGTCAATCGGATGCCCAGAACAAATTGGGACTGAAAACCCTAAATGTGCACAAATTTCTGTGTCAGGGTCTGTTTTTTGGATTTTTAGTCTGTAAAGCCCCATACACATTATAATTGAAATGTAGGTGGCAAAATGAGGTGTCTACAAGATGTAAGGAATCCAGATCTTTAATATCCAATTTATTTATTTATTTTTTCTTTCTTATATATGCTCTCTCCTATGCTCTCAATCCAGATTCTTCACATTCATTCAAACCCCAAAACCTTAACTTATTTTGTTAATTAACAATAATTTACCAATCACCTCTAAATAAAAGCTTAAATTGTGATTAATTTGGATTTTTAGTAAGTCCCTATTACATTTACAACGGGTTTTGAAGGTAAGTGCTAGGTTTTGGTCCCCCAACAACCTCAACTCTGCTTTTTCTACTTTTAATTTTTAGAACTCTCTTTCATGAATCATCATAATACACACAAACACAAAGGATCACCTGTTGCTTGGGGTTCAACGGTACAGTGATGCTGACACTATTCCAACGACCTGTACGGACTTATGGATATTAACGTGGGGACCCTTTTAAACCCTTTTAAATCAACACCCTGAGTTCTCAAGGCTTTCCCCATATAGGTAACTTGCAAGTCTTCTTTTCCCCATATATGTAACTTGCAAGTCAGTCATATATTCTCCTCAAATTTTAGCTATATTAGCTATGACATTCTGTAAAGCAATTTTGGCTATGCAATTCTGTAAAACAGTGGAGCTAGAATTTCTTGAATATGCTCTTTGTCTAGGGATTAATTAAATTGTCATTAGAAGTTGTAGGTGGGAGAATTTCAATTCTGTGACTCCACCTCGTTCCGTTGTGGTTCAAATTCCTAAGTCCAAAAATGTTTGGCATGTCATAGAATCATTAGTTTATGAACGGGGGCGGAGCCAGAAAAAAAAAAAAAAAAAAATTTAGGGTGGGCTAATTGCAAAAAAAAAAAACTTATTGACTAGGCTAATTGCTTAATTTAAAATTTGGTGAGTAAATTACATTTTAAACACTATAGTTTAGAGTATAACAAATTAAATATATAATTTTAAAAGTAATAAATTAAATCTTAAAGTTTAAAAAATATATATAATAATTTAAAACTCATGTAAGTATAACGATATTGTTGTTTGAGTTTTATATGAGCTGAGGATTTCATTTGGAAAACTACTTCAAAATTAGACCAAATATATTTCCATAAAATTCATTATTAAATTAAGTTTTATAAAATACAGAAATTTTAAATTTTGGTGTTTTTATATACATTTTTTCATTAAAAAAATAAAATTTTAAATTTGGCTTTTTATGAATATACATATACTATAAATTCCCACAAACTTTGATTCTAACTACAATTTAGAAACTAGTAGGTATATTTGGGTTTAGCTAATAAAAAAATTAAACATGTTTTATGGTTCGTCACTAAGCTCAAAATTTATTATCTACTAGTCGCAAACCTATGCGATGCACAGAGAATGAATTAAAATTAAATCTAAAAAATTATTGGTCTAACTATGATTTTTATTGTCTTTTATATTTTATCTAAATATGAAAATTGATGATTATTAAAAGACATTTATTATTATTGTGTTTATATATAAAATATATTATAGTATTAGGCATTTATTATGATTGTGTTTATATATATGGAATAATATATTATTTTATTAAAAAAATATAATATGTCAAGATTCTAATGAGATGTTTAATTAGAATAAATTCAATTAAAATATATATATATATATATTAAAATAATGAGATGTAAAATTGTGAGAACTATTAGCTCAAAATTTACCAAAAGTCAAAAAGTTTCGGTTTTACATTATAGTATAGATGTACTATATATATCCCCACAAAGTTTCATTCTAACTTAAGTTTAGAATCGAGTAGATATATTTGGGTTTCACTTATATACAAATTAAAACCAGTTATGGTTTGTCATTAAGTTAAAAAAATTCTATCTTTTAAATCTTACCAAACAAATATATGTATGGAAGTTCAAAAGTAATCCAATTAATTTATTTCCTTACATTAACAAAATCCATTATTGTTTTGTTGGCAATAGCATTTAATGATTGCAATGATTTTACCACCATGTCAAAATATCTACACAACACCTACTAAATGGTAAGTTCTTGTTTGATGAGTTTTAAAAGTTGATTTCTTTAAAATAATATATTGTACGTATTTTGTTTTGGATGAATATATTGTATTGGGGTAGATTTTGAGTACCACATGCATACCCTTATAATGTATGGCTCGATTTTTGTGATATATTTGCAAGCACATGGAACATGGTGAATCATGGATGTCAAGATTTAGAAAAGAGGCATTGTCATGTTCGAATAGGTTTTTTTGGGGTTCAACATAGATTGGACAGGATAACCAAATTTAAATACATGGCCAAGATGGGTTTTTTTAGGCAAAATGGTGGGGCTTGGATTTGGTTGGGGAAGGGAGGGATAGAGAATTTAAACTAATCATCCATGTCAAGGCTTACTTTTTTCCGAGTTTAGTGGATCGGCTAGGAAATTACCACAAGCGACCTTTACTTTCTTTGGTAAGTCACACGACTCACACAGCTACTTCACGTTCCATATAATTTTGATTAATTATCTACCGGCCGGCAAGCTTTTAAATTAAATTATTACTAAAGTTTGATCTAAAAAGATTCATCCAAAAATGAAGTTTGATCTAAACAGATATAAATAATGAGTTTTAGGGTTCAATTTATGGATATAAATAGAATTTAGAGGTAAATTAAGATTATCCTATCATTTGCTTAAAAAATAAATACACTTAGCCCATTTGGGATTACATATTCAAACACAAATTTGTCAATCATATCAGTTAAGTCAAGTATAACTGCATCATGCATATTGACAAAAACATGAATACAATATATTTTTACACACTCAGGCGCATGTGCAATCACACACACATGCGGAAATTCTTAAGAGTACGTTTGCTACACTATAAAATGGTTATTACAGTGTAATAGAAATCAGTATTATAAAGAATAGAAAAAGTTGTGATAGAATAACTAATATTATTCATCTGTTTGGTGACAACATAATAATAGAGTCTTAAATTTTTATTTTATAATTTGCTACAACATGATTAATCTACATGTTTTTTATTCAAAATTAATAACTCCATAAATTTTTTTGGTTTAGGAGGGTGTTGAACCTGATTTATTAACTTATAGCTCTATGATATTTGGTTTAGCTAATTTGGGACTCATGAATCATGGTTGAAGCAAAATAAATTTTTGATGATATGTTGAAAAGGGGAATTAATCCTAACTCTGCAGTTTATCATAGGGGCTATCTTGAGGAGGGTAATGAAGTTGCCATTTCGGATTTGCATGATGAAATGAGAAATAGAGACTTGTAAATACGTGAAGTAAACTAGAGAGACAAAATGAATTTTGAATGCATATATGCTATCATAGCTATAATTCAAAAGGTATGCTCCTCATTTGACCATTTATTTGATTACCTTGATTGTACTGTTAAGGAATCTCACATTGATTAGAAATTAGAATTGTTGTTTAGTATTCTTCTATAAATAAAACTTCTCTAAACACATTGTAATCATTCAAAATATTGTACACTGAGAGATTAATAAAGATGTAGTCTATTACGCTTCATCCTGTGGACGTAAGCTTACATAGCCGAACCATCTCTTTTCTCTTCCATTTTATATTTACTGATATTTTTCATTAGATTATTTCCATTAAATTATGGTTTTTTACATGTACCTTTGCGGGAGTGTCATGATTGCTTTTTGCTACAACTCACTAGGGTTTTTACCAGATCTCTCATGGAGGTCTATACTTGGTGCACTTGTGCTCAAGGACCCTTGCTACAACAACTCACACGAGCTTTGTTGCTAATGTACATTTATTTGGGAGCACATTAGAATTTAGGTTTCAGATTCTTGTATATCTCAATACACCTCAAAGTCATCTAATGTAAATAGTGGAAGGCATTTCTGTAGTATAATGAAACCACTGTCAAATGGCTTTTCAAATATCAAGTGGTCCATGAGGTGCAAATCTAGTGTAGGCACATGTACTTGTATGTAAAGCTAGTTTTAGATTTCTCTGCATAAAACCCTATATTAGGTATATTGTAACACATTAAAAATATAATTAAGATGTAACCGTTAGAGACTTTCCTCTGTGGACGTATGTTTTCGTGACGGCTTCATCTTAATCGAATGTGAGCCAAATCATAAATCTCATGTCCATAAGAGATAAGACTGGCTTTGGTGAGAATGTTGACATGATTGCATAGAAATGATAGATATGTCTGACTGCTTGCGCAACTTGAGAAGCTGTATATGTTATTGACCTTTACAACCAACTGCATGCATGTATCTTAACACATATGATGATCCTCAATGTTCTTAGTAATTATCACTTTTTGCTCCATAATATATATATTTTTTCTTTTCGAAAGGAAACAAAATTTCACCTTTAGATGATCCTGTGAAGTATATGACCAGAACATGGCTACCAAAGGGAGGGAACAATAGAAAACATGAAATACTTTGGCCGAAAAGCAGATGGCATTAGCAGGGTCCGCTTGATACAGTATTATGTAGGGTTGTAATCAAAAGCCTTTGTCATATGGTAAATTGAATAAATAGTAGAGTAGTGGAATGGCTAGAAAGTTGGGAGTCAAAGAAAGCTTGCCTGTAGCACCAAAGAACTGCATGAGATGAGATGCCCAAATCAGTTCATGATCTACATAGCATATAGGCCCCATGGCATGTTTGTTTAGTGGTCAGCAAGTTTTTCTAGTGGAGTGGGTGTCTTTTGATTGAGTAAAGTAGGATTTCAGTGATAGGTTGTTTCGAGAATGTCAGTCTCCTTAGGAGAGTTGAAATTTGTAACTTGAGAGTTGATTGTAGGTTAATTTGGTAGTGTGAGGCTTCCATCATTGACCTTGATTTCAAGCATAACAGTGTGGTTTTTACTTTATGTTCAGGTCATACTATCTCTCGTCATTTTTTTTTGTTTTTGTAGTCATATCTCTGCTTTTGACGAATTACTTTTGAATCCTGAAGTAATGAAAAAGAAAAACAATGATCATGTGGGCATGTTCTATAAGTACTTGTGCTCTCTCTCAATTAAAGAATGGTGATAAAAATGTACACATTGCCATTTACTATTTGCCAATCTACAATCCATGGCCTCTCATGTCTGTTGTTTGGATGCAATAAAGGCATAAATGAGACAAAGCAGATGAGATATATCCATCGTTATGGTTTAAAGGATTAGACAGCCAAGAAAAAAACAGTCTAATAGGTGGCAGAAGCTTATGATTTGTTGCCTGTTGGTTGAGCCCACCAGTTGTTAATCATGCAAAGCATGTGGACAAGGGGAGTACAATCTTCATAATAAAAAGTTGCGGCTATGAGCCAAGAATTAAGTAAGATACGACTCTACGAGTATTTAGCTATCGAGTGTTGTAGTGATTGTTTACCAATAAAGCAGATTAATACTGTGAATTGTGGGTCATGAGATTGTATAAGGTGCCTTGTTATCTATCACACAAAAACAACTACGAAATCATGGCAGATAATGAAAGGTAGTTCTACCCGTGACCAGTTGTAATTCAAACTTTTGACTAATGTCCTGGACGGAAAATTATTAGGTACTCCGGGAGTACATTAAATGCGTACTTCCTCCTCTCACAGAAGTGGTGGGTCTCATCATGAATTTAATTAGCGGGACCCGAAACTTCTGTGAGAGGAGGGAGTACGCATTTAATGTACTCCCGGAATACCTAATAATTACCCTGTCCTGGACAATGTTACATCATTTTTTTAGGGTGAATGTATTATTTATGATTTGTAGCCTTATAGGTTAATTGAATTACCCCAATTTCTATTCAAATACTTAGTAAACAAGTTATCAATTTGTGAAAAAATAAAGTTGCACGAATCAGATTCACTAGCAAATAATGTATGAAGCCCCAGCTGTCAGAATAAGGGATATCTGCAGGAACTGACAAAGCTCTTGCCTACAAAAAAATATTTTATGTAACGATTACATGCAACATCACTCTTATATGGGGTCTACCATCATGTGAGAGTGATATTGCACATAACGGTTACACAAAATATCACCTTCTTGTTTACCTTCTATCCTTCCTTTAGGTTGCCCATTTTGCCATTCATGCGGTTGAAGTTAAGATCCATTTAAAGTGTTTGCACAAGGTAGATAATCACAAAAAAATCGTTGATTTTGTAGCAAGTTTTACCAATTTGAAGTTTTGCTAAAAATAGTCAATTATTATAATAAAACACCTCTTTGTGCAAATTCAATGGGCATTCCATATAAATTACGGGACCTAAATACCTAATCTATTAAAAACTTCTATAATAGAATAATGGATTTACTATAATCTTTTTTAGAACAAATGTTAGAAGCTACCAAAACATAAAAGAACGCATCATAAGATCCTTTACATAATATCAATAGTATTTGATTGAATTTTTATTTTAAAATGATCTAATTCATATTTCTATTAAAAATTATTCCTTTTAGGTTAAACTATTGTTTTCGTTCCTAAAATTTTCATGAAATTCGTTTTTCGTCCATAAATTTTGAAAAAATTTATTTTTACATATGAATTTCGTTCTTACGAAACTCATGTATAGTTTAGGGACAAAGATAATATTTTGACTTTAATTTTATTATAAAGGGTGAATTTCACAATTTTGTAAACTTTAAGGAGTTTTAAGGGAAAATCGAAACCGAGGAATCAGTTTGCAACCGACTCAAATTTAAAGTAGTTTTAAGGGAAAATCAAAACCGAGGAATCAGTTTGCAACCGACTCAAATTCAAGGGTGTTTTTGTAATTTGGCCTTCATTTAAAAAAGAAGAAAAGGTGATTTTAAAGGGAAATGATTCTTTCACACCATGGTGTGAAACAGTGTTTTCACACCATGGATGTGGATGAATCACATGAGGACATGTGTTTAGATAGGGCCCACCGGTCTCACTACTTAAAATTCAAGCAAATAAGTATCCTATTCATGGATTACTTAAACCCATAACCAAACACATCAAAATTGTTGTTGTTGAACCCGAGGAGCACTTGATTTCTTTTGCACTTTGCTTTCTCCTTTTGCAGTCAACCTACTGCTATCTACTATTTTTTATTTTTCTTTCAATTGTCAGGATAATGAAGAAGAAGAAAAAATTAAGTCAAGCAAAGATTTTTTTACAACAATCTATTTTAGATAAATTATGGCAACAGAAGCTCTCTCCTTCCCCAAGCTCTCTCCTCCATTGAAATTGTACTCCCACGAAGCTTTCTCCTCCATTGAAGCTCTGCTCCCGAAACTCTCTCTTCCATTGAAGATCTGATCTCTCTCTCATGAAAGCATGGCTTGATATTTGAAGGTGTGGGTTTGATGTTTGAAAGAGTGGATTTCTTTGGGTTCGAGAATGGTTTCACAGAAAAAGCTTTTGATGTTTGAAGATTTGGTGTTTCTTTGAGTTTGGAAATGGTTCCACGAAGAGAGATTTTTATGTTTGAAGTTGTGGGTTTCACGGTATTTGGGAATAAAATTTTGATTTTCATTGTATTTGTGAGGTTTTGAATGTGTAGTTTCTTTTGTGTTTGTGAATAGAAATTTAATTTTAAATGATTTTGATTGAGATTGGAAATAATAAAGTTTTGGTTTTTTTTTTGGAAGTGATTTTTGTTGAGATAGAAAATAATAAAATTGTTACAAAGATGGAACCACAGTTTTATTTTCCAAATTTTTAGACATACACATACTGTAGAAATTATGGACAATTATGTTTGACCATGTTGAATCGATGCTAAGAAATATGAACAATTAGTATGAACATTCGAGTCTATCCAGAAAATGTGGACAATTTTATTTAAGTGTGGACAATATTGTCCACACTTTCTGGGAATTGGTATGAACATTTGAGTCCACCCAGAAAATGTGAATAGTGTTAGTATGAACATTCAAGTCTACCCAGAAAATGTGAACAGTATTAGTATGAACATTCGAGTCTACCCAGAAAATGTGGACAATTTTATTTAAAGTGTGGACAATATTGTCCACACTTTTTAGGAATTGATATGAACATTCGAGTCTACCCAGAAAATATGAACAGTGTTAGTATGAACATTCAACTCTACCCAGAAAATGTGAACAGTGTTAGTATGAACATTCGAGTCTACCCAGAAAATGTGGACAATTTTATTTAAAGTGTGGACAATATTGTCCACACTTTTTAGGAATTGGTATGAACATTCGAGTCTACCCAGAAAATGTGAACAGTGTTAGTATGAACATTCAAGTCTACTCAGAAAATGTGGACAATTTTATTTAAGTGTGGACAATATTGTCCACACTTTCTGGGAATTGGTATGAACATTCGAGTCTACCCAGAAAATGTGAACAGTGTTAGTATGAACATTCGAGTCTACCCAGAAAATGTGAATAGTGTTAGTATGAACATTCGAGTCTACCCAGAAAATGTGGACAATTTTATTTAAAGTGTGGACAATATTGTCCACACTTTATAAAAATTAATATGAACATTCGAGTCTAAGTAAAAAATATATACATTTTGGAAGGAAAGTAATAGTTGGATTTTTTAGGACAAAGCTAGCTATTTGGATAAACTAAATAATGCTTTTGTGAGTAAGCTATTTGATTGGTCTCGAAACTTAGGTTTAACAAATACTACTATTGTTATTGATTTTGTATTTTTTTTAGGTGCTACTTAGTTCACTTCTTCTTCATTATAATCTTGTTGACCTCAATGTGCATCCTTTATGCACCTAGAGACCATATTCCGTTAAATTACAAATTCTTATTACTTATAAAAAAAATGTGGACAATTTCATTTAGGTTTGGACAATATTGTCCACACTTTCTGGAAAATTAGTATGAACATTTCAGTCTACTTAAAAAATGTGGAATAATTAATATTTAAATTTCCATCTACAATAGGTTCAAGACCATTGCATTTACATTAATACTAGATAATCAAACATTACAAAGAGAAAAATATAAAAACATTAAATACATCGTATGGTTATAGCAAATCTGACTTGGGCAAGATCTGTCATATAAAAATTTAAAGTTTCAAGAACCGTGTTGCTCAAAGCAAGCTCGTGTAGCCATTCACTATCACTCTAAATAATTGAGCCCTCCTCCAAAAACAAAGTTTTTAAATTCCTGAAGAAGCATATAAAGAATAACACGTTAATCAATAGTGAATTCAACGGACACAATAACTAATAAGAAAATTGTTCAGTCTACCCAGAAGAAAACAGTAGAACAATAGAAGGCCTTTATATAGGCTACATGGGAAATAGGGAGAGAGGCATACAAATAATTGGGCCTAACTTAAATGGGTTAGGCCTCAAAATACAATGAATTGGGCTTTTAGGCCCTAATATAATATGACACCCCACAATAGCCCCCCAGTCTTCGCTTGTCGAATGTAGAGAGGGAAGTGGAGACTGGATCTGATCAGATGTGAGGTGAGGCCTTGCAAGTTAAGCTTAGATCCTTGGGACCAAAAGTGGTCATTGAAGCTGATCTTGGGTCCTGAAGACCGAGAGAGGCACTGGAGGTCGAGATCGGGTCCTAAAGACCGAATGAGGCACTAGAGGCCGAGATCGGGTTATAGAGACCGAACAAGGCCTTTAAGGCCCAAAAAACAAGACATGTGAGTCAATTTTTTTTTGCTTCTTACTTTTATGCAGGAGAAAGGCATGATTTTTCATAAATCATACACAAGCTTTTGTTCGAGGCCGTTGGAGCCATTCAGTTCGAGGCCGTTGGAGCCATTCGGTTCGAGGCTGTTGGAGCCATATTTAATACTTTTGGTTTCTCATTTAGCGTTTCTCTTGTTTCGTATTCGTACATATTTCATGTTCATTCTTTTGTTTCAATTTTGTTAGCTAAGCGGCTGTTCATAGCCTATGCTTGGGTAGAACCGCATCTATCACTTGCCAGTCATCCTGGTCCTCAGACTTGGTAACTTAAGAGGTTGAACCGAAGCCTGAGTCAAGTTAGATTTGGAGTTTTTGCTTGCCAGTCATCCTGGACCTCAGCACTTGGTAACCTCATAGGTTGAACCGAAGCCTGAGTCAGCTAGATTTTGAGCTTTCGCTTGCCAGTCATCCTGGACCTCAGCACTTGGTAACCTCAAAGGTTGAACCGAAGCCTGAGTCAAGCTAGATTTGAGTTTTTGCTTGCCAGTCATCCTGGACCTCGACTTGGTAACTTAAGAGGTTGAACCGAAGCCTGAGTCAAGCTAGATTTGGAGTTTTTGCTTGCCAGTCATCCTGGACCTGCACTTGAACCTCATAGGTTGAATCGAAGCCTGAGTAGTAGATTTTGTTTTAGCTTGCCAGTCATCCTGGACCTCAGCACTTGGTAACCTCAGAGGTTGAACCGAAGCCTGAGTCAAGCTAGATTTTGAGCTTTCGCTTGCCAGTCATCCTGGATCAGCACTTGTAACCTCAGATGAACCGAAGCCTGAGTCAAGCTAGATTTGGAGTTTTTGCTTGCCAGTCATCCTGGACCCCAGTGTTTGGGAACCTCTTGGGTTCACCGAAACCTAGGTCAAGTTGGATTTTTTACTTGCCAGTCACCCTGGAACTTGGGAACCCTTAGGTGACCGAAGTCTAAGTCAGTTTTCTTCTTTTTTAGCTTGCCAGTCCCCCTGGACCTCATTTAAACCGTGTGACCGAAGCCTAAGTCAAGCTTTTATTTTTAACTTGCCAGTCCCCCTGGACCCAGTGCTTGGGAACGTTTAGGTTGACCGAAGCCTAAGTCAAGTTGTCTTCTTTTTTAGCTTGCCAGTCCCCCTGGACCTCAGTGCTTGGGAACCGTTTAGGTTGACCGAAGCCTAAGTCAAGCTTTCTTCTTTTTTAACTTGCCAGTCACCCTGGACCTCAGTGCTTGGGAACCGTTTAGGTTTACCGAAGCCTAAGTCAAGTTTTCTTCTTTTTTAACTTGCCAGTCACCCTGGACCTCAGTGCTTGGGAACCGTTTAGGTTTACCGAAGCCTAAGTCAAGTTTTCTTCTTTTTTTAACTTGCCAGTCACCCTGGACCTCAGTACTTGGGAACCGTTTAGGTTGTTGACTGAAGCCTAAGTCAAGCTTTATTTTGAGTTTTTGCTTGCCAGTCCCCCTGGACCTCAGTACTTGGGAACCGTTTAGGTTGACCGAAGCCTAAGTCAAGCTTTTATTTTTAACTTGCTAGTCCCCCTGGACCTCAGTGCTTGGGAACCGTTTAGGTTTACCGAAGCCTAAGTCAAGTTTTCTTCTTTTTTAACTTGTCAGTCACCCTGGACCTCAGTGCTTGGGAACCGTTTAGGTTGTTGACCGAAACCTAAGTCAAGTTTCTTCAAGCTTTAAATCATTTCAAACTTCAAATCTTTCAAATTCTGAGTGCATTCGCAACTGTGTTGGCCCTACGAAGCATTTTCAAGAAAATATGACCACAATGAAAGATGTAGTTAGATAGACAAATGAATCACTGCATTTGAGTGCTTTGACTAACACATAGTTTTTCCAAGCAAGTTTCCAAGCAAATACATGTGCATTCTACATGTTAAGTATGTGATATTCATGTTCCATATTAAACTATTTGCTATTGCACAAAAAAATGCATCAAAGCCTGCAAAGTAAGACTCCAAAGAAGTGCAAATATCATGACAGGACAAATCAAGACATTGATCTGAACAATGTCTTAAAATTCAGGAGATCCAAATTTGTACTTTGCAAGTAGAGTCTGATATGTAATATCAATTTAAAACCTAGGTTTTCGCAATTAATGACAAGAGCATATTGATGCTACAACACAACTTGTTAACAATTTCTAGCTCCATATTAAAAATGTTATAAGCATCGAGACTTCGGTGGAAAAATTAGACTTATCGTTCCACCATAAAGGGCACGCCTCTAAAGACAAAGTCAAGTCTAGAATGTGCATAAACAATTCGAGTAGAATTTATTATTTTTTGCATGTAATCTCATAGATTTGACGTGCTAAATAAGCATTTTGCATGGAATGCATGTCAATGCAAACACACATAATAATAGTTATTTGCAAAAAATATTTGCATGAGGAGTTTTGCATAAATGACACGTCCGTGTGTAATGAGCATGTAAGTGTTAACATATTTGAGCAAATATAACTACGCGTTATAAAAATCATATATATTCTCATCATTTATTTTGTCATAATAATGATCATATTTATATAAGAATAATTGGGTGGTTAATCATTGAGAATTAACCACCTCCCACCGCAAACAAAAAAAATGAAAATAATTTCATTTTAATTTTCAAAGCCCTAGCAAGATTGTGGTTTAAATTCCACGATATTTATATTTCATCCCAAAATATAAATATTAAGACTATGCTCTCATGCTTGTGAACGTAAAGCCATAATGTAAATCATGCATTTAGATGACATTTTATGAAACAATTATAGCAAATCACTAATTAAGGAAATTGCATAAAAAGCAAGTTAAGAAAACTTAGCTTCGAGGCGAGGCCATAAAGGCCTTGAGGATGAATTTGGACCGTAGAAAGCCCCGTTCCGTCTTCCCAATTTTTTCCTTTTTTTTTTTTTTCACGTGGCGTTGACGTGGCGATAAGAACTGACGCGGTGGAAAGGCGAATGGCACGAGCGTGTGCCAGGAGCATGGCCGCGTGTGCCTCGCAATGCTTCTGCATGCTGGCGCGTGGAGAAGGTGGCCGGAGCCTCACCGGCGCGTGGGGGCGCGTGCGGCCTCCGATGGAGGCGTTTCCACCGCCAAATGGTGATCGTCATTCGTGGATCCGGACGTGGTGCCATTTTCTCGAATCGGAGCTGGGAAGCCCCCGTTCTGGGCTTCGAAAGGTGCGACGGCGCTGGAGCGCATGAACATCGTCTCCGACACTTTTCCGGCGCGTGGAGGCGCGTTATTTCTTCGATGGAGGTTTTTCCACCGTACAACGATAGATCTGGAGGCGATCTATCCATTGGTGGTGGTCTCGGTCCGAGTAGATGCCTGGAACGACGATTTCGGAGATCGTAGTGGCTCGGCTGCGCGTGGTGGCGCGTGGGCAACTAAGCGAGAACTCCAGTGGCGCTGAGAGCGCGTGGAGCCTCCAATGACGAGATCCAGGGTTTTGTAGATCGAGCGACGATCACAATGGTTAGGTGGTTGCTCGATTGGATGTTAGGAAGCTCGAGTTCTAGGCTCAAGTGCTTGGCAAGCTTGGAAGCTGAAAATAGCCCCCGCATGCCATAATCGGGAAATGCGGTTCCACGGCGCCAATGTAAGGTCAAAGCTACTCCCAATTTATTTTAGGGTCGAAACCGCATTCGGGCTTTGGCATGGTTCGGGGGTAAAATGGGAAGACACAAGATACCGTGGTTCGGCCAATGGGGCCTACGTCCACCTAGTCTTTTCTTACTCATCATTCGCCCTCTTTTCTTTACAATAGAATGGGGAGGCCTTTATATAGGCTACATGGGAAATAAGGAGAGAGGCATACAAATAATTGGGCCTAACTTAAATGGGTTAGGCCTCAAAATACAATGAATTGGACTTTTAGGCCCTAATATAATATGACACCCCACAAAAATAATAATGAGGTGGAGGAGAAGTGAGATATTAATATATCTTGGAGATGACGTGAATTGCATATCTTGGATTGCTTTCTCAAAATCTGCATTTTATTTTCTTAAAAGCAATAATGCTAACTCACGCACAAACCAAATAAAGGAATACGTAATTGATAAGTCATGATTTTATACATTTTGACATCATTTTTCTATACATTTTGACATCTTAAAAGCAATAATGCTAACCCAGTCACTCTCCTCCCTCACTGAAATCTAAGAATCAGTGTGCAAGTGTGGGATTGCCATAATTCACTGACCCAAAAGCCAAAATACCCAAATCAAATAAAAAAATCAGGGCTTCTCAGTGAGACATTCAGTCAAACAGTTTCTGTGACTTGTCATTTTATCAAAACCCACATACAAAAATCAAATGAAAGCCACATTATCAAGAACTCTTTACCTGGTTGGTTTCCCAAAAAAAAAAAAAAACCACAAATATTTTTCTATCCTAACAAAACAAAATCAATCGAATTTATTTTTTGGTTGGAAAAATCAAAGCAGAGGAAATCAAGTAACATGATTAATTAAAGATGGTAAAGCAACAGTGTCAAAATTAATTGATATTTAGCATACCTTGCCTTTTCTATTTAGAATCATGCAAAATCCTCCATCCACTTTGAAAGACGGATATGCGAGCAGTAAACTTACAGTAACGACTTTTCAACTAAGATACTTGTACAAGGAATAAGAAAACTTTTCACTACTTTTGCCTTGAAAACTGCTCCCTGAAGAAAAAAAAAAAAAAAACATGTGAAGACCCCACCTTGAAGCTTCGGCCAAGCAATAGATCTGGGGAAAAAAAATTACAAAAATTAGAGCAAATAGAGAGACAGAGAGAGATTTTGGCTTACTTAGAAAATTAAGAGATAGATACACAGCCTCAGCTATTGGTTGGTGAAGCTGTAAAAACTAACTGATATATGCAGAATAACATAGATAGAACCAAAACTCTCACAGAAATTTGAACTAATCTGAACTAAGATTTCCTATATAATGTTTTCTCCCACTGAACCCAAAAAAGAAAAAAGAAAAAAAGCTTTACTTTAAAAACAAAGAAAACCCACTGCCTCTCCCAATCCCAATCCCTGATACCGTCTTCGTGTTTTTTAGCAAATTTTTAAAGAAAAAAAATTCACAAAAATACTCTGCTAAACCTGGTCAAAGCTATTATTTTAGTGAGAAGAAGATACAGAGAGCTTGAAATCAGGGAGAAGTTGTTGAGCGAGCTTTAGGGCAAGAAAAAGACAAAAGGGGTGGGGGGGGGGGAAGATTGGGGAATCCTAGGCTAGGCTGAAAATTAAAAAAAAAAGGCGTTACCATTTCTCTATTGTAAAACATTTTTATTTTTTTAATATTTGAGTGGAGACCACCACAAAGGAAAATTATTGGGGAAAACCCGCCCCGTAAGGTGGCGGGGCAAAGTTTGCCCCGATCCCGCCGGTAATGGGTACTACCCGCCCCGTAGCCCGACCCGCCCCGACCCGTACCTTTTAATAATTTCAAAAATATTGGTTTTTATTATTATGTAATCTAACATTGCTAAAACCAATTAAAACAAATAATTTTTGTTTTTTTATTAAAGAGAATCCATTTAGATATTTGTGAGGTTTGGGTTTTATTTTTTGAAGAGTATAAGTTTTTTTTTTTAAATTGGCATTCGGGGACGGGGCAGGTTGCCCCGACCACCGGGGCGGGGCGGGGTCCACAAAGGCACAGCCGCACATACCCTTCCCACGTAATTTACCAGTTCTTTAACATTTTAGAAAAAATAAAATAAAAGAGAGAAAAAAATTATGTTAAACTTTCTTGTGCATTGTATAGGTTACTGACTATTGAGCTATAGTTTTAAGTCATCGTGATAATCAATTTACTTTTAGTACCTTCTTTTTCTTCATTTTATTCTAAATATTATATAATGATAATAATAGCAATAATTTATTATTATTGTCATGTGAAAATAATAATAAGAATATAATAAATACCAATTTTTCACCATTTTATAATATGAGGGATATAATACTAATGTTGTTATAAAATTTATACATTTTTCACAAAATATTCTCTTCCACTCATTCATAATTTATTTATTCAATTCCATTTCATTCTATCATAATCGCTTTCACCGAATAATTAATCAATTCCATTACATGTATAGTGTCAGGGTATACGAGTGTGATAGAAAAAGTTAAGAAATTGAGTAATTAATATAACATAATTAGGCTTATAGTCATAGGCTTAAGATTTTGGGTTATGCGTGGTCTTTATATGTTATATTAACGTCTCAATTGGAGTTTTCTTAAGTTGTTACCTCCTTATCAAGTAGTATCAAAGTCAATGATGGTGTGCAATAAGATGGCAAGGTTATCAATGTCCTTTTTGTGACTAAAGAGATGGTGGAGTTTTGATATGTGTGAGGTTGACAAATTCTCTATATTTTTTAGGTCGGCTAATTCTCCATAAAATTCGTAATTAAAAAATAAAAAATAAAAAATAGTGTCTATGGTAAGACAATTTTAATTGAAAAAACTAAATATAGAAGATTTAAAAAATAAATAGAAATATTAAGGATGGTTGTGAACTTTTAAGAACAATAGTACTTGAAATAATTGGAGACATGTATATATATATAGTAAATCAAGTAACTTCTGTATACTTGTTAAAGTTTGTTTGGAATTGCAATAGTATAGTGGTTCCATTACTAAGTACTTAAAGAATGGAAAGTTTTCATGGGGGAGAAGCATGCATAACAAAGTTATGCATTGATTAAGGAGAAGTTGAGCACCACCCTAGTTCTAGCCCTCCTAACTTTGAGAAGTTATTTTTCAAGTAAAGTGTGACACCTCAGTCGTTAGGATAGGAGTTGAAATTTCCCAAAAAGGCAAGCCACTGGCCCTTTTCAATGAGAAACTCTGTGAGATATGACGTAAATGGTCAACATATGAGCTTGAGTTGTATGTCGTGATATGAAGTCTAAAGCATTGGGAGTATTAGTTGATCCATAAGGGAGTTTGTGATGTACATGAATCACCAGGCTCTAAGGTTCATCAAATGTGTCCCAACATTTTTTTATTTTTAACTAGATCCAAAGTTTTATAGTAAATGATTAAATAAACAAAATATACTGTGAAATCTCTTTTTAAAATTCAACAAACATGTAGTAATATAATTTTAATTTAAAATTATTTATTTATAATAGAATTTCATTTAGAGCAAACTATCTTAATAATTAGTGAGCCACATTCAAAATATCTTAATTATCAGTGGAATTATTCAATAGATGAATGCATACCATTGTTTTAAGTTTTAAACTAATGGAATTATAACACATAATTAATTATAATTAATTATTTGACTAACCAATCATAATTAATTAGTCATAATCACGTGATCAATTAACCGTAATCAAGGGGATTGGAGCTGTATTATCCTAAGAAGGCAAGCTAGTGGCATTTTTTCAGTGAGAAACTCTACAAAGCATAATGCAAATGGTCAACATATGAAATTGAGTTGTTCGTTGTAAGTACTACTTGATCCAAAGGGAGTTTATGATGTACATGAATCATCAGTTCTAACGTTTATCAACTGTGCTCCAATTTTTTTTTTTTTTAACCAAATCCAAAGTTTATAGTAAATGATTAAATAATTAAAAATATAGTGAAAGCTTTTTTTAAAATTCAACAAACATATGGTAATATAATTTTAATTGAAAACAATATTTTAAACTTATTTATTTGTAATAGAATTTCATATAGAGAAAACTATCTTATTAATTAGCAAGCCACATTATAGAAGCCTGTTTGTGAAAAAATTTATATATTTTTTCATAAATATATTCTAAAAAATGAGAATTACATTTGGACAAAGCATATATAGAAATAGAACCATTGATCTAAGGTTGAAAGTTAAGTGGGAAGGTATTAAATACAAATTAGGACTTGATTTTTTTTTTTTTTTTGGAGCATTTTTTAAGTCAATTGATGCCAGAAGATATTTATGCATTTTAAATAATAATTAATTATCTTAAATTAAAAGAAGGACAATAATTTATTCAAAATATCTTAATTATCTAATAGAATTATTCCGTACATGAATATATACTATTGCTTTAAGTTTTAAACAAATAGAATTATGACACGTAATTAATTATTTGACAAACTAATCATAATTAATTAGTCATGATCATGTGATTAATTAACCTTAATCAAGAAGATGAATATTAAATGTTAAAATCTTGATTCGGCTTGATCTTGCAATCCAATGATCCGATTTAGCCACATGATAGGTTTGTTAGAACTTCTAGATTTGTTTTCAATTAATTTCTTGAAATACCAACTTTAAAAATGAAAAAAAAATTTCTTTCAAAAAATATTTAAATTAATAATCTACAAAAGAACTTAAAATAATATTAAAACCATACAACAATTTGATAAACAACTAAAATAATAGATTTGTTCAGGCTATATTAAAAATGAAATTTTTTTCTTGCAAAATAATTAAATAAATAATCCACAAACCAATAAAATTGTCCACATTTTCTGGGTAGACTCGAATGTTCATACTAACACTGTTCACATTTTCTGGGTAGACTTGAATGTTCATACTAACACTGTTCACATTTTCTGGGTAGACTTGAATGTTCATACTAACACTGTTCACATTTTCTGGTAGACTCGAATGTTCATATCAATTCCCAGAAATTGTCCACACTTAAATAAAATTGTCCACATTCTCTGGATAGACTCAAATGTTCATACTAATTGTTCATATTTCTTAGCATCGATTCAACATGTTCAAACATAATTGTCCATAATTTCTACAGTATGTGTATGTCCAAAATTTTGGAAAATAAAACTGTGGTTCCATCTTTGTAACAATTTTATTATTTTCTATCTCAACAAAAATCACTTCCAAAAAAAAAACCAAAACTTTATTATTTCCAATCTCAATCAAAATCATTTAAAATTAAATTTCTATTCACAAACACAAAAGAAACTACACATTCAAAACCTCACAAATACAATGAAAATCAAAATTTTATTCCCAAATACCGTGAAACCCACAACTTCAAACATAAAAATCTCTCTTCGTGGAACCATTCCCAAACTCAAAGAAACCCCAAATCTTCAAACATCAAAAGCTTTTTCTGTGAAACCATTCTCAAACCCAAACAAATCCACTCTTTCAAACATCAAACCCACACCTTCAAATATCAAGCCATGCTTTCATGAGAGAGAGATCAGATCTTCAATGGAAGAAAGAGTTTTGGGAGCAGAGCTTCAATGGAGGAGAAAGCTTCGTGAGAGTACAATTTCAATGGAGAAGAGAGCTTGGAGAAGGAGAGAGCTTCTGTTGCCATAATTTATCTAAAATAGATTGTTGTACAAAAATCTTTGCTTGACTTGATTTCTTCTTCTTCTTCATTATCCATTTATCCTGACAATTGAAAGAAAAATAAAAAATAGTAGACAGCTGTAGGTTGACTGCAAAAGGAGAAAGCAAAGTGCAAAAGAAATCAAGTGCTCCTCGGGTTCAACAACAACAATTTTGATGTGTTTGGTCATGAGTTTAAGTAATTCATGGATAGGATACTTATTAGCTTGAATTTTAAGTAGTGAGACCGGTGGGCCCTATCTAAACACATGTCCTCATGTGATTCATCCACATCCATGGTGTGAAAATACTGTTTCACACCATGGTGTGAAAGTAGCAGGATCCGATTTTAAAATGGTTAGCCAGACGGGCGGGCAGTGAAGGGTCAGGTCTCAAGTCTCAACTGAGGTGAGTGTGAAATTTCATACTGTAGCAGAAACGCAACGGTCGAGTTGAGAGGTTGCTAGGGTTTTATTTTTATTTGTTTTCCTTGCAGAAAGAAACCAAAATCTCAGCATGGCCATCGAGTGTCTCGTCCTCGGTAATCACTCTTTCCATTTCCTTCACTGTCTCTCCCTATTCTCACCATATTCATAACAACAAATTTTCCTTTGCGGTTTCTTTTTTTCAGGCGCTGGGCAAGAGGTCGGTAAGAGCTGCGTGGTGGTGTCGATGAATGGGAAGCGGATAATGTTCGATTGCGGGATGGACATGGCCTATAATGACCGCCGCCGATACCCCGATTTCTCACGCCTCTCCAAGTCTGGCGATTTCGATAGCGCCATCACTTGCATTGTCATCACCCACTTGTACTTGCTTTCTTACCATTTTTCAGTTTTGATTCAAATCATTGTTTGGTTTAATCGATTTTTATTGATTATGCGAATTGTGTAGCCACTTGGATCACATCGGTGCTCTTCCTTACTTCACGGAAGTCTGCGGGTACAGCGGACCGATATACATGACGGTGAGCCTTTTACGTGTTTGATGTAATGTTTGGCTGAGAATTTTTTCAGCCTTTTACTTATTAGTTAGCATTTTTGAGCAAGTAAATGATTGAGCAGGGGTGAGAAAGATACATTGACTTGTCAAATGGCTTAACGGAAGTTTGCATGTGGACTTCCAAAATTCATGATTGGAATTGGAATTTGATATGTATGTTGAAATTGATTGCATTTCAGTATCCAACAAAGGCATTGGCTCCTTTGATGTTGGAGGATTATCGAAAAGTGATGGTAGAGCGAAGGGGTGAAGAAGAACAATTTACTTCAAAGAATATTGAGGAATGCATGAAGAAAGGTACATGGATTTCCTTTTTCTGTACCAACATATTTAATCTTTCTCATTGCCACTTTAAGATTATTATTATTTTTTTAACAAGATTAGACTTGTGCGATTCTATGATTCTTTATTGGGTGACTATTGGTCCCTAACGTTTATTCAAGTATTATACACTTGCTTTTGCTTTTCCCATGGACTTAAATTTTTTTGGGAATATTTTTATCTTAACTCAATACATTTATATGGGAATTGTATTGATCATATTTAATGCACGTTTAGTTCTAATGTTTAAAATGCCCAAAGATGGTCCCTCCGTTAAGTTTGTGTTTACATGGCTAACGGATGGATGACATGGCCAATTTATATTGAGGTGGTATTTTTTTATTTATTATTATTTACAATTAAGATCTGACATGGCATACCCATTTAAAATCAAATAAAACCCACACAACCTGATTTTGATTAAAAACCCAATTACCCGAATTAAATTAAACCCTAAAATTAAACCTCAAAATAAGAAAACCCTGAATCATAATGGTCATATTACTTTGTAAAGTCTTGTACTGTAATAAGGAATAGCTTATTCTCTATGAATACATGATTCTTGTAGTTGGTAGATTGGTGATAACCTCATTAAGAGAGGAATTACTTTGGTAGATTGGTGCTACAAGTGTAGGAGAAATGGTGAGACTATGGTTCATTTGTTGTTGCATTGTGACATTGGATATGTATTGTGGACTTTTATCTTTAATATGCTTAGGGTTATTGGGTAATGTCTAAGAGTGTTATTGATCTACTCTGTGGATAATCATTAGTTTGGTAAACATTCCTCCTTTGTTTGGAATCTAGTCCACTTTATGCCTATTGTGGACATTGTGGTGAGTGAGGAATAATCATGCATTCGAAGGTGTGGAAGTCTCAGTTTTCCGGCTGAAATCATCTTCAGAAGATCGTTTTTGACTAGTCCCATGTTTTGGGCCCTAATGAGACATTCTATTGTGGATTTCTTCAATTATCTCTTTTTTTCGATTGTAACTTTCATTCATTATTGATAAATTAACGATTGTTCCAAAATCTTAAAGCTAATTGGAAATGGTGAATTTAATTATTTAACTTATATTCTAACAATTACTTAGCCCGTCAGGGGTGAATGTCCCTGGATTACCAGGCAACTGGTTATGGCGGGCGGGGTTAGTTGCCCGTAGGTTTTACTGTCTAGAGGCAAGTCCAAAGGACTCTTCTTTAGAAAGGTTCCCTACGTTATCAAAAAAAATATTCTAACAATTATAATTCTTTAGGAGTACCTCACGTCTACTTTGTGTGTATAGGAGGTAGTGTTTTTTCATCAATAAACATATTGATATTACTCATCAAAAGAAAAGTACCTAATGCGCTCCACTTTTGGTAACATGGACACATGTAAACAAAATGCTTCTTTTCTGGAAATATCTATTGCTGTCCAAATTCAACATCTGCTACTTCTTTCCTCATGTTTGTCTTTGGCTTTGTTGTCTTGATTTGGTTCCTCATTGCAGTTATAGCGGTGGATCTGAAGCAGACTCTGCATATTGATAAAGATCTTCAGATTCGTGGCTACTATGCAGGACACGTAAGGCTTCTGAAGTTCACCTGTAGATTATATTCTCTGTTGACAGCCACGATTCACTTGAAAATGGACTTATTAAACTTCTTCTTCATGTTTGTTAAAACTTCCACAAATGTATTATCATCTTTCTAGTCTCTTTTATCTTGTCCATGATAATTTCATTGTTATTGTTATGCCCGTATGCTTTCTTCCTGTTTATGAACTTAGCTCACAAGTACTATTGTTGGTGTGTACTTCTTTATTCGCAAGTTTCCTTTCCCTCCTTGAACCACTCTGTTTACTTGGTATTTGGGTGCTACACTTTTGTGGCTGCTCCCCTCCCTGAGTTTGACACATTAAGGAAAAAAATCTTGGAATTAAAGCTTAGTTTAATTGTACAAGTTTATGCATATGGTGCAGAACAGAGTTATTATGCCATATCAAGCTGCATTTTGGAATTCTTGGAGGTTTAATTTGTAGTAGCTATGATGTACAGAAATGTCACAGGTTTCCATCCTCCATGAGAGTGTGGTTGTATTACCTATCCCCCCCACCCGGCAAGAAAAAAAATAGAGGTGGTGGAACTGTAATGTTTTAACCCCCTGTTTTTTGGGAATAGGATCCTCTCCATTTGAAATGTGTCCATTTTATGGTTCAATTTGAATATTATAAATTTAAAGGAGTACCCAATGCCATCTCATCTAAACACTGTCAGATCCATGAAATAAAATCTTTGTTGTGAAATAGATTCTCTCTATTTCAAGTGAAATGGAGAGTATCTAGTTCTTTTATTTATTTATTTTTTACTATGCATATTTGACCCTCAATTAGTTTTCTTGGTTGGAGCCATCTGGGTTTTTTGGTTTCATTGGACCTTGGTCTTGCCTCAAGCTCAAATAGAAAGCTTTTCTTTCTGAATAGATTAAAGATTTCCTCATTGATTGACATTTATTAGCAAATTGAGACGAATTTTGTCAATCCTTGCATTTTTCCAGTGCGAAGTAGACATACCTTTAGACAAAAAGACGTTAAACATATTAGGAAATCTGCCTGCAGACGCTTAGGTAAGGGCTTTAGGGTTTGAAACTTGATGTTTTAGGCCTCCTCGGGATTATGTAGAAAGTGTTTTGGATTTTTATTTTGTAGGTTGGTTAGGGTTCCAAAAGGATAAATTTAATTGTGAAGGACTGAAACAGAGAACAAGAAGTTCCAGGATTTTCCAGCAGCAGTGGATATAATTTAATTGCAAAGGACTGAAACAGAGACCAACAGGTTACAGTATTTTCCTGCAGCAGTTGAAAAATATGGTTTAATGTTATGTTTGAAGGTTTAGTGGTTGGCTGCATCAGGAAACCGATAATCACTCTGACAAGTGACGGCATCATCTTGACCCTTCTTCCATGGCTGCATCAGAAGATCTTTAACATAATATTGATATCAAGCATGATCATTAACATCTTGTTAAAGTTTAAATCATTATTGATAATATTGACATGGTTTCCATCAGAAGATCTTTAACACAATCGTTTGCTTTAGCAAGTTGCTTTCAATGTTTTCCATAAATAACTTTGAGATTGCAGTCTGTTTATGTTTCTTTTCAATCAATATTATAGGCTCATCCCATGCTGTTAATTGAGCTTTCCTTGTTATTTATGTCCCTAAGGTTCTTGGAGCCGCAATGTTTTATGCAAAGGTGGGAGATACTGCTATAGTGTATACAGGAGACTATAATATGACACCAGATAGACACCTTGGAGCTGCTCAAATTGACCGACTTCAGCTGGACCTTCTTATAACAGAGTATGGAACATGTGTGTGTAGATGATTAATATGCTTCTCTATTTGTTGTTGTATTGCCTATCTGCAATTGTAAAAGTATTTTTCCAGTCTTCCTAGTTTTGTTTCTTATCCATTTTTCTCATTGATCTTGTCTTTCTTTGAGATGCACTTCATTGTTGTCGATGTGGATTAGGGAGACTTCATGGACCACATTCTGAATTGACAGTCAAACTTTGCTGATGGTTAATGATAGATTTTGGCCTTTTGGGTGGTGTCATCAAAATTGTAGCTATATCATTTGCGATTAAGTCAAATTTAATTATGTCCCTCTTTTAATGCCTTAAGCTAAGCAAAATCAGAGGTGAACTTGAAGGTGAGAGTTGTTCTCTATAGCCCACCACGTGGTAGACATTGGTTTTCCTTTCTTTGAGGAAGCTTGCCTTTTGAGCTCTCCTCTTTTCTAATAAATTATTCTAGTTATCAAAAATAAAATAAAAATGAAGGGATTGAGGACATGGGGATTGGCCCCCAGAAATTACAGCGGCAAGCCCAAAGGATTAAGTTTTGAGAAGTCCTATTAGCTATTCTAGATGCAAAATTTACAGCCCAAGTTAAAAAAGAAGATCCATTCTTACGTAGATATAATTGCATACTTCGGCTTAAATGATTGGTTTTGTTTGGACAAACTGTTATGTTCTGATTTTAAACATGTTTCTGCTACAGGTCCACATATGCAACGACTATACGTGACTCAAAATACAGTCGGGAGAGAGAATTTCTTAAAGCTGTATGGAATAACAAAACTATCATATCTCAAATATTCTTACATTTCTGCTGATATTTTTGCTTCAGTTCTTGTCCCTTTTGTTTTAATTTTTAGTTTTAGGGAATTACAAGTCATGGCACTCTTGAGCCTCTAAAATATCTTTTATATCATAAAAATGCTCTAGTTGGTCCTATACATGTGACCTACTATCAGGAAATGAATCGCAATAGCTATATGATGGCATGCGATATCAGTTAGCCATAGACCCCTAGTTGGATCTAATCCTCTGCAATTCAAGTGAAAAAGGGGCTGCTCCCTCAACAAAACTGGGGTAGTAATATAAAAATAATATAACAAATAAACAAATGTTCCACTTTATTATTCATCATCATGAAAGCTTATTATCATTAATTTATGTATTTAATGATAAGGTTTGTTGCTTTTTTAGTATTAGTATAAATAGACTTTTTTTTTACTTGTATAAATATCAACAATATCTGTATCCCCCCTTCGAATAAGAATACTTGGGAAAAAGAAAGAAGTGGATGAAAATTCGTATGGATTCACAAAAATTGTG
>OU015771.1:6307540-6559834 GCA_907173295.1 Fagus sylvatica | reverse complement strand
TACCTGGCGGGTCACTTCGCAGTTTAGCATTAAATGTCCCCAACCACCCATATGTCTGGCATTGAATGTAGGGATTCAGAGTATCTTGTGGTTTGGCACGGCGCGTTGCCACTCAGCGAGTCCGCATAGCGGCCTCTATGTCCGTGCCGCTCTCATACTGACTGGTCCGCTCATCTTTAAATATCCATAAATCAAATATTTTCCCTCACAATAGCCCCTCAGTCAGTCCGGCCCGACATAAGCTTGGGCCGGACGGGCTGTAAATAATTCGTCCCGATTATTCACTCCTTTGTTTAACTAGGGAGGGGCGGACTTCTACTTGTCCGTTCCAAACCCCGCCTGCCGTGCTGATGGTTCGGTTACACGTGACTCCTCGTGTTCTGTGCCGTGATGTGATAGGTCTGGGAGTGCTGCGCGCCGTAAAAGATGACGTCACCGCTGCACTTAAACCGTCACGCTTCTATCGAGGTCATGATGGCCTTAATTAACACGCCCCTCTCTCCACACGTTTCCCGTCCCTGGTCTATAAATACCCCTTCGTCACGTTTGTTTGCCTCTGATTGCCTCTCTTCTTCGCAAATCTCCGAGCTTCTTAGATTTCTCTGCGTTCGGTCCTCCAAACAGCTCCCTGTTACCCGTACTTTCATCTGTAAGTCTTTCTTCTCCGTTTTCCTTCTTTCTTGCTCTGCCTTGCCCTCTTTTTCTTTTTCTGGGGTTCTAGAGTGTCCAGATAATGGGTAAAAAGAGAGCCGAGGAGGATAAGGGTAAGTTGGCTCGTTATGTGAATACGCCTGAGAATATGGCGTTATTCCGTCGTCTGTACCGGGTTCCAGACGACGTAGGTCTTAGGTACGTGCATTGGTCCGATGCACTTCCTCCCTCCGCAGGGGAACTCCTCATCCCCGTGGTGGCGGTTGTAGAGGGGGGAGTGCGTTTCCCAATAGATCCCCTATTGGCCGATTTTCTTAGTTACTTCAGCCTGTCCCCCACCCAAGTAAACCCCAATATCTTTAGGATAGTGATGGGGACCGTAGAGCTAAACAGGAGGCTCGGCTTAGAACTTAGCACTTATGATATAGTCTGGACCTACATTCTCCACCGTAACTCCAAGACTGAATCATACTCTCTCCGGCCTAGAGATATCAACTACACGTTGGTGAACGGACTGCCGGACACCAATCGTGGTTTTGATGATGACTATTTGGTAGTAACTGGGGAGTGGTTTCTGCCCGGACGTAGGTGCCCCACAAAAGACGGGGTCCCAGGTCCGTGCTTTACTAGAGCTCTAATTAGTACGGACTTTTTAGATTTCTGCACTGAACTTTGTTTTATTTTGCTCAGATTCCTAGGAGGAGAAAACCCCGCAAGAACTTGGTTAAGATCAACAGCTTACGCCAAGTCTGGGAGTGCGAGCACTGCACGGACGATTGGTCACAACCCCGCGCCGCCGCAAAGCTCCTTCGTTATACGGCACGGACTCATTCTTACCTGGACTGCCGATTAGTACCTGACCTTCGAGGCTACAAAGGCCAACCCTGAGAACGACGCTTTGCCTGCAGTAGACATCAGGGACGTGGTTGACGGCACGGCTCCTGACATGACCGGGATAAACCTAAGGAACCTGCTCCCTACCCGTCGTGATGAGGGCACGTCTGTGGGTGCTCCGTCTTCCTCGCGGCCAGCCTCAAGAAAAAGGGGGCGGACCGAGGGCACTGCTGGTCCGAGCCGTCCCACTGTGGACCCTCTGCCCAGTTCGTCAGTCCCCGAGCCTCCCAGCACGGACCAACAGGTTACACAGCTGGGTAATGTCATCCGCGCCGGCATGGTATTGAGGTCCGGCTCCCAGGTCCGTGGAGATAGATCCGCGCCTCTCTGGGCTCCTACCATGGAATACAGGGGAGAGGGCGCTGTAACTGAAGAGGATAGCATCCTCCCCGTGGATGACGGTCGCAGTGGGTCTGTAGCCAGCGCACTGAGCCAAGCCGTCCGCCTCCCCCTGGACATGGGGGAGTGGAAGAAGACCCCTGACGAGGAGCTCATTAACAACATGAGGAGGGGCGCACTAATGGTAAGTCTCGAATCGGTGTTCCCCTTAATCTCTCGACTGTTGGTCCTGACTAATAAAATTGTTGTCTTACAGGGGGTCCAGGCCTCTTTGGAGCTGGAGGAGCGGTTCCGGACTACCAAGGAACACCTCGCGCATGCCAACGTCCTGGCGCTAAGGTATCAGGACGCCAGGAACGCGGCAGCTGAAGCCAAAAGGTTGGCTGAGGAGGCGGACTCAAAGAGGAAAGAAGCTGAGGAGTCCTTGACTGCCGCGCTGGACTCACTCACAAAGGCCCAGGACAGAATCCAGGCTTTAGAGTCCGAGTTTGATCAGGCCAAAAAGGCATCCTACGAGGCCGGCAATAATGATGCCCAGGCTGAGATGGGGGAGCAGCTTCCTGGGGTTTGTAACGAATTTTTCTCGGACGGATGGAAGAAAGCGGTAAGCTTTTTGTCATCCGGGCAGACAACGCTGCCTCCACTGCCGCCCTCAGTGCCTTTTCCTGGTGCCCGTCCTCCTCCTCCGCCCGAGGTCGTTTTGGCCACTCCTCTTGACGTGCCGGTGACTCCTATTACCGAGTTAAGCACGGATATAGTAAACCTGGAGGATGAGGAGAGCCCCGCTGAAGGTGCCGTTCCTGAAGATGCCGTTCTTGAGGATGCGGTTCCTGAGGATGCAGCTCAAGCCCCTAGTGCTGGCGAGGGAGGTGGCGCGGTTCCAGATGAAGCCGGCCCGGATGCTCAGTAGTGTTTTTGTTTTCACATTTTTATGTAAACAGTTTTTTAGGAGTTATGAACATTGTGTCCACAACTTTTTTCTCTTTCTTTATGGAATTTCGCATATTCTACATTTTCCTTGTGAATGACGTAATATATAAGGCGGGCCTCTTTTAACAAATACAATGTTTAGCGCGTGTCGTTTTCCAGGCCGTCATATGGACAAATGATCCCTTGACCGGACCCTTTAGGTCACCCAATGATTAAATAGGTTACCTCAATTGACAAATATTCTATTGTCGCTCTAGTTTACTTAGATGATTCGTAAGAAAATAAGAAAAATAAACAAGTATTTTGGCGCGGACAGATTATTATGCCGTGCCGAAATGTCACAAGATGCACAAGACAGCAAGTATTTTGGCACGGACAGATAATTGTGCCGTGCCAACATGTCACAAGAGGATCAGTAGGTAGAAGACGAACGCACCTGATATGTCTTAGAATGTACCGTCTCTCTGCCTTACTAAAACATTGATGTGGCCAGGGTCCTAAACATTTGGCATGGCCATGCTGTGCTGTTGTTCATTAGCTCTGCTTTAGGATTTGCCTGCAGGGGACCTGGGCGTGGCCAGGGTTTTAGAGCAGTTCCACCACACCACTTGAGGATTTATAGGTGAAACACCTAGCATGGCTAGGGTTTTGTGCCGCCCTACCACACCACTTGAGGATTCATAGGTAGAGCACCTGGGCGTGGCCAGGGTTTTGATGCCGCCCCACCATACCACTTGAGGATTCACAGGTGAGACACCTAGCATGGCTAGGGTTTGGTGCCGCCCTACCATACCACTTGAGGATTCATAGGTAGAGCACCTGGGCGTGGCCAGGGTTTTGATGCCGCCCCACCATACCACTTGAGGGTTCACAGGTGAGACACCTGGGCGTGGCCAGGGTTTTGATGCCGCCCCACCATACCACTTGAGGATTCACAGGTGAGACACCTAGCATGGCTAGGGTTTGGTGCCGCCCTACCATACCACTTGAGGATTCATAGGTAGAGCACCTGGGCGTGGCCAGGGTTTTGATGCCGCCCCACCATACCACTTGAGGATTCACAGGTAGAGCACCTGGGCGTGGCCAGGGTTTTGATGCCGCCCCACCATACCACTTGAGGATTCACAGGTGAGACACCTAGCATGGCTAGGGTTTGGTGCCGCCCTACCATACCACTTGAGGATTCATAGGTAGAGCACCTGGGCGTGGCCAGGGTTTTGATGCCGCCCCACCATACCACTTGAGGGTTCACAGGTGAGACACCTGGGCGTGGCCAGGGTTTTGATGCCGCCCCACCATACCACTTGAGGATTCACAGGTGAGACACCTAGCATGGCTAGGGTTTTATTGCCGTTCCGCTATTTCTGCCACACGTAGGACAAAAACTTCTTGTACTTCAACAATAGATTGACACATACATTGGAATTTACAGTCTGTACAGCCTACTGATAGAATTTCTTCAGGTTACTTATATTCCAAGGTCTTCTGAGGGGTTTGCCGTCCATACCTTTGAGGTTGAATGCCCCGAGGCCGGCCTTCTGAGACGATCTGGTAGGGTCCTTCCCAGTTTGCTCCCAGTTTGCCTTGAGAGGGATCTCTTCTGCTTCCCAGAACTCTTCGCAGCACCATATCCCCTATTGCCAGGCTCCGTGCATTAATATTTCTGCCGTACCTCTTCTTTAGGTCGCCCTGGTAGGAAGCCAACCTGATCATGGCGAGATCCCTGCGTTCTTGAGCCAGGTCCATATCTTTAGCTAGCATGAGCTCGTTGTCTTCTTGATCATATTGCTCTGAGCGCAAGGTAGGAAGCCCTACCTCAAGGGGAATCACTGCCTCAACCCCATAAGTGAGAGAATAGGGGGTCTCCCCTGTTGAGCTTCGGGGCGTAGTTCTGAATGTCCATAGTATGGTAGGCAACTCTTCCACCCATCTTCCCTTAGCCTCTTCCAGCCTTTTCTTGATCCCGTTGAGGATCGTCTTATTGGAGGATTCTGCCTGCCCGTTTCCCTGCGGGTAGGCCGGGCTGGAAAAATGGTTCCTGATTCCGAATTCTGAACAATACTTTTTGAATGGTCCGCTATCGAACTGCGTGCCGTTGTCAGAGATGAAACACCTGGGGATGCCAAAGCGGGTTATTATATTCTTCCAAATGAATTTCCTTGATTCGGAGTCGGTGATGCGTGCGAGGGGCTCAGCTTCGACCCACTTAGTGAAGTAGTCGGTTGCAACAATTAGCCATTGTCTGTTTCCAGTTGCGCGAGGCAACGGCCCCACCAGATCCAGCCCCCACTGAGCGAACGGCCAGGGACTAGATATGGGGTTGAGCTGAGATGCGGGCTTGTGTATGGCCGGGGCAAATAACTGACATTTTTCACAGCGCCTGACGTATTGAGCCGCGTCTTTCTGCATGTATGGCCACCAGTACCCTTGCCCGATTGCTCTGTGGGCCAATGATCGTCCTCCTGTGTGACCACCGCACACTCCCTCATGGATCTCGTAGAGTAAATCTGGAACCACATCAGGATGTACACATAAGAGGTATGGTCCCGTGTATGATTTTCTTGTACAACTTTCCCTCTCGGGAGACCCAGTACCTTGTTGCGTCTCTACGGATCTTGGCTGCCTCTTTCTGATCTTCTGGCAACACGTCTTTCGTCAGATAATTCAGTATGGGGTCCATCCAGCTGGGACCCGCCTCGACTTGACATACGATCGCCGGGCTACTCCTTCATTATGCTTGGAGAGTCCTGCACTTCCACTATTACAGTTCTTCTGAAATCTGGCGCCACGGCAGATGCCAGCCCGGCAAGCGAGTCTGCATGCCCGTTGTGCTCTCGTCCCACTCTTTCGATGTTGACTCTATCAAAGTTCTTTATCAGGTCTTTAGCCAAATCACGGTACGCCATCATCCTTTCGTCCTTCGCCGTGTATTCTCCTGTCAGTTGATTGACTATGAGCTGGGAGTCACAATGAAGGTTGAGAAATGTAGCCCCTAGTCGCTTGGCGGCTCTAAGTCCATGCAGGAGCGCTTCATATTCCGCTTCATTATTAGAGGCTCCGAAGCCTAACCTGACCGCTTGCTCCAGCATTTCCCCTTCTGGTGATATTAGAACTACTCCCAAACCTGAGCCCCTGGAGTTCGCTGCACCGTCAACATATAGTGTCCAATGACTACTGCCTTCGTCCTGCTCGGCGCTTTTGGGGGACCCCTCTATGGTGGGCTGTTCGCTGGGCTCTGGTGCGAATTCAGCCACGAAGTCAGCTAACACTTGTCCCTTGATGGAAGTCCTCGGTTTGTAATGCACATCGTATGCCCCTAGATGGGCTCCCCATTTGGATATACGCCCACTGAAATCCGAACTTCTGAACAGGGCCTTCAACGGCAGGGAGGTCAGGACGATGATGGTATGAGCTTGAAAATAATGGGGGAGCTTTTTGGCAGTTATGAACAATGCGAGGGCTGACTTTTCTAACGGCAAATACCTTGTCTCTGCCCCGCTCATGGTCTTGCTGGTGTAGTAAACCGGTCGCTGTTCTCCCAGGCCATTTCGCACGATTGCCGCGCTGACAGCTTTGTCTGATGCAGCTAAATAGATGTAGAGGGGTTCCCCTTCCTTAGGTGATGAGAGTAACGGGGGTGTCGATAAGTACTTTTTGAGGAGCTCGAATGCCCGATCAGACTCCTCATTCCAAGCAAAGCTCTTCCCCTTTTTAATCAAATCGAAGAATGGTCGGCATTTCTCGGCTGACTTTGAGATGAATCTGTTGAGTGCGGCTGCCATGCCTGTCAACCTTTGGACTTCCCTGACGTTCCTGGGGGGCTGAAGTCCTTGGATAGCTGCTATTTGGTCCGGGTTTGCCTCTATGCCTCGCTGCGTTACTAAGAAACCCAGGAACTTCCCTGACCCTACACCAAATGCGCATTTCGTAGCGTTGAGCTTCAGACTATGCCTTTCTGAGTATCTCGAAGACCTTCCTCAAATCTCCGATGTGGTCCGTGCTTTTGACACTTTTGACTACCATGTCATCTATGTAAACTTCAACAGTCTGTCCGAGCAGCTCAGAGAACATCTTTGTGACCATTCTTTGGTAAGTTGAACCAGCATTCTTCAATCCGAAAGGCATTACCTTGTAGCAGAATATCCCTCGGGGTGTGATGAATGCAGTCTTCTCCTGGTCTTCCTCCTTTAGAGCTATCTGATGGTAACCTTGGAAAGCGTCTAAGAAGCTCATTCTCTCGTGGCCTGCCGTGGAGTCCACTAACTGATCTATCTTCGGGAGTGGGAAAGGATCCTTGGGGCAGGCTTTGTTTAGATCTGTGAAATCCACGCAGACCCTCCATTTTCCGTTTTTCTTCCTTACCACAACAGTGTTGGACAGCCATTGTGGATACAGAACTTCCCGTATTGCTCCGACCTTTAGGAGCCGCTCAACTTCTTCCCGCACGGCCTCGGTGTGTTGGGGTGCACTTCTTCTTGCTTTCTGGACCACTGGTTTGTACTGTGGCGAAACGTTCAGCGCATGGCTGGCAAATTCTGGATCTACCCCGGGCGCCTCATACGGAGTCCATGCAAACACGTCTTGGTATTCTTCAAGGAGGGTCAGCAACTGTGTCCTGTGCTCTCCGGACAGAGATTCTCCTATTAGAAACTGCCTCTGGTCTTCGTCTTTTGTCACAGATACTGGTACGAGCTTCTCAGCGCATTTTTCTTGAGGGAGGCGCTCTTCGCTGCCTTCCTTGTTCTGTAATTGCTATTTAGTCCCATCAGGGCCTCCTCCTCCCGTCTCTTGACGCGACTGGGATTTATGTTTGATCGCAGCCACCAGGCATTGCTTTGCCGCCAACTGGTCCCCCAGGACTTCCATTACTCCCTGCGGGGTTGGGAATCTCAACCGCTGGTGGAGTGTGGAAGGGACTGCACCCATTCTGTGTAGCCATGGTCTTCCAAGGATCGCATTGTAGGGAGAGAAAGCATTGAGAACAAAGAAATCAGTAGGAGTTGAGACCGTTCCAGCTTTGACATTGATGGTTACCTTTCCTGTCGGGACGACCGTCTCCCCAGAGAAGCCACTGAGCGGCCCTTCGACAAGGCTTAAGTCCTTCTTCTCGAGTCCCAAGCCTTTGAACAAAGACTCATACATTATCTCCACTGAGCTGCCGGGATCTATAAGAATCCTCTTGACATCGAATTCCCCGATTCGTAAGGTTACTACCAGAGCGTCTGAGTGGGGCACCTGCACCCCCTCCAAATCTTGATCTGTGAAAATGATCTGCTCCGTCGACTCTTTCTTTAGGGGGACTGGGGCCATCTGTGCTGAGTCTCCGATTTGGAACACCTCTCTCAGATGCGCCGCTCTCCTCATCTCTCCTCGCTGATCATGACTGGTTGTTCCATAATGAATCACATCTATGATTCCTATGGGAGCTGAATCCTTTATCCTGAGCTTCGGTGCTTCAATATTCTGCTGGGAACTCTTCGTCTCGTCAATGTACTGCCTGAGGTGTCCGTTCTTCACTAGCTGCTCCAAATGATACTTGTAAGCGCGGCACTGCTCGGTCAGGTGTCCGCGCTCCCTATGGTAACTGCAGTACGGCTTTCCTTCTCTTGTGGCAGGATCGCCTGGCATCTTTGCGGGCCACTCAAAGTAGGGTTGGTCTTTTATAAAGGGGAGGAGGCGGATAGATCGGCTGCTTGAACACCGTATGTACCGCCATGCAAGTTCCTGCCCGGGGCTGATCAGCCGATCTTTTGGATTTTTTGGCCTGGTTCTGCTCGAGCTGCGACGTCTTTTTATCCTATGAGGGGGGCTGCTTCTACTGTCCTGGCTGAACTTTTGGGGTCATCTTCTACCCTGATGTGTTCCTCTAAGCGAGTCATGAGATCTTCCATGCTGAGAGGTGGCCTTTTCGTGAGAGACCGTCTCAACTTGATATCTTCGTTCAGGCCAAACCGAAACGTTTTCATGACTATGTCTTCATCGCATGCATCAATGTCGTTGTAGACCTCCCAGTATCGCGCTGAATACGACTTCAATGTTTCCCCGGCCTTCATCTTGAGGGCCAGCAGGGCGTCTATCTCCTTGGGCTTCCGCGTATTTGTTATGAACCTCGCAGTGAAGGACTCAGACATCTCTTGCCACGAGCGAATAGACCGGTGGTCTAAACGATCAAACCATCGTAGTCCGACTTCGCCCAAGCTTGAAGGGAATATGCGACACATGAGGGGATCATTGGAAGTGTGGAGGGCCATAGACTGCCGGTAACGGCTCAGATGTCCCACTGGGTCGCTCTTTCCATCATACACTGCGAGGGGTGGCGGGACGAATCTGGCTGGGAACTTTGCCCGCTCAATCTCAGCTGAAAAGGGAGAGGATGAAATCTGGTGGAGCTTTTTCCAAACCGGGTTGTGCTGGTGCTGGTGAGGAGGTGTCTTGGGGTGGTCAAGCTTGCGCCTCTTGGGGGACACTGACCTTTGATGCCTGTGCTTTGACCTTCTATTATGCTCCTTGTGACTGGGAGTGTGCTTTGGGCTCCCACATGAACCTGAGCGACTCCTGGAACGTCTCCTCTGACGCTGGCCACCTTTCTTCTTGTCTCCTTCCTTCAAGAATTTGAGCTCTTCTTCTAGTTCTTCGATTCTCCTCTTTTTCCTGGCTTCACCAAGGAAGGAGGGCTCTTTAGAAGGTGAGTGGTGCCTTCCTTCAATCCTTCCGTAGGAACGCCGCTCTTCACGTCCCCTCTGCCCTCCCGGTACCTGCACTTCAGACCGAATCCTTCTGTGGTTGAAGGTTGGCAGTCTCGCACCCCGTGGGTTGTTCTCTGAGACAGCTTCTTCTTCCATCTTTCCGGGTGAATCTGTAACCTCTTCTCGAACTGGTCTTCCCCACAGACGGCGCCAATTGTAACGGGAAATAATTTTGAATAGATGCTGAGTGAGTTGAGAAAGACCTCTTCGGGACTGGTTCTGAAGATCAGCCTTCTGATGGGTAGAAAAAGCCTGCACAAAGCAAATCAGGTGAGAAGTCACTAGTCCCCGGTGTTGGGGACTGATTACCCTCCGATGGCAAAGTCAGTCTGGGATTAAGAACCGAATATGAGTGCAGTGTAAGTTTGTGGTTTTTGTGTGTGTAGCCCGTAAAAACATACCTTATTTCCGCATATGAGCCCTTATTTATAGGCCTTTCAGTTACAGGTCACATGCTGATGTGATTGATCAGCTCTTGAACAGTGAAACTGACTTGAGATGGGACACTTGGATGTCTGTCCACCCCCACGTGCGTGGGTTGCCCCGAAACATTTATGACTTTGTGTGCTTGTCCCCCACGTGGGATATTACCTGGCGGGTCACTTCGCAGTTTAGCATTAAATGTCTCCAACCACCCATATGTCTGGCATTGAATGTAGGGATTCAGAGTATCTTGCGGTTTGGCACGGCGCGTTGCCACTCAGCGAGTCCGCGTAGCGGCCTCTATATCCGTGCCGCTCTCATAATGACTGGTCCGCTCATTTCTTTAAATATCCATAAATCAAATATTTTCCCTCACAGATCCCATTCACATTCATAAATTGACAAATGATAAGGGAAGTATGTAATGTAATAAGTAATGTTATATTTGAACGCACAATTAACATTATTTATTACTTACCATTAACAACTTTGTGAGATAAATTCTGAAATTATTGTCACGCAAGAGTGATTGAATGCAAATTGCAGAAAGATTGATAAGAACCACGCATGCCAGCCCTTATGAGTTATGTCAGGCAGGCATGCCACGGTTTTGTTGAGAATTGAAGTTTCAGCCCCTTCTGAGTTCTGACAGTAAAAAAAGTGAGAGAGAGTTACACAGTGGTCGGATCCAAGAATCTTTTTTTTTTGATAATTCGGATCCAAGAATCTCGCATATAGATTTGGGTACTATCTATATTATTACACACGTGTGAGTTGTGACCTTATCTATATACTCCTGCTGCATATCCAATGAAAGATTGTCTGAGACCCTCAGAAGCACTTATAATAATGCGTCCAATGCCAACGTTAAAGCATTTAGGAGGATGGGCAATGCTATCCTCACCCGCCATGTTACCATTTTCTGTTCGGGGAAACACAAACACCTCTACCCGCAAAGTTAGCTTATGGTTTGGCATTAAAGCTCTGAAATTGAGCAACCAACGAGTTTGGGGCACTTGGGTACCGTGCGCTGTGAGGAGGAGATCAGTGAGATATGATGAAGAAGACGATGAAGATGAAGAATATGGGCACAATGAACAAATTGCGAGCTTGGAATTGTATAGCCAGTCTGCCAAGGGAGAAGCGCTTATTGTGCATGCGGTGGTAGACGAGGAGGAAGTGGAGGTGCTTATCTTCAAGGTGAGTTTTATCCAATTTCATTCTTTTGGGGTTCAGGGCCAATAGGACCACGTGTCCGATGTGGCTTGGCTGCATTTAGCAACTTTTCATCTCTTGATTAATAGTTTTTTTTTTTTTTACATAAATTATTCACCTATTCTTAATCTAATTTGTATAAATGAAATCAAACTCACACTTTGATGGAAAAATAGATCAATTGGATGAGGAGAACCACTAAACCAAGTGGCCAGTGAAATTGACTAACGTTAAATGAGAAAAAACAAATCTTGTATTTTATTATAAACTAATAATACATGTATCAATGTAATTTTTTTAAATGTATATTTATTTTTTACAAAATTGAGAGAATTGTTCACTTTGCACAGTAAATACCTAACAGTAGGACTATGTATATGCCTGAAAATAGAATGATATAATATGAGTTTAACTAATTTTTTTGTTGTTAGTTTATTTATGGGAAAATTGTACTGACTGCCTTGAGATTTTCGAATTGTATATTGATCTCTCATACTTTTCAAAATAACCTACACGTATCTTCCTTGTGCTAACAAAAATTGTTAAAATACCATTTTACCCTCTCTTTGAAAACATATTTCTCATTTCACTCTTTATACAAATCTCCCATTTTACCCTTCACTCAGCCAAATTCTATTACGATGTAGTCCAGTTTCACATTTTTTGTGCTCTCTCTCTCTCTCTCTCTCTCTCTCTCTCTCTCTCTCTCTCTCTCCCTCCAAGCTAACATGCAAGTACCAATAGCAACTGAAAGGACAATAAAGGCCTTAGAGTGTATCACTTTCCAGTGCATATTGTTGAGCTCAACGATGTCGTGGACAATGCCTAAGTGGCCACCAACGCTACACCTTGTGAGGTATAGGAGAGTCAGGGAGCCCAAGCCATCGGATCTAACAACTAAAATGGAGAGTTAAGGAGTTTTAACTAGGCTTTGACCATGAAGGATAGGCGCAAAAGATAGCAGCTATAGTAGTGGATCATATGAGGGGTGAGATCGTGATAGTTGGGATTAAAGTGGTCAATATCGAATCGGAGGCCATTTAGGTTTGGTTAGGGGAATGAAATATTTCGGTACTGGCCAATACCGGTGTACTGTTTCGGGTTTACCGCTATATATATATATATATTATTGAACATAAGTGAGAAAACTTCCTTCTTTCTTACATGAATATAGTTAAAAGTCACTTAAAACACATTAATATAAAACTTTTTCTTTCTCAAAAAAAAAAAAAACATAAAAATTAAATTGTTCATTAACTCGAAACACCCGAAACACACCGAAACGGCTGAAAGAACCGGAAATATTAACATGTACGTTTCGGTGGTGTTTCTTGTACCAAGTGATGTACCAGAACGAAATATTTTGGGTGTTTCGACCGAAACGGTACGAAATTGACCACTGTGGTTGGGATGGATGATTGGGATTGGGTTTAGGAGGGAGGAGATGTTGACAGTGTCGTTTTGGAGGGTGAGGTGTGGAGTTGGGATTCGAGGGCGGAGAGTCAACGGTCTATGTCAAATTTTTTGGGTTGTGGGTCTTGGGTTGGTCTAGGTATTAGGTAAAGCTAAAAAAAATGCAACAATAAAACGAATGAAAAAAATAAAATAAAAAAGAGTCAGATGTTAATGAGAAATAAAAAATAGTAAAAAGAAAAGGAAACAAAAGCAAAAAATAGTGGGAAAAAAAAAAATAAATAAAACCATACTAGAAGTGAAGGATAAAATGACAAATTTGTTCTGAAAGTGAGAGTAAAATGGTATTTTACAAATTTCCGTTAATCAATTTAACGTTGTTAAGATATAGGGGAGGTAAGTGCACGTTATTTTGAAAAGTATAGAAGGTTAGTGTATAATTCGAAACTTTATGGGAGGTCAGTACACTTACACTAGACCTTAGGGAATGTTAATGTAATTTTCCTTTTATTTATTTAAAGGTGAAATAAAAAATAACTTTTAAGTAAATAAGTTTATTTATATGAAAAAGTTAACTTTTTGAGAAATTGAAAAAGTTAACTTATTTGTTTAAAATAATTTTTTATCTAGCTTTTATTTAATTTTTTTTTTATAATCTTTTATTGGCTGATATTCAAATTATTTAATAGCATAAGAACATTGAAAACAACTTTTGAACTATATCAATTAAAATGTCCAAAAACAGTAGATCCTTGTTTAACTGTGACGACTTAACAGAGCTCATAGGAGCTTTGGGATTTGTTGGGATTAGCTAACTTGTAGTATAAAATTCTTTCCTTCTTTTTAGTTTTAGCTGAGTTATTCCAAATTTTCAAATTAAACCAACTTATAGAATAGATTAAGCAGTCCTTGCTCAAGCTAGCTAATGGCATTTGTGCTCTATTATTCAGTCTTCTAGTTCTAGTTGAAAAATCAACAAAAGAAGAAGCTGCTTTTGTGAACACGCACTATTTTGTTCTTTGGTACTTGGAAATCTCAAAATTTTCTCTCTTTCCTTTTGGATCAATTTCTCTGCATTTATGTTGTAGGTATGTTTATTATTACCTTTAGACTTTAGCTAGGGAGCGTTAAAAATACATTCTGCATATGCTAAATTCTAGCGAATGTATTCCAACAATCCAACAAGAATACTTTAGCTCTTATGATGATTAGAAAAACATGGGCTTTAAGAACTTTTCATCAGAAAAAATTCTAGTTAAAATAAATGCACATTTTACTCTTTTTCCTACCTATTTGTGTTTATCGTTCTACACCATTTACTTATTGCTTGCTCAAAACTACGTTTGTTATATACATGTTTCAGGGATTTTCTTCATGTTTGAGCTATAGAACTTCACCGGATCCATCAAAAAGTATCCTTCCTGCTAGGGCAGTGATAAAGTCCATAGACAGAATTAAGGGACCTTTCGACCCTTCTAATATAGAGTACCTTCAGAAAGGTCTAACATGGGAAGCATTTAGGACAAGTCTCCTAAAAAATTAAAAATACACCATCATTTGTGCTTGTTTGCTTGGTTTAAACAGTCAATTTGACATGTTTGATTTGTCACCGGTCAGAAAAGTAATGATGCTATTACTTTGGATTGATTGTGCTTGTAATTCAATTCTGATATTTTAGTTTGATTATTCATAGATTTAAATTTAACACACATGGGAAAGCAATGTCATGCATATGTTGTAACATAGATGACTATAAAATTGGGGTTGGGACATGCCGCTAGGTTACTAACCACTCTATTGCGCTCAATTCTCAAGAATCGAGAGATGTTTATGGGGAAACCGGAAATTGAGTTATTCTTAGCAATTTTGTAGGAATTAATCATTTCATTCCTCTTCTCTTTGTGGTTTGTACATTAAACCGGCAACTGAGCTATTCTCGTAGCTAAAACCTTTTTCTTTTTCTTTTTTTTCTTTTTTTGTAGTGTGATCTATTACATATTATTTCCTTTTTTATTTTTCAGGTACCTGGGTACCTGAATTTTTTTTTATTTTTTTGATCAAATGGGTACCTGAAAAATTATTCCTATATAATGTGCTAAAAAATGAAGTCACAAATGGCAAGTTTTTAAACTACAAAATGTTATAGCATAAAATAGATAGCTTGTAAGTTGTGAAGCTGGGATCAATTTTATTATTCATTATTGGGCCTTTAAAATGATGTGACACCATATATAAATGCGTATGTATACATAAAATCTTTACTAGAAAAAAGACTCTATTTCAAATAATGAGATTGCAGTTATATCTTTGTATAAAACCATTATATCTCTGTATACATTAAATCTCCGAAATGACTAATGAAATAGGCTCTCTCTCTCTTTTAAAACAAACAGAGTACATCGTTTTCCTTAAAGTTGCAAGAGTAGATGAAAGAAACGAGAAAGATGCTCATCATGAGGGCCTTCTTCATATTGGGCATCCAATGGATTAACATGGGCATGCATGTCTACATGACAGTTTGCCCTTATTGTTTGTAGATTGTGGCTCGGTTTGAAACACACAGAAATTAATAAGGGCTTTACAGCAGGACAAAGTCCCCTCATTTAATGGCCAACAGGCGTGACAACATGATAATGTGGGGGTGACGGCATTGGGATGGAATGACAACAGATTTTTTTTGGGAAATAATATTATTTTAATATTAATAACGTAAAATAGTAATGTTTTGATATTATTTATAAAAATAGCATTTTTTTAAATCGTGTAATTGTTTTGATATTATTTGTAAGAATAGCCTTTTTTTTTTTTAAATCGTGTTTCCATTACACGATTTTAAGAGCACAAATCGTGTCTTGGTTACACGATTTCACGTTGAAATCATGTTACTGAAACTCGATTTCTATTTTTTGCCGAAATCGTGTCTTGGAGACACGATTTCAAAGTGGTATTCTAAAAAAAAAAAAAATTTCAACTCAGCAACCACGTATCCTAACATCATGGGTTCAAGACACGATTTCAACATTAAAATCGTGTTTCCAAAACACGATTTTAAAACGAGGCTATTTTACTAAATTATTTCAAAACAATAACAATTTAATAAATTAATTTTAAAACAATATTTTTTGGCAAATTTACTCAATGACAACATCAACATGAGAGCATAGCTTCTTAGGACAAAATGAATAAGGTCCTTGCTTGGGAGTTGGGAATCGCTTGGCATGGCCAACAAGAGAATTCACAGATTCATAAAGCATGACCCTTCTTAGGGCAGCAGCATGGTGAGTACGGTCCATTGGGATGGACATGGTCATTACTCTTACTCATAGCCTCATAGGATCGAGGGTACTTCACAAAATAATGAGAGCATGATGTGACAACATGACCAGTTGGCAGTTGGCATGACTATTATGTGGGGTTCAGCATTTAAACTAAGTTGTTTGAATCAAACATATTGAGCCAAAATTCGATAGATTTGTACATGTAATTGTCTTTCAGGATTCAAAAAGAAAGTTAAAAGTTTCATTTTTAATATCAATGTCTATGAAAAGCTTTTTAACTTTTTATCCTTTCATCACCTTTTAACTATTTTTCTCTTATAATTACATGATGTCTTAATCACGATAGAGTGGGTCAGTTTAAGTCCCGCGGGAGAGATACGTTTCCGTGCACAAATCATGACATGCATATTACTAAATGAAACCCTCACAGGACGATCCCATGAAAAGACCTAAGAATTTTCATTAAGTCCCAAAATAAAAAAGGATTACATGTAATAGGTACATTCCTCGTGCATAGTAGGAAAATTTTTCTTATTCAACCGCGGTGCAGAGTGACTACTTCACGGTACAAAAGCCAACCTTTTGTGAAGGAGCTATCTTCTCAATGAGATACTACCTCGCACAATAATTGGTAATATCACATGTAATCTCTAGTATTACTCTGAGAATCTTTGGACAGTTTTCCATCATTAATTTTGTTATAGAAAATTCCTAAAATGCCCTCTCATTTCTTCTTCTTCTTCTTCTTTTTTTTTTTAATGGAAGGATAGCTTGTTGTTTTATTAATCAAATTCAGCTTGTACCATGGAAATAATAGAAGTAAGACAATCTTCAATTCCAATCATAAATGTTCAAGGAGTGAGGACAATGCCTCTGTAGCAAAGACTTGTGCAGTCATGTTACAACTTACAGATAAAAGAGAAGTTAATAAAATGAAAGGAAGACTTCCATCAGCGCATGTCTTCTATCATGACCCCATAGGGAACTAAGCAAGGGTTGTCATACTGTAACAAACTAAATGGTTCTCATATTTGTTAACTATCTCTTTAAATAAAAGAACTAATTCAATAAGATTATTACAATAATTTATTGAATTATATACAAAAGCTTACAAAAAATTATAATCACCTCCCCAATTTTTTTTCTTCACCTTTTCTCATATTTTCATCCCATCTCTTTTTTTTTTGGGGGGGGGGGGGTGTTATATATATAAATATATATATAATTTGAAATCTAAGAAATGAGTTTTTAGTATTGGAAATTCGAATCTGTATCTCCTATTCAAAAATTAAAAGTTTATTAATTAAGTTAATTGGAACCCAAAATTTATTATGTGTTATTTTGGTGTTTTTTTTTTTTAATTAATAGATATTTTTATAAAAATATTTGAAAGTGTCAATTAAATTACAAAACTGATAGCATCAGAGTTAAGTTTATCCACATGGATGGATAGCAGAAGGGATATAACTTATGAGGCAAAGTTAAGTTTATCCACATGGATAGCATAAGGGATATGACTTATGAGACAGAGCTGAGTCAGAGCTGAAGGAGAGATTTTCACTTTTGTCCCGAGATATTTGTTTTTGTTCATGAAAATATTAAATAGCTATCAATTAGTTTATTTTATTATAAAAATTATGAGATTTTTATTTTTATTTTATAAATAATCATTCTTTCTTCTGTTACTCACCAATAGCAAAGCACTGTCATTCATGATTTATCATGTCATAACTTTCCCCCATCCATTCATAATTATTAAATAAGTTAAAAAAAAAAAAAAAAATTTGCAAAAAATGAATAAGGTGTCTTGTTGATGGAGCATTTGGACAAATTGAAGGTGAAAGGGAACGAGATTCATGCAATACCACAAAGGTAATACCACTTTTTTTTTATAACTTTTTTTACTTTTTATAATTTTTTACTATTTTACCATTTTGATATATATATTTTATTTATTTAAAAATTGAGATTAAAAATTAATTTTTTAATCTTAAATCTCAATCATTTAAATGAATTACAGCCATACAATAGAATCGTGCCACTATGCTATACTATGGGAAACCCGCCACGTCCCGACGAAGCAAAATATCTTCTTCAAAAATCTATGACGTGGCAGATATATGATGGCAAGTTAGGTCTAGATATTTTCTCACAAAATATCAGTTGGATACGATTTGGCCACTGCACCGACGTGGACTTTCATTTCTAATTTTACCCCTCCATTATTTCTTAAACTGCTACATTGCCATTCTATGAATCTTTTCAATGTGGACTGTCGTGGACCGTGGACTTTAGAATTCAGATATTTTCTTCTTCTTCTAATTTTAAAGGGAGTGGCATGATAGGTCATGGAACCCGCAACAAAAGTAAGAGGAAATGTGTCTTTAAACTATTAGTCCGTTAAACTGCATCTGGATGAGTTTATTTCGGTTTTGAATTTTACATCTTTTCATTCAAAATTCCAAGAAGTGTCGGTTGAACTGTAGTAGATTTTTGGAGAACTAAACTTTAATCATCTAGGTCCACCTCATTTAATCAACAAGAACTAAATGACAGCATTATAGAAAACACTAAATTATTTCAGAAAAAATATGGAATGTTTTTTTTTATAACTTCTTGCTCTTTAAAAGCAAAAACATCTTGATCAACCAAAAAAGAAAGAAGAAGAAGCAAAACTGTCTTACAAAAAATGCATTTAAAATCCTATAACTTAGGTTGATTAAAATTAAATCCTATATTTCAAAATTTTCAAGTTAAATCTTAAAATTTTAAGATTGTTACAAATTAAATCATATAGTTTCATTAGTTTCAAATTAAATTTTCGACTTTTAAAATAATATTAATTTAAACACTCTAGTCAAACTTGAAAATCATCAATCTCTCAAATGAAACTCAAAAAGTCAGTTTTTAAAATGATATGATATGATTTTGAAAGTTTAGGATTCAATTTGAAATTAGCGAAACTATAAGATTTAATTTCTAAAAAAAATTAAAATTTCAATATTAAATTTGAAACTTTATAACTTATAGGGTATAATATGGATGCTTGAAAATCTTGAAGTGGTATGAAATTTATAGAGGGTGAAGGATAACATCCTCTTCATTTTTCCAATATGGGATTGAAAAAATAAAATGCTTTTACAATGTCTTTACTTATAAAATTAGCCTTCAAGAAAGAGAAAATTTTGTATAAATCTCTTTTCTAGGTTCAAAATCAAGAAATTTTTCCAAAAAATATTTGTAGCATCCAAAGATAGAATATAAAATTATATACATTTCTTTTATTTATGATGTGACCTATTGGAGTCAAAGCTTGAAAACAAAATGTTCACTCGCCGACTGGGCCGTACAAATTTAATTCCATCTTTTAGCCAAGATATTTGTAACTTCTTTTTTTTTGAAAAATCAGTCCCTCAAATAACAAAATATAAGGGGGAAAAAAAAAAAAAAACCCATTCCTTCAACTTCCGAGATACCTGCCAACTGAAAAAGTTAGCATTTTTAAATCATGTAATTAATTAAGCTCTTTCCAATACATCGATTTAAAAATAACATAGTAAATAAAATTAAAAAATATATATATATATATATTTTTTGTTTAAGGTTTAACAATGATAAAGATGATTTCTGATTGGGATCAGTTTATTACGATCCATTAATTAATAGTTTATAAGATTATTCACTTGTATTATTTAAAAAAGTCACATTACTTATTTAAGTACACGTGAATAATCTTATTAATTATTATATAGTAGGTTGTAATAAACTAGTTATAAATTAACTTGTAGCTAAATTTGTTGATGTGGAAGGAGTGTGATGGAAAGTGAAGATGATGACTAAATTGACTACTACGCTTTGGTCCAAAATCCAATCAACAATTGCCATTTGCGAATTCCATTAATCCATAGAGGCAATTTGGTAATAAAAGCATTAAAATGGAGCATTTAATTTCGACAACTATCTCAACTTATATATATATATATATATATATCCGTGGCACCGCCCACGTATCAACCACTCCCATTTAGACAGAAAAAGTGAAAGAGAAAGAGAGAAAAATATCTTCCTTCCAAAATGGCTATGGCAAAGGAACATCAAGAAGATGATGAACAAGTTCAGAGCTCAGGGAAGAGATTCAAATATGTTAGAGACAACAAAGATCTTGAATTTGAATCCTCAGATGATGAAGAAGAAGAAGTAGTAGTTGATGATGAAAGTGAACTTTCACTGAAACCAGGTTTTTTTTACCCTATGATGCCCACAGCATTCGTCGTGTCTGATGCTCTCGAACCCGATTCTCCCATCATTTACGTTAACAAAGTATTCGAGCTCTACACTGGATACCGTGCCGACGAGGTCCTTGGTCGGAACTGGTAACTTTTTTGCTTTTACTCTGCTTGGTTTATGTGAATTTTCTATGATATCTGGAATGTATGTTATAAATTTTTATTCTACTAGTTTTCAATCGAATCGTACATGTGTTCATTATGATTTGGTCGGTCACTTTGTGTTTTTTATTTTTATATTTTTTATTGCTAAATGTTTTGCTTGAATTGAATCCTTAGTATGACAACTATTGAAATTTTGAATTTTTTATTTGTTTGTTTATAATACATGTGTATGACACAATGTGTAATACTAATGAAATTGGGTATGAGATTGTCTCGTAAAATTATTTCACCTTGGGGTTCAACTGTTCAAGCATTTTTTCAGTGCCTAAATGTTGCATCTGCTTGAAATTTTGATTCTGTATCAGTGCTGTTCAGCGATATCCTTGTTTAACTCTAATTAGAAACATAAAATAATGTTGGGTCCTTTGTTTCGACGAAAAATTACGGAATGGAATGGGCTTAAAACAATTTATGTTTCAAGGGGGTGATTTTACTATTCAAAGTATGTTATTTTCAGTTTAACCATATTTTTAGGTAAGGCTAGACACCTGAGAATGGAAAAAATTCGAGAGTTCATTAACATCTGTATATGGTCATAAGATATTTAAGTTTATATTGCTGGTTTTGTCCGCATTTTTGTTATTATATCTGATATGATAATTTTAATATTGACCCATTATTGAATTTTCTCCCCCTTTTCAGTCGGTTTTTACAATATAGAGATCCTCGTGCTCAAAGGCGGCACCCTTTGGTTGATCCTGATGTTGTTTCTGAGATTAAAAGATGTCTAGATGAAGGTGTTGCATTTCAAGGTGAGCTCCTTAATTTCAGGAAGGATGGCACTCCCTTGGTAAACAGGCTCAGACTTTCACATATACACGACGATGATGGAACTATCACACACATAATAGGTATTCAAGTCTTTTCCGAAGCGAAAATAGATTTGAACCGTGAATCATATCCTATTTTCAAAGAGACTTGCAATCAGCAGTTTGATCGGTCGGGTAAGTATTCTGCAATCAGTGGACAACTAACATTCAGCCAGCATCAAGATATATGTGGAATTCTTCAGCTCTCTGATGAAGTCTTGGCTCACAACATTTTATCGCGGTTGACACCCAGGGATGTAGCATCTATTGGGTCTGTCTGCAGAAGGATCCGTCAATTGACAAAAAATGAGCATTTGAGGAAGATGGTATGTCAAAATGCATGGGGGAGAGACGTGACGGGTGCATTAGAACTGATGACTAAGAAGTTAGGGTGGGGGCGTCTAGCCAGGGAACTGACTACTCTCGAGGCTATTTGTTGGAGGAAAATGACAGTTGGAGGTGCAGTGGAGCCTTCGCGTTGCAATTTCAGTGCTTGTGCAGTAGGTAATCGGCTTGTATTGTTTGGAGGAGAAGGAGTTAATATGCAGCCAATGGATGACACATTTGTTCTTAATCTTGATGCTGAAAATCCAAAGTGGAGTCGGGTGAGTGTGAAATCATCTCCACCAGGACGGTGGGGCCACACACTCTCATGTTTAAATGGTTCTTTGTTGGTGGTTTTTGGAGGATGTGGGCGGCAAGGGTTGCTCAATGATGTTTTTGTTCTTGACTTGGATGCCAAGCAGCCAACATGGAAAGAAGTCTTTGGTAGAACTCCTCCTCTCCCAAGATCTTGGCATAGCTCTTGCACAATAGAAGGTTCTAAATTGGTTGTATCAGGTGGATGCACAGATGCTGGGGTACTTCTTAGTGATACATACTTGCTTGATCTCACTACAGACAATCCAACATGGAGAGAGATTCCAACTTCATGGGCTCCTCCCTCTAGGTTGGGACATTCGCTTTCGGTTTATGGTAAGACCAAAATTCTTATGTTTGGTGGACTTGCCAAGAGTGGGCATTTGCGGCTGCGATCAGGTGAGGCTTACACTATCGATTTAGAAGATGAAAAGCCTCAGTGGAGGCAACTGGAGTGTAGTGCATTGACTGGTATAGGCAGCCAGAGCGCCATGGTTCCTCCTCCTAGACTTGATCATGTTGCTGTCAGCATGCCTTGTGGGAGAATTATCATTTTTGGTGGTTCCATTGCTGGGCTTCACTCTCCTTCACAGCTCTTCCTTTTGGATCCATCTGAGGAGAAACCAACATGGCGGATCCTCAATGTTCCTGGGCAACCACCTAAATTTGCTTGGGGTCATAGCACCTGTGTAGTTGGAGGGACTAGGGTCCTGGTATTGGGTGGGCATACGGGAGAGGAATGGATACTTAATGAAGTGCATGAGTTGTGCTTAGCAAGCAGACAGGACTCAGACTTATAACATTATCATCAGTTGCCCAAAACTGCCGAAGGGACCTATGTTTTGCAACAATCCCTCTTGGAAGAAGATTTTACTTCATATTTCATGCTAGTTTAGGTTCTTCTTGCTACATGTTATAGTTAAATGCTACAATCTGAAGTGGTCTTTGAGTGATTTAATGTTGTTTAGGTTTGTAATTGTGCAGTATAAATATAATATCTTTTGCTTGCTTTGATTGTTGTACAATGGGAATATATAATATTAATGCCTATGTTCTTGTTCTATTACACCAAAGAGTATGTAATTCACTCCCAGTGACTTCTCCTCAGGATGACTTAAGCAGGAAAAAAAACGTATACATTTTAAGGGTTCTGAGCTAGTTAGGATGTCTGTCGGTCCAACCTAACGTTACTTTTGTTTAAAAAAAAGAAAAAAAAAGAAAAAAAAAAAAAAAAAAAAAAAAAACAATAATAGGAAACTTTTGGATAACTTGGAATAGAAAATCTATTCCTCTGATTTGTAGTATTTATATGACTCTTGATTTCTAACCATGCGTTTTGCAATCCAGGCTTGGTGACCAAACAGTAGAAGAGATATGTAATACTGGCCTTATAAACCAAACCGAAAAAATTACAAAATTTGCTGGGAGGTACGCAAACTATAGGTCTGCATGTTGAATTTCAGAGTATATGAAAGGCTTTGAGAAGAACCTTGAGAGAAGGAAGTGAATGCAAAATGCTGAGAAATGGAAATTCTCATTTCATTACTTAATTATGATTACAGCGGAGTATTTCTCTACTAAACTACAAGCTGTACATGATCTAGCTCTCTAAAACAGAATTAACTGATCTTGTCCTTATCCTTACAGGTCACTAATTAACTCTATTCATCCAATAGGAAGCTAACACGTAGCATCACTTAGTAATAAGTTATGGTAAGCTGCTGCAGTTTATGGACTAAAACGACAGAAGAAATGCAGCTCATCTGTCTGACGTTTTGGACCTATCAAGCTGAAACTTTAACACTATATGCTTGCAGTGGGATTAAATAGTCATTATCTCCAGTATTTTGTTTTGGGGCTCTAGCTTAGGGGTGGGCAAAAAACCGTAGAACCCGACCCGCCCGACCAATCCGGCCGACCCGCTCGTCCGTCCGTCCGCCCGCTCGCATATATTCGGACGGATACGGATACGGATATTTTAAATATCCGGATAACGGACGGATAACGGTTTTTGAAATTTTGGTCGGGTGGATACCCGCCCGCCCGACAATATAATATATATATAATATATATATATATATATATAATATATATATATATATATATATATATATATATATATATATATATATATATAAACCCATAACTATTTAGACCTTACCCGCCCGCTTACCCGATCAGATCAGTACCCAGCCACAACCCTTTACTCTTTACAAAACTCTCGTATAACTCACTGACTCTCTCTCCTCTCATCTCTTTTTCATTTTTTTTCCCCTCTCCCTCACTCCTCCCGACCTCCATCTACCTCTCCCTCTCTCATTTTCTTTTCGGTTTCCAATCTCCACCGTCGATCTCCACCGTATCTTGGGGTTTTGCCGTGCCGAGGAGGTCCGATCTCCACCGTATCTTGGGGTTTTGCCGTGCCGAGGAAGTCCGATCTCCACCGTCGATCCTGGGTTTTTGCTGTTCCGAGGAGTTGGTTGCCGGATTTGTGAGATCCCGCTGGATCTGGTGAGATCCCGCTAGATCTCGCCGGATCTGGTGAGATCTTGCCAGATCTTTGGCCGAATCTCCATCATCTCCTCCACGGCGCCACCATCTCCTCCACGGTGTTACCGTCTGTTTGAGTTTGTTATTTATTTTTTTTATTGTTCGGTTAATCGGATAAACCCGATCGTACCCGCCCGACAAAACCGATAACCGACCCGCCCGATCCGACCACCTTAACGGATGGTCAACGGATTGAAGTTTTGCAAACCCGACTCTGTCGGGTAGGATAAAAAATTACCCTCATTTGATAAGAGGTGAGTCGGGATTTGGGTTAAGTCTTAAGTTGAAACATAAAATATTGCGCATGTTGGAATTTGATTTGCATGAGAGAGAGCAGTCTATTTGCCTTTTCTTTTTTCTTTTTTAATAGCTTTTTTAGCTCATTTCTTTTTAAACCCTCACTTTTTCAAGCTGCAAGTGTACTTTAACTAATTTTCAGTAAATCAACAAAATGCTGCATCCAAACACACATAGCTAATTAGACCTTTTGATTAAGATGAGTCCAAAGAGATAGAGCTGACTCTTAGGTTGTAAGACTTATTCATGTTCATCTCATTGAAAAGAGTAGGACAAGAACATTGCCACATTGGTATGTTCCCATGGGTACTCTAATGCAAATAATTGAGCTAGATATGCTAAATGGCTTTTGTTATCGAGTGTCATAAGAGGTCAGGAGTTTTGTAACTCAATAGCATTGATTGCTCTTCTTGGAGAACTAAGATTCGAATCTTCGTTCTCCTATTATTGTAATTATTAACTATCAAATTATATAAAAGAAAAAAACGGACGCTTTAAGGACACAAGTTAAGGTACATTTAATGTCTATATTGCAAAATATTTAATGACTTAACAACTATGTATATTCATTGCAAAAAAATCCTAGTATCAAAAATTAAAATCTAAAAAAGAAAAAGAGAAAAGGAATAATAGCTGGCTAGAGAGAGAGAGGTGATGGGGGCGATGCCAAGGAAGGGAGTGGCGGGTAGTTGGGAGGAGGGGGGGGTGATTTAGTATTATTATTATTATTTTTTTTTTCCTTTAAATATTTGATGAAATGATATCAATTCGTTTTTATTATTATTATTTTTTTCTGTAGCAATGGTGGTCAAACAATACCGCCGCAATATATCTTTATTATGGCAACAGTCAATGAAATCACAGCCTCAATAACTTGTCTATTGCAGCGGTTTTATTTACTGCAGCAACCAAAAAAAAAACTATTATCCCTTTTTTTTTTTTTAGCATATTCTCAATTTTTCTTATATAGGTCGTGAAAATACCTTTGAAAATTATTTTAAAAAATTTAGATATTTTTAATCAAGGTTGCTAATCTTTATAGATTTTATTTTATTAATTTGTATTTTAGTTAATCATTAAATTAATTATGACATTATCTGAATTTTTCAGTTTTTATAAATGGTTAGATTTTTAAAATATTGGTTAAAAGTACTTGTACTCCACACCAAATTGCTCACTTTTGTCCTGAAATCGTGTTTCACCTTGTTTGCGTTCCTTTGCTTGTATAATATCCTTTATCTATATTTCCTCATATAGAGATAAGTTTTATTTTCATTTCGATGAAAACATGATATGGATGCGGAAATGGGTGCACTTCACAAGAATTGAACCTAAGAGCTTACTGCTCTCCCCTTGGGCAAACAAAAACGTTAGGTTGTTGTTGACACTATTAAGTAACTTCCTGATGGTTTTTTTGAGTGTCTTATGCCATGGTAATTGTCAAAGGGTAAACAAACATATGGTGTTAACTATTTAAATACCTTCTCTCTTATGGCACGTCTTAATTTTGTTCAAATCTTTATTTTTATTGCGGCTAGTTGTTCTTGGCCTTTATATCAACTTGATATAAAAAAAAATGACTTCCTTAATAAAAATAAATAAAAAAAATTCTAAAGGAAGTATAGATGGATCAGCCCCTATACATGTTCTAGTGACAATGAAAACCTTGTATGTCGAATGCGAAAGTCATTGTATGGTTCGAACCAATCTCCTTATGCATGATTAAATCGATTTAGTGCAATTGTGCTTGTGTATGATTTCCAGTATTCAACTCCTAATCATTTTGTCTTTGTTCATTATTATTCCACTAGAATTCTTATATTGATTGTTTATGTGAACAATATATCTTTGGGAGGGACTCTCCTTTGATATAGTTTATTTGATAAGATATTTAGGAGCACGTGTCCGATGTGGCTTGGCTGCATTTATTAACTTTTCATCTCTTGATTATTGTTTTTTTTTTTTACGTAAATTATTCACCTATTCTTAATCTAATTTGTATAAATGAAATCAAACTCACACTTTGATGGAAAAATAGATCAATTGGATGAGGAGAACCACTAAACCAAGTGGCCAGTGAAATTGACTAACGTTAAATGAGAAAAAACAAATCTTGTATTTTATTATAAACCCATAATACATGTATCAATGTAATTTTTTTTTTTAAATGTATATTTATTTTTTACAAAATTGAGAGAATTGTTCACTTTGCACAGTAAATACCTAACAGTAGGACTATTTATATGCCTGAAAATAGAATGATATAATATGAGTTTAACTAACTTTTTTGTTGTTAGTTTATTTATGGGAAAATTGTATTGACTGCCTTGAGGTTTCGAATTATACATTAATCTCTCATACTTTTAAAAATAACCTGTATGCATCTTTCTTATAGCTTAGCACCATTAAATTGACTAACAAAAATTGTTAAAATATCATTTTACCCTCTCTTTGAAAACATATTTCTCATTTCACTATTTATACAAATTTCTCATTTTACCCTTCACTCAGCCAAATTCTATTACTATGTAGTCTAGTTTTGTTTTTCTTTAATTCATAATCAAATATTTGTTTTTCTTTAACTGTCTTTAAGCCACTCTGACCCTTATTGCAAAATATTTAATGACTTAACAACTATATATGCATATTCAATGCAAAAAAAATCCTAGTATCAAAAATTAAAATCTAAAAAAGAAAAAGAGAAAAGGAGAAATAGCTGGCTAGAGAGAGAGAGAGAGGTGTGGTGGGGGCGACACCAAGGAAGGTGGCGGGTAGTTGGGGGGAGGGGGTGATTTAGTATATTAGTTAAGTTTTTTTTTTTTTTTATTTGATGAAATGATATCAATTCGTTTTTATTATTATTATTTTTTTCTGTAGCAATGGTGGTCAAACAATACCGCCGCAATATATCTTTATTATGGCAACAGTCAATGAAATCACAGCCTCAATAACTTGTCTATTGCAGCGGTTTTATTTACTGCAGCAACCAAAAAAAAAACTATTATCCCTTTTTTTTTTTTTTTTTTTTTTTGTAGCCTATTCTCAATTTTTCTTATATAGGGTTGTGAAAATACCTTTGAAAATTATTTAAATTTTTTTAGATATTTTTTAATCAAGGTTGCTAATCTTTATAGATTTTATTTTATTAATTTGTATTTTAGTTAATTATTAAATTAATTATGACATCATCTGAATTTTTCAGTTTTTATAAATGGTTAGATTTTTAAAATATTGGGTAAAAGTACTTATACTCCACACCAAATTGCTCACTTTTGTCCTGAAATTGTATTTCACCTTATTTGCATTCCTTTGCTTATATAATATCCTTGATTTCTATTCCCTCATATAAAAGTAGGCTTTATTTTCATTTCAATGAAAACATGATATGGATGCGGAAATGGGTGCACTTCACAAAAGTTGAACCTAGGAGCCTACTGCTCTCCCCTTGGGCAAACAAAAACGGTAAGTTGTTGTTGACACTATTAAGTAACTTCTTGATGGTTCTTTTGTATGTCTTAAGCCACGGTAGTTGTCAAAGGGTACACACAAACATATATTGTTAACTATTTAAATACCTTCTCTCTTGTGGCACGTCTTAATTTTGTTCAAATCTTGCTTTTTATTGCGGCTAGTTGTTCTTGGCCTTTATATCAACTTGATATAAAAAATGCCTTCCTTAATAAAAAAAAATTTCAAAAGGAAGTATAGATGGATCAGCCCCTAGACATGTTCTAGTGACAGTGAAAACCTTGTATGTCGAATGCGAAAGGCATTGTATGGTTTAGACCAATCTCCTCATGCATGATTAAATCGATTTAGTGCCATTGTGCTTGTGTATGATTTCTAGTATTTAACTTCCGATCCTTCTTTCTTTGTTCATTATTATTCCACTAGAATTCTTATATTGATTGTTTATGTGAACAATATATTTTTGGGAGGGACTCTCCATTGATATAGTTTATTTGATAAGATATTTAGTTTAGTAATTCCATACTAAAGATTTGGGTGCTCTTCCTATTTTCTTAGGATCAAGGTTGTTAAAATCGGGATCCTACGCAGGATCGGTGGAGGGACTTCGTGGATCAGATTGTGAATCGTAAGATCCTACTTATTTGTCGAAAAAAGTGTAAAAACACATTAATAATGGCTTTGTATGTTAAATGTTCATTAGAATTATGATATTATCCATAAAAAAAAAAAAAATAAAAAATAAAGAGTTTTGCTTCAAGATAATGTAATTCGTACCATACATGAGGTTGATATATCGCTATTCACTACATCTATATTGACAAAAAAGATATGCTTAATTCTCAACACAATTTATCCAAAAATTTAATAAGTAATTACTAATTAATTAGCAATTAAGAACGAAATAAATGAAATAGTGAATAACTACATTAAGTATCAACAGTACATAAGTCATAAGCTAAACATTCAATCATCCATTTTAAGATTCCTATCATCATAATTTGAATCTACAAAATCCATTTCACCATCATTGTCTTGGCTAGCATCAGCATCCATAGGTAAATCATCAAAATCCCTATATCTCTCAAATCCATGCGGTGGACTACTGTCATCATCAGATTCATCAATAACTTGATGAACTGCCACGTCTTTTCCTTTTTAATTGAGAATAGAAAGGGATTTCTTTGTTATTTCACAAGTTTTTTAAGGCTAAAAGACTGGTTTTAATCATTTGGACTGTTTTATCTATAAGGCTCATATACTTCTCATCAATACATAGTATAAATTGGCTCAAATAGCATGTTTAGTGGGATCAGAGTAAGATCGTAGGATCGTCCATCGGACGATCCTACCGCCGATCCTATTAGGGTGTGCGATCCTACCCCGATCCAACTCTTTTTCAATATGTGGAATCGTAGAATCGTAAGATTCTACGATCCGGATCTCGATTTTAACAACTTTGCTTTAGACTGAAGTTATTCGTTCTTATCGGGATACTTCTTTTCTCAATGAAAATGTTCTTCATCTTCTATTTGATACTAGTCTCTTGAGTGCTCAACATACTAATACTCCTGTGGACTCTACCGTTTGGTGAGCCGGTATCATGATTCAGCCGATACGTGAACAAAACATTAACTGTTTTTTCTTTCTTAGAATATGAATCTGAGTTTTTTTTTTTTTTTTTTTCCTTCGGAAGGTAGCATATTTCTTACGGTTTCATATGCCAATTTGTCATGCACGTGTTGTGCATCTTGCTTGCGGTTAAGTCTTATCGCTGTTGTGTTGCAATGCAGCAAAGGTGAGGATCTGACTTCTGAGCTGATTTTATTGGACTATAGTTTTTAACATTAACAGATATTCTGAACCCTAAGAAATAAAAAGGGGGAAAAAAAACCCGGCATAAGGCTTGAACTTTTTGTTTTAGTCTCTCAATGAAGAATGAAGAGCAAGAAAGATCAAGAGAAGAATAATTGACAATCTATTATGAATTATAATTTGCCACATTCCATATACGCCCAGAGTTAAATGTTGTTGAAAATGGAAAACATATCAGGAGGTGGAATATATGCGAGGTCAAATCAAAGCTCTGGCGACCAATTAGGCGATAATTATTTTCAGAGTACAAAAAGAATATGCAATCTCATCTCTAGCTGACTTGTAAAGTTTGTTAACGGAGTGGTTTATCTTCTGATGGTTTAAGCACACACACACAAAAAAAATGTATGCAGACCTCATTATTTCCATGCCACTGAGTCAATCTCATCTCTAGCAGACTTGTAAAGTTCGAGCCTCTTAGCTATGGTTGATCTTCTTTCCATAAGCGCCGGGTCTTCATCCAACATTGCACCAAGCTGCTTCTTCTGCACATACAGCACAGGGTAAGAATTTTAACAAATTTTTTTTTTTTTTTTTTTGGGAGACATTTAACAACTGTTTTTTTTTTGGATAATTCGATAGTTGGGGGGACATGAGATTTAAACCCTAGGTCTCCTCATAAAAGCGACAAATCCATGTCAGTTGAGCTACAAGGCTCTTAGCCCAATTAACAACTTTTGATACAAACAAATTTTTATTTAGGCTAAATTACAAATTATACCTTCTAATTTTGACCTATTTTCAATTTAGCCTTTAAGTTTCATGTTTTTTCATTTCAATCCTTTAATTGTCATTTGTTTCCAATGTAATCCTTCGGTCCAATCCGCACTGTTAAGCCTCCCAGACGAATAAATGCCTTAACCAACCCACAAAATAGCTTTAGCAAGTTCAACGTGTTCATGTATAACTTTCTCATGTAATTTTCCTAATCGATCTTAATATCCTAAGTACATACCCTCACGAAAAATCATTCAATGAACCTTTCCTGTCAGGGGGGGAGGGTAGAGGATTTTATTTTTATGTTTTTTAGGTAGAGGATTTAAGTATAAAGCAAACAATCATCTAGAGTACAACATGAAAACTTTACCTCCCTCCTGCCAACATGAGCGTAGAATTGGTTGAGCAGTGATCTCTTGGCCTCTCGAACTTGACAATAAACCACAGCCTTGGGAATGGAATTCTTCAGTGTATCACAAACCATATTAATGTAAGCGTTGACGTTTGCACCTGAAGAAATAACAGAGTATATGTCAGCACTTGACATGTTTATCAATCCTCTCTTTCCTTAATACCAGAATCTAATCATGATAAATATTTTACTGTACAACTTGCATCTTGAGAACATGCTTAAACGTTAGATTGAAAAAAGAATATACTTAAACGCATATCAAAATTTAAATCCAGAATGAACCTGAAATATAAGTAACTATATTAAAATGAGACAAACCTTAATACACCCAACTCTAAACAATTAAAAACTGAGCCACACTAAACAAATCACTTAAATGAGGACCTTAAGTCAAAATAAGCAGAAGATATCATACCAATCCTCCGGAAATGGTTATCTGAGTAACGGTCCATATTTGAGCCTGATGGGTTTGGAGTTTTCTCTGGTTCAAGATGAAGCTTCCGGAAAAATTCTACCGTCAGGTAGCTAGATTCCATATCCACCAGCCGCAGAATTGTTTTCCTACTTTCATCACGAAATTTTTCTAATGATTCTGTTGCAGCAGCTGCTATGTCAGATTGAAGTGTAGGGAATCGTTTCAATTCCTGTAATTCCCATAACATGGAATTGCATTAAGTATAACAAATACTGTCCAAATGTTGGGCATCCCAAACTCATCTTATGAGGCTAGCTAAAGATAAAGACATGCATTTACCATAAAATAGTCTTAAAGGACAATAACCATGGTAGTTCTTTTTAAAAGGCATGAATTACACTTCTTACATAGAAACAGAAATCGGGAAGACATTCATGAATACCCATTATGCATTCTTTTTTGTCTTCACATACATATGCCCATGTTTATTCTTTACAGCGGCTCAGAAGGGAATCATCATACAAAAGAGATACCGCAATATCAATTCATATTTATTGCCTTAGACTTCAAACTATATTGAGCAGCCAGAATCCAAATTTATGATTGGATTTACAGAATTTGAAAATAAATCAACTATCAATTCATTATATGTATATTTGAAATTTGAATTTCATATCAAAACAATTGATTACACTAAGCCCTTGATTTACTTCAAGCAATCAATCCCGTTTCGAAAATGAATCAATCCTTGATAGGTCTTCATGGTTTGGAAAATGAATTATACTCGCCAAGATCACCCCTAAAGTTGTTTATTAAATCCTTTGTTATGAAATGTGCAACTTGCAAAAATTGAAACTGTTTTACAAAGTAGTTTGTACCTTTTTTTTTTTTTTTTTTTTTTTCTCTCTCTCTTTTGGAGTACAAGAAGATTAGCAAACAAGGGCTGCATTTGTTTTGCCGTAAAACGTTTCCCGAAAATGTTTTTCGAATTTTCAGTTATTTAGTGCGGCGTAAAATGTTGGTCAAACCAAAAACAATTTCAGTTGACAAGGAAAAAACAACTTTGAAGGGTGTATATGTTTCTAAGCTCAGGACGTTGCCACCTTCAACCTACTGACACCCTAGGCCACCGATCGACCAGGTTTGACAGGCGATCCTCTCCCTCTAACCCCCACACTTTGATCTGCTTGTAATTGGGTATTTACATAGATTTTGTTATTTGTTTTGTATGATTTGAAGATATCCCAACAGTTTTTTATTTTATTTAAAATAAAATAAAATAAAAAATTGTTGTGGGTTTTCTTGTTCACTCCTAAATTCATTATACGTGGGTTTTGTCTTTGATTTTTTTTTTTTTAGAGGAATTCAGAAATTTATTGTGCAATGGGAAATCCATTGAAAAATCTATTGTGTAAAAAGAAATCTATTGAGAAATTGAATAAATTTAATTAGTGATTTTCTATTCGAACCAAACACTGGAAAATGTTTTCTAGAGCATTTTCAAGAACACAAACAAACACCAAAAAATAAAAATAAAAATATCCTTGTTCCATCAGAAAAGGTTAGGTGCTTCGAAAGCACATAGATATAACAACTTTGGCAACTCCCCTTCAATGAAAAACAAGAAATGCTCATATGAAGATGTCATTATAATATTGATGCGGCTTAATCCTTTGCTATGAAGCAGAAATTGGGAGTTTGCAGAAGTAAAATTACCAATATACGTAAAGAAGCGGTAATTTTCTAATGAAAAATAGGAAGAAAAAGGAAAGGAGATAGTTAATAAAAGTTTATTGGCAAGGTGACAATATTACAAATCACTAACAAGAGGGAAATGATGGGAGTGAAGAGATTCAAGCAATGTCTAATCAATGTGCTCTGGTACCATGTCAAAATTTGGAATTTTATGGAAAATAAAGAGAAAATGAAAAAGGAATAATGGATGAATTAATGTGGTTCAGTAACTAAGGCCTTGTCCACAACATCAAAAGTCAAAAGGCTACATCTTTCATTCTGATTGATAACACATTATCAGGGAACCCATATTTATAATTAAATTTATAGAATTTGGAAATAAGTCAACTATCAATGTACTACATCTCTATTTTGAATTTGAATTCATATCAATATTATTGATTGCTCCAAGCAACCAATCCCTTGATTTAGTCTTCATGGTTTGGAGAGTGAATCATACTTTCCAACATCTTAGAAAAATTGTTAAATGATTAAATTCACCATTCCTTAATAGTTTAAACTTTTGGGACTAGTGGTAAGTTCTCACGGTATTCAGACAGATAGTCTTGAGTTCAAATCCTATCTCCACTCTACCTCCTATTTAAAACTAAAAATTTAACGTGTTGTGCAACACTTATTGAGAGGGAGTTTAGGACATGTGAGGAGTGTGTTAGAATAATGTTTAAATGATAAAATTCACATGTTCCTAATAATATCACTAAATTCTTGCAAAATTTAATAACTAAAAATTGCTTACCTCCGTTTCAGCAATTGACTTCCTTACTAATTCTTTCAAAATGAAGTGCACCTGAGGATGAGAACAAAAACCAAAATATAAAAAAGGTCAACAATGATGGGTACGCTAAGAATTGTGCCTCAATGTAGAGCATTACTTTGAACCAAACAAAAGGAATTGATAGAAAATACAACTCTAGATTACAAAATTTTAGTGTATCAATGCCATAAATTTCCACTCGACTCCACCTTCCTAATAACTTCCTACCATCCCAATAATAGATTATAATCTCTCAATAAGCCACTAAATGCCAAATAATGTGATGGTACCAACTAATCTCTATCATATGACAAATTACTACTTATCAAATTATGACAAATTACTACTTATCCCAAAAGCCTAAGCTGATGGGAAGGGGTGAAATTCATCACTTAACCCTATTCTGACACTCTCCTTCACATGTGGGCCCAAACTACCCATTAAGGAGTGAGCCCCAACACAGAGTTTTAAACTTTAAATAAAAGGTATAAAGAGGAAACATGATTCGAACTTAACACCACCTATTCTGATATAGTGACAAATTATCACTAAACCCAAAAGCCTAAATTGATGAGAAAGGGTGAATTTAATCACTTAACTATTATTTTAACACCTTAATAAAAGTCTAGTCTTTTACTTTTCTAATTGTCATCATTCATTGAATAAAAAATTTTCTTTGCTATAGTTCAGATCCCTAACTGTCATAATTCATTGAATATATCCCAACACGTATCTGAATCCTTTAACAAATGTATAGAATGTTGAAAAAGATCCTTCTAATATCAGTTTTTCTCCCCACCCATTCTCTAAGACAGTGAAGCCCCTCCTTGAATATATATCTTGAAACAGGATGTAATCCCAATTTGGTGAAGCATAATTTAACATATGGAATGCATATTTGAAGAACTGTGTTTATCATACAAACTCAAAGTAGGATTCCTTTATGCATGAGAGTCCAAAGAAATCCAAAATTCTTAACATGAGCTATTCAACCACTTGCTCTTTTGAAATTCTTGTACAAGAGACCAGCACCAATGACAAAGCTAAACAAGGAAAAAAATCTAAATTTAAACATGTAAAGAATCTACAAATTCTAGAAAGGATCCATAATTTCAGGATATAAGCCTGTCAGCCAAGCATTTCTAGAATGCTTCCTCCTCCTCCTCCTCTCCCTCTCTCTCATTACAACCGTTCTTAATTTTTTTGCACATCCATCACATGTGCTTTTTTGCTATGCACATATTAAAAGAACATTCAGACAATCCAAGCTATCAAATTGTTCACAAGTCTAAAGAGTAAACATGAAGGGGAAAATGAAAAAAAGAATCAAGTACGTTAGTGCATATTATGATATGATTAATACTATCCATTATGATGCATATTATAATTCTGTCAATACTGTCTGTTATAAATCTAAGAAAACTGTCTTTAGAAGAACTATAAATGCAAAAAAAAAAAAAACTTAAAATCATCAATTAGAATATGGCAAATTAAAGAACATTACAGCATCAACGGAGGCTTCAGCTGGGCCTTTAAAATAGCTGATAGATCCATCAATGAGTCTTCTGTATCCTTGTTCTGGAGCAATCAAATGTGGCTGATAACCATCAGCCTCAGATACAACTTTCTGGACATTTTTCAAAGAGAGATGACGGTCAAATGGGAGCTTTTTTAGAGCAGCTGGTAGTTGATGGTCAAAAACTCCATATATCCGATCTCCACCAGGCCGCCTGAAGTAGCAAGTAATTACTTAACAATAAATATTACCCAAAAGGAGACCAAAATAAAGAAAAAGTTAAGGCTTAAATAAAATATGAATATTTAACCATAAAAGAAAATTCCAATAGGCAAAAAATTCTGGGAGAAATCAAAATTACACTATGTTAAATCATGTATCTGATCAAACTTGAAAGACATCCAATCATTGACAATATTAAAACCATGTGACGCTACAAGATGAGACAATTCTTATGAACTATATTATAAAACAAATGAATTTCTATTAAAAATATATTTTATGTTGCTTTAATAAATGCTCTTCATCAAAGGACAGCTAGAATTGGTAAAACAGTTCTCTACCAGTTGCATTTGTCAACACAACATCCACTTCACTACAACATTGAGTTGGACACATTCAAAACATTGCCTTTATTAAAATTATAAAAATAAAAGAATGCAAACAGTTCTCTTGCAACTCTTGCAATTACCAGCATGCCAATGTTCTCTTGAGGGGGCTTTGTTTTTTTCTCTGAAACAAAGGACCAAGGTATAGCCAATGAGCTCTAGCTCAAATGGCACATCCTTCCCTTAAGAGCAAGTTGGACGGCAAGGTCATGGTTCAAGAGCCACCAGGTGCGTGTAAAAAAAAAAAAATAAAAAATAAAAAACACAAAAGACCAAGGTATAACAACAACATGGTGATTTATGAATTACACAATTCTAGCACTGAAGGGTAAGTGCAAAGGAACCATCAGGACCAGCAAATAGCTAAGAGCTTAAAATGCAAAGTTACCCTTTCAAATTAATTATTCTCACTAAATAGTGGTCATATTGGTCTTTGTACTTTATAATGTGAAACACATTTAATCTTAATGCCATGTTGTTCAAAGTACACATGTTTATCCTCCACTAGGAGTTTGGTCCAGAAACTCAAACAATGAATCAAATATAAAGTTTTTAGTAAGAATCAGTTTCGTATTTTGATCAATCATGTAAAACAATCTCAGCCAGAACCTACAAGGAATTGTTTAATTGAAATTGATAATAAATTTAGAATAGAATTTCATGGGAGTTACCCTCCTTCCAGGTGTTCCTTAAATACACGGTCAAATGCACGACACATTTCTAAAATAGTGTACAGCTGGGCCTGTATATACAGGTAACAAACTTCAAGTCAGGACAACAAAATCAAGATTTGGCCCCAAAGTGGAGGTCACTAGTTCGAATCTCCTCTTCACCCTCCCCTAGGAGCCAAAACTTACTTATAAAAAGAACAATAATTAAATAAATAAAAGATCGTCATTCCTATCTAAGAAAACTGATTTCCACATAGGTCCAGTTTTTACCCCTGAGTCTACTGCAATAGGCCTTCCAATACGGTCCAACTCTGCGTTCAGCTCATCGATTGTTTTATTTATTAAAGCAATGATACTTGGTATCCGCTGCCTGATAACAGTCTCCAAATGCTGGCAAGAAAAAAATAAATAAAAAAGGGGGGTGGGGGAGGAAGGAAAATTAATCAATGTTAGAGAGGTTAGATATTTCAGTAAATTTGTAATTTGAGCCTATATTAAAGAAAATAACTTGAAGTCAAAATGAATGAATAAGACCTTAGATAAAAGTTTGGCAAGATACTCTGAGCCCATTTTATGTGCCAAATGTCCATACTCGGGGCTCGTTTCAAAATATTCATGCTCCTTTCGCCGAGCAGCAATCATGTCAACATTTTTGTTGATATCAGCTTGTGAACGGTTCACAATTCCAACCCAGGGATGTTGCAGCCTGTATGCCCTTCCTTCAAGAACCTTAAACATCCATATAGAACAACTGTCATCTTTTTAATATTGTGCTGGCAATCAGACTTAATTGACTTTCAAGAGAATAAACATTCACTAGTGCAACATAAGGAAAAGAAAAAAATATAACAGAATACCAAACGCAGAAAATAACTATGTGATGTATATTTAAGTTATTGCACTCATAAAATTTAACGTGTATAGTCTGATTGACTTATGCAGTAAGTATGATTTGAATCCGTACATCCAAAGCATTTGTTCCTTTATCCATCAGATCGAGTTTTGTTAGCACACCAAATGTTCTTTCACCTGAAAATACAAGATGTAATAGAAATATAAATCATATGCTCACAAAACAAACATTCTGATTGCTAAATGCAAAGAAGTCTAGCCTTAAACATATGGAACCTACTCCATCGTACCTGAAGGATCAACTTCTCTTGCAAGTTTTATAGCATCCGAAGTGGCAATATCTTGATTAGCAGGAGAAATAGCCAATATAATGCAGTTAGGCTACAAAATCAGAAAGGCGTGTTAGATGAACTAAGCATATAAAAAACTTGAATGTAAAGAAATATTTAATTTTGCAAAAAAAATTCTAGACTCTAAACCCTTAACAATTTTAGACATGTGCCAGATAGTAAATATATTGCTAATGCAAGGTCTTAAACTAAAATTAATCTCCAAAGCCATGGAAAAACATCACTGACTAAGAAAATAATATTGAAGCATAAATTCTGCCTTTTATGGTCTGTAGTTAGAATTGAACCCCTAGTCCCACCCTCTTCTTTCAGATGCCAAGCCAGCTCCAGCATGCTGCAATTGTTTTGGCAAAGAAGAAGGAAACTTAAAAAAAAAAATTAAGGAGTTAACTTAAGGTCATCATGGAAAACTCAGAAGTACACATCACTGTCCTGGAACTGCATAGTTGTGCACATCAATGGACACAATTCATAGAAATCCCATCTCACTGTATATGGTCATGAATGCACAGACACAATTGAAAGGCTCCAACCAAGGACTCATATATCAAAGAGAAATAAAAGTCAGACTACTCTCTTAGTAGGATGGAAAGCATTTCTACTTTGAAAAAGAAGAAAGGCAGGTCGGTGGAATGGGTGGATGTGAGACTGTAAGGCCCACAAGGATCTACTTGGAGATTGATTTTGAAACTGGCTGACTGTTGGGCAGACCTTCGTGTGGTGCTTTGGAAGCTATCCTGAAATAAGTATTATGAAGAATGGGCCTTCCTATAAAGATTTAAAATTAGTAGATCTATCCTGCAATTCTTTCCTAACCGTCCACTTAATAGATTTTCACTCAATGCCTTAACAATAAGTCTACCAAGCATCCCTATTTTCAGAATTGTAAGAGTGTGTGTATGAAGAATGGGATACTCTTGAGGCCCCCAGAAATTCATAAAGAGCCAGGACTTCCACAACCCAGTTGGAAACTATATAAGCTTAAAACATAATATGGTATCAAAATCTTCCAAAAGCTATATCTTTTAAGGACAAAATTTTCCTTCATACCAATTTGAAGGAAAGTTCCTCCAACCCACTACATGCCAACTCAAATGAGCATTCACTTATACTTCTAATCACGTAACCTAATATTAATGGGACTTGTTTATATGACTTAATACGTCATCTAAATAAAATACACATGAATGGTCATTTGAATCACCACGTATTGGATTGGATTCCTACAACCCAGTTTGGAGAAAAACTTTGTCAATAATATAATGGAACTGCTTTTTGACTTGCACAAGGTCAACTCTCACAACACTCCAACATTATGGTCTTTATGTCTCTCTTTAAGATCCCTAATTTGACCACCAATAACTTAAAAAATTATATATGATAAATTACCAGTGGTCTCAAAAGCTTAAACTATAGGAAATTGTAAATTTAATCACTTAACCAGTATTCTAACACTCCCCCTCACATGTTGGGCTAGACTCCTCCTTAATAAGTGTGGCTAAACACGTGGGATTTTTAAAATTTTTTAAATGGGAGGTAGAGTATGGACATGGTTCGAACAACCACCTGCTCTAATACCAATGATAAATTACTAGTTGTCCCAAAAGTTTAAACTATTAAGAAATAGTAAATTTAATCACTTATCCATTATTCTAACAGTATAGATAAAGTGTATACTAGGATCTCTTCTAACAGAAAAAACCACTTATGGACCAGGGATAAATTTGTAGGCTTATGCATTTATTGGTCATGAAACAATTCATATATGTAAAAATGGATCCGATAGTTTGAAACACAATTCTCAGAGAAATAATGCTGCAGCATAGTTGTTATTTGGGGCAATGGGGGTTCAACTCAGTTAAAGGGATATGGGTCCAAAAGGTCATCATTACAAGTTTGAAGACCTGTAAAAGGGGTGGGTGGTAAGAGCGCAATTATGGATGGATGACTTTTCACAAAATGTTTAGCATGAGAATGTTCATTAAAGGAAAGAATTTTTGGACTTGTTACGCATTATCACTGTTTCTCCAAGAAGGCAAGAACACATTTGTCTTAAGAATAAGACTATACTGAGAGGTTGTCCCATTCCATTGGAATTTGGGGCTGATGGTGATTAACCTTATCCAACTAAGGAGTGGAATCTGCTGCTTCTCACCTCCTAAGGAATTTTTGCTTATGTGAATGTCCTTGGGAAATAAATTTCACACACTGAACCATTTTATTAGTTGGAATTCATAACTCTAAACAAATGATAATCGTGTAAGGTAGAAGTTGATCAGTTAATAATGTGTTGCTTCATTGTTTAGTAAATCGTAATCACTGGATACTCATTCTGTTGGAGCTGTAGGGATCAATTGGTGGTACTTGACTATATTTCGAAGTGCTGGGTAAAAGAACTCATCTAAAGCAACAAGTTTATTAAAACAGTGGCTCCTTGTTGCAGTTTTTGGTGCATTTTGAAGGAGGAAATTTCCAATCTCAAGAGAACATTTGATGTCTTGAAATCCTTAATTCCTTGAAGAGATAACAGGGCAGGGAGCTGGATCTTCTCTTCTTGATTTACAAACTTGGTTAAAAAAAAGTAGCGCGCTTATTTTGTGGATATCCATCCCCAAGTATTGCCTTATATTTATTAAATTTATATTTTCATCAAAACAATGCAAAGCATCCTCACCTTCTCAACATAAGAACGAACCATGTTCTCAATATCTTCAACAATGGTCTCTTGCTGTCCCTCTGCAAAAGCCAAAATTTGTCATTGCATATCCAAATGTGTAGAATGACTACTCTTAACAACAGAAAGAAACGGATCCACTGCTTCAAAGAAATTACCTACAGCAACCTTTGTCAACCCGGGAAGATCTATGAGGGTTAAGTTTACAACTGCCAGACAAAACCATGCTCTTAATCATCATAAAATCAAAAAATTATAGGGACTTACGCAAAACTAAAATAAAAAAAAAATAGCGAAAAAATAAAAGACAACATATGATATAGAAATGAATATAGAGAACTAGGGTTACTAAGAATAACAACCAATACAAGAAAAACTGACAAGTACTTGCATAAAAAGAAAAGAAGGAAAAATATATCGATATTAAGCTTATCATGTCTATGGTATTCATATTTTATGCTTCTGCTAGGAGGGGCTTCAATGTTCATAATTGTATTTGAATGACTAGGAATTTCAATAAGAATCTACATAAGATGCTCAGCATTAAATTTTTTACTGTGGTCTATCACACTTCCAGTTGCAGACAAAGGAGAAACAAATTTTATGCCCAAATTGCATTGCACAATTAATAAAAATCTTCAACTTTTATCTTCCATCCCCTTTGCAACTCCAACAAGGTATATAATATTGTTGTAGATAATGATGGGGAATGTTCAAAGAGATAATTATTTTAATTTAGTGTTATTTGATTTTACAAGTCAATTGTATTTTAAGTCCTAGTTTTTAGACTTATTAGTATTTTTATTTAAAGTCAAGGTTAGTTTTGCAATTCCATAATTGGGCTTCCTCAAGTCCATTAGAATTAGGGTTTCTTATGTCAGTTTAAAATTAGGGTTTAGTATTCCTATATAAGAGCATTGTAGTCCCATGGACAAGGAGACTATTATTGATGAATTAAAAGATTTCTTTTGAAATTGTTCTATGGCCTGGTGTCGACTCCAGTCCAACCCTAGGTGCTGACTCCTAGTGGTTTCCCGCTTGGTGTTGACTCCAAGTAAGGCCTAGGTGCCGACTCCTAAGTCATATCCCCTTTATTTTCCAGTTCCTTAATTTATTGTTGAATTATTCTGGTTTGTCCTGCGTCAGATAAAGTTTTGCTAATCATGTGAATCTTAAAGGGATGATTCAAATAGGCAACTCTATCAATATTGATAAACTACTGCTAGACCCAAAGGCTTAAGTTGTTAGAAAATAGTAAGATTAATCTTTCAATCATTATTCTCACACTCCCCCTTACGTGTGAATCCAAACTCCCTCTCACTAAGTGGTGCCCAATACATGAAATTTTTAATTTTTTTTTATGGGAGGTAGAGTGAAGACATGGTTCAAACTTAGAACCACCTGCTTTGATACTATAATAAATTACCGTTAATCCCAAAAATTTAAGTTATCAAGAAATCGTGAATTTAACTTCTTCTTTTTTTATAATGTATGGAACCTTTCTAAAATAGAGCCTTTTGGACTCGCCTCTACAAAAAAAATCTACGAGCAACTAACACCATCCGCCAAAACCAGTTGCCAGGTAATCCAGGGGCATTCACCCTTGACGGGCTAGGCAATTTATGCTCATGCCCAGGAGCAGTGAATTTAATCATTTAACCAGGACAAGATAATTTTCAATTGCACAGGAGAAGCATACAAATTCAAAACTCAACAGTTGTTAGAATGCAACTCCTTTAATAACAAAGAAAGTTTCCTGCATCAAATAAAATCACATGTAACCAGTGCCTCATAAGTCATAACACATTACCAAATAGAAACATAGATCAGAGAGGCAACTTAGTGCATCTTTCATATTAACAAACAAGGACAATAGACCATTGAAGTTGGGACCTCAAGGAGTGCAAACCTACTAAGTAAAAGAAGAAACATAAACCATTAAAGGTGAGGGGACATCTCTCTTTATTTTCACCAAACTACTCAGTTAGTGCACCATGTCTTCTTTTTTTCTTCTCTTTTTTTGTTGCCTATGTAGTTAACTTTCTGGTAGAAAACTCCCAACACAAACACCATTCCCTTTTTGTCAAATAAAAATGAAATTCAGGGGCAAAATACCAACGCAAACAAGAACAAGTTACTATGGTTATTGGTGAGTGAATGAATGAGGCATATATAAATGGAAACTCTTTACTAAATTTTTTTTTTTTTGATAAGTGGAAACACTTATTTATATATTTTGAGATGATTCATTTGAATAACTTATCAACATTTTGTTAAGAAAAAACACAAGTACAAACCATTTGGAGAATATATGCTCAGGTGAATTGGAATGTTAGAGATTTGTTTTGACTTCCCTGTAATACGATCTGTTTCATCTTGGATCTCCTTACGAACAGCAGCTGTATAAGCAAAAAAGACACATTATTTGGTACGGTAAAGTTGTAAATGGCTATAGTTTATATTCTAACACATGATAGAAGGACAAAGTATATAATTGATTGCCAATGAGCTCTAGCTCAAAGGGCAACCTCCCGCAAGAGCAAGGTGGAGGGTGAGGGCATGGGTTTTAAGAGTTAAGACCCACCAGGTGCATGTGTAACTTATCAGTACAAAAAGTAAATGATTAATGAATAAACCTCATACATGTCAAACTTCTTATTTTTGAAAACAGTTTTGTTGCCAAGTACATCAAGACAGCCAAACAAACTGGATGAGGTATAAGTTGACAGGAAGAGGGTATACTAATTCCTAAATAAGCTAGTCTTTAACCGATTCAATGCAAAATACAGTAATAGATGAGCCAAATAATAAATCGACTAAAATGTCAACCAATTCAAAGTTGTCTGCTAATTCAACTAATGGACTTCTATATTCCAAATTCAAGGCCGGTACAGAAAACTGGAATTTGAAACCCACAATGTAATTAATTTATTTCTAGTGAGGCAATCTACTTTAACATGACTTTCCCTATAGCTCCTGGCCTTTGCATATAGTGTAATATGTATTTGAGTCCAGTGGATGACAAACAATAGCATGAATTGATACCCTTTATAAAAAAAAAGCATGAATTGATACCCAAAAAAGAGCAGAAAGGGACATGATTGTCTGCATCATTTATATTCATTCCCTTGAAGTGAATGATGAAAAAATTAGTTTTCTTGCATGAGAGCAATGTTATTCCTGCCCCTATTTGCTCACGTGAACATCTGGAGCAATCAATTCTCTTGCCACTAGTTCCAACAATCAAATGACGAAAGTGTTGATACCTATTATACTAGTTACAATTACAAAATGACTTAACGGTCATAGCATATGAACATACCCCGGTCTACTACCATCCAATCAACTTTCCATATCAATATCAGCCCTTAAAAGTGCAAATATCATTAGCAAATCTGAAAGTTAATGGAATAAATGAGTGTTTTTTTAATATATATATATATATATATATATATATAAAGTGGGTTTTGGGTTCATATGGAAGTTCCTTATCCCATAAAAATGGGTGGAGGGTGAGCTTGTGGCTTCAAAACCCACTAGGTGCATAACTTACCAATTAAAACAAAATCTGTAAAATAGTCAAGTTATTCAAGGAATTGAACCTCAAAGACAACTTGACTACATAATAACCAAAAGAACCCATATGTCTCTGATGCCCATAGCCAACACTTGTAGTATCTTCACTTACATGATGCTCGGAACTAAATGTGAAAATCGGATTCTTGGAACCAAATCCAAGCCATTTGGGTCTATGGGTCTACACATTTATCGTTTTGAGTATAAGCAAAGTAAAAAATACAATCCGAGGTAATGAATATACTATTTTTAAGCAATTTAATCTTTCTGTGGCAGATATAATAACAGCATTAGATATCTACCATATAAGCTTACATGTCAGATCAAGCACACCGAAAGAAATCTCAGAACACCCAAACCTCATTTTCAACCCATATCTTCCTTATCTCATAATGGAACTTTACCTAAGCATTTGGTATCACAAGCAATTCATAAATACTATTGTATTACAGAATTCTTATTGTTAAAATGTGCAGATATTGTTTAAACAAGGTAAATACTTGTTCAAATATGCGGAAAAATTCATCAACTATCAACAATAAATTGAATCCTTAGGATATGCATAGGGTAAGTAAAAAAAAATTTAAAAGCCCACATAAAGGAAAAGTAAATAAATAAAAATTCTATAATTACATTAGCCACTAATAGCATAAGTTATGATCCGAGAGGGAAAAAGAAATTGCAGCTTTTATTGGAAGTTGACATACCAAAATCAGATAACCTTTTCCTTGGTGCATGGAGAAACTCTGCATATTCAGATTGCCCCCCATCTGTCTTATGAAGTTGCAAAACTAATGGCCTCCGTGTAACAATACCTTACAATCAAAGAACAATAAATAAGATCAGAATATTCTCCCTTGTCAAAAAAATATATTCAAATTCTAAAACATCTCTAATATGTATACTCAAATTGTCTCAATGAAGTGATGGTGACCAATCTGACTCAAAATATAAAGAAAGGCTGATCATGACGCACGGCATTAATTATTCAAAAGCTCCATTAATTAGCTACTTGAAAATTTATAAAACTAAAACAAAGAAAAATATTGTTTTGTTAATATTTGAGACCCGATAAACAATATTTCCACTCCACTATGCTTAATGCAATGTTGTATGCCTCACTTGACAGAAAGTTGCACGTCACAGAGTATACTGTTCAACAATCATAACTGCTAATAAGCTTTCCATTTCTTGGTAAACAAGATATCATAAAAAACGAGGTGACTGTTTCGTACAATTTATTTTTCAGCTTTTTGAAAAATCTGTTCCTATTAAAAAAGTGAAGTTTCAAACCGCTAAGCCAAACAGACACTAGATCCAACATTGCATTTTTTTGAAGACGAAAGAAAAGTGAATGAGAAGAAGATGTGGAAAGCAATGAAGAAGTACCGGATCCACGAGGCAGGAAATCCCTTCCAACCACGCTTTCCAACACGGAGGATTTTCCGGAACTCTGATTTCCACAAACAAAGAATTATTATAGAAAAAGGAAAATGATCGAGTCAGAGAAGGTAAAAAAGCACAAAGGAGATGAGAGAAAGAAAACCTGGCCTCCGACGACAGCGACGGTAGGAAGAGCTTCCCAGAGCGACATTCCCTCGCCGCCGTAATCGCCTAAGACGGTGCAGGCTCGCTGGATGCGATTCACGAGGCCGATCAAGCTCTCCATAGTTGCCATTTTTGGGGGGATCGTTGAAAGCAATCAAGATCTGGGAGGTGGTGTAGAATAAAATGTATTGTTTTGTATTTGTATGATGGGATTTGAGATTGATATGGATCCGAGAAAAACAAATGCGGGAAGAATAATGAGGGTTTTAAATCAAAGAATTAAAAAATGGATTAGATGCAGAACGTGAACTGTGTGTGAGAGAGAAAGAGAGAGAATAAACGGGAAAAAACGGTTGGAGAAGGAGAACTAATAGTTGCCTTCGGTTCTTTTTCTTTTTCCTTTTAATCTACGCAACTTTGCAATTTTCGGAGCTAATATATAATATATGATATTTACTCAAAATATATATATCATATATGTTATTGCATAATGACCTCCATCTCCATCTCCATGGTCCATAACAATCTTTCTCTTTTTTATTTTTTTATTTAATTTTTTCCTTTCTTTCTCTCTCTTCCATTTTTGGAAACCTTGGTACGAGGATGTAGCAATGTAGATTGTAGAGAAGAGAGAGCATATATGGATTACGAATGTTCATTGAGAGAAAAATAAAAAGAAAATAAGAAGGCAGAAGAGTATTGGCCGGACCCTAGACTGGGAAAATATTGTTTGGAGAAAACAACGTTGTCCCTTCGAGCATGAAACATGCAAGCACGTCAAGCAATCACAATTTTTCTTATAACTATTTTTTATTTTTTGGGTTTGGGGATTTCAGGAAATGTCAAAACTTTTTTTTCCCATATTTATTCAAATTAAAAAAATAAAAACTAAACTCCATAATTCCCGAAAACACACCGCAGTTTTGAACCCAACACTTAACCTTTGAAAGGTAAAACATCACTAGACTACCAACTACCAAGATGGTTGGCATTTTGGTAATTACAAATAAACAAAAATCAGAACGGCATCAATCTGGGCCTCAAATAGGATCATGAATTTTGGGGGTATTGACGTTGGCTAGTTCACCCATAAGTACTGTTCCCCACATCCCTGCCTAGCTCAGTTTAGGTTTAATGCTGAAGACACTTTCTTTTTTCCCTCCTGGACGAGGTAGATACCACACCCAATTCTTGCTTACTTCAGAGTTCGGATAAATTTAAAAGAATATTAGCATACATCTTTGGCAGGCCTTGAAACTCCCACATTCCACAGCCTAAAAGATAAGCTTGGGTCCTAGGTTGGAACAAAACCAGTGGAATATAAAACGGAGTACAATCCGAGAGGCTAGACTTGGTATCAATCAGTATGGCTCCATCTTGGAGCACCAACTAACCAAATAAGTGGATAATTGTCACAAGCAGACCAATCATTCTTAATTGTGTAACCACACATTTTCGTGTTCTATTTTCCAACAGTCACTTCATATAATAGTTACAAGATCTTTGAACCAGTAATTCCATATTTCGGTTTTTAGCCCAGCTTCAATCTCATTAGCATGATCGCAACAAAATAATAAATACTACTTTTTCAGTAATCATAGATTTATGACCAACAAGAAACTATAGAAGAATAACACAACCATAGAAGATCTGATCTTGATCTGATTACAAAAATATTAACAAACCTGAACCAACAACAATCACACTAGCCGCAGAATACAAATATAAACTGCCAAAAGATCATGGAAGGAACAAAGTAAAAGCCAATAAGCTACCTATACAACCACACAACGACTGGCCACTCAAAGAAAACCTGACAAAATGTTAGCCCAAAGTCAGTTATCTTCCTTTTGCTTTTTTCTGATCCCTAAGCAGAGGAATAACAGTCTACGTCAGAAGCATATACCGATTTCTTCCTCAGATTCTGTTCTCTTTTTGGATTTTCTTGTCTTTTTGCCAATTTCAGTGAATGTAGATGCGTCGGCATGCCAATTACATATAATCAATCACAGAATAAGGGAAAATTTAAAAATTAAAAGAAGAGCAAGGCCTATGCAGATTCACTGCAACTGCAACAGAATTTCTTGTCATTGTCATTGGGTACTGCGTGTTAACCCACCTCGTGCCACATTTCTGCACAAAAACAAGGACTCAACAGCTTTAATAACTTCTGTAAAAATAATAATCCGCTTAGCAACTATTATTTATGGTCAATGTCATCCAATTATTTGGGGGAATAAAAAAGGTCTGCTATTTGTGAACAAATGTGGTTTCCTACATGAGCCATTAAGCCTTCATCTTGAAGCAAACAGATGGCCCAATGCTATCACCAAACTTGTATAATGGTCAGATCTTAAAATTTAGGATAAACTGACCCCACCTCCACCAAGTCCTAACCAGAAAAACTTCTGCACTCCCTTTAGATAAGGAATGGATAAAAGGTGACAGCCAATATGGAGGAAAGGTTTTACATGAAGCCGTCCAATTCTTCACATAGTGGACAAATTTATTTAGTATCAAAAAATTTTATATATTTGTGCAACAGAAAAAGATTCTGTTTAAGAATAACAATCACTTTGTATCCTCTCATTTATTCATTACATGTGTCTTGCTAAAATCTTTTCCTTTTTGGACAAGTGCTAATCATTGGCTAGCTTGTGTGTATGTCCAAATTATCAAGTTGCTATACTAATATTTTACTAAAATGAACAACAAACTTACAATCTGATGAATTCTTACATAATTTAAATCGAAGTATTACTATATTTGATATCCGATATTGTTTATGACAAAGATGTGTGTGTGAACTTAAATATGAAGCCAAGTTGGTTACTCAAAAGAAGGTTAATTTATAGAATGCTCATTATAAGGAATCGGGTGTGTGTGTCTATCAGTCTGCCTCCCTCTATGTCTGCATATCTGCCCACATTTATGTGTGCCTATTGTGTCCGTGTTTATGCCAGGAATCCATTACTACGCAGTAACAGGTATAGAGAAGACATACATTAACCATTGATTACATTATATAGATAACAATACTAATGAGACTACCTATCATGACTAAGGGTTTTTTTTCCTATAACATTGGACCAATTGGTGTCCAATAGAATCAAAGAAAGAATATACCAAAGGATTTAAACCTTAACCTACCCCACCTATCACCATCCTCTTCTATGAGTTAAAAGAAAAGAAAACATATACATAAATGATGTAGAGTAATTGAGTAGGCACAACTAAAAAAATAAAAAAAAATAAAAAGATATAGAATAACCATAATCTAAAGAAGGTAAAGCTTAGCAAGTAGATGGAAAACCAACTGAAATTCCCTTGCATTGGTTATAATTATGGTTCTTAGAAAGAATTAGAAACAAGAGAGAGAGGATGAAGCCACTCAATAATGGGTGAAGGTCCTGAAGGATGACTGGTGGTCAAGTCAATCTAATGACAAATTTTGGACTCCCTATTAATGAAAAGTCAAATGGCCAACCACAAGTACTCTTTTCATAAAAAATTAAGGCTCAATTAGAAAGACTAATATAATTCATTTTCTATACTAAATGTGACCCTGCGAGGTTAGTCAAATTTATCCAATCTTTATATTATTAATGTAGTTTAATTTAATGGAAACAATACCAATGTTTTAAAAAAAAACCATTGAACTAGAAAAATGAGAGGTTTAAGTTTTGAGGTCGGGACCAGAGTTCAACTAGAGGTTGAACCGGTGATGTCATTGTAATTAATTTAATAATTATTTAAAATACAAATAAATGTATTAAATTTGTAAAAATTAACAAACTTGACTGAAAATAATATCTAAAAACATTAAAACAACTTTTTAGTTTCATAATTTTTATAAGATAACTAGAAGAAAGAAAAAAAAAAAAGCATAAATAAATATTGTGTTTATTAATCCTTCAAGTGCAAAGCATTTTAATCTAAAATGAAAGAACACAAATTCATAAGCACAATTCCCAAATCACAAACAAAGAACACAAATTCAATGGTATAAACATATTGAGAGTTCAATGATAATGATTTAGTAAATAACATAATGAAAAACTATAAATAAATTCCTTGGTGTTCATTTGCTATTTTTCCAAACATTTCAGACCCAGTCCAACCACAAATGGTTTCACAGTTGGCAACCGACCATTCAAACGGTTCACAGCCATCATTTGAATTGTTTGGTTTTCTTAGCCCAAAGAACCAGCAATCAAATCGATTTACGGTTAAACCAGGCAGTCCGGTCTGAGTTTAAAAACACTAAACAATATGTGAATACAGACTGAAAAATGATTTTAAGAAACCTAAACGGGGCAGCAAAAATAAAGTGCCTCAGCACCTTATTGTGAATTAGTAAAAAGCCTGTGTATTTGTCGAGGAGTGAATGTTAATACCAAACTTTGCTATTGAGGTGATATTTGGTATCAAATATCAACATGAAAGGGCTTAAGAGATTCGGTAGTTAACTTCAACATTATAAGCTCAAACATAGCCCAGATATTGCTTAGGCAAATTTTACTTGAAAGAAGAAAACATATATGTCAGATATTACTTAGAATGAGTTTGATCAGAGAATAAAACAAGAATGAGTCAAAGAATTAGAATAAAAGAAGAAACCAGATATCGAGACAGATGATTGAACTGGGGAGATCATGCAAGTCATATATTGACAGCTAATCTAACAATCAACAAATAACAAATGCATGTCATGGCAATGCATAAATGATAGAACCAATTTATCCCAAGGACATGACCTGAGGTGAAACAATATTAAGAAGTACCTTCCGGGAAGCAGCTGAGTGCTGTTGACAGGGCCCTTGACATTGCTATATCTCTTGGCCCTATTCTCATGTTCTTTGTCTACACGCATGGCAGCTACCTCCTTTTCCATGGCAGCTACTTCTCTTCTCATCTTCTTCGCTTCAACTTCCATTGCCTTGGTCAACGTCTCTACTTTTTTTGCTAACATCTGAAAAGCACCAATCAAAGGAAAATTTTAACTTGAAGTGTTCTCAAAATAGAATTATAAAACAATTAGGAAGAAAATCAACCTCTATAGCATCATCCTTGTCCTTAAGGCTTTGATCTTTCTCATGGCCAGCTTTCCTCAAAGCTACGACTTCTTTTTGCAGCAAATCATACAAAACCCCTGGGACATTATCCTCTGTATCCACTGCCTGGAACTCATTTGGCTTATCATCTGAACTTCCTTTCCAGTTATTATTTGTCTCACCATCCTTTGTTCCCTCACAAGATTGGTTGAATGTATAATTAGGACTTCTTCCATTTAAGAGAATCTTACCCCTGTCCAATGACCTTGTACCACCATCAAATGATTTTGAAGTGCCTTTAGCATGCCTCAACACTGCACTGGAACTAGAGGACAAAGAAGAGGGTCTCAATTGAGAGGTTGGTGTTCTCTTGGATACAAAGCCATTGGAGGTTAATTTCGAGATGTTATCAGCTCCACCCAGTGACTGACGGCGAGAAGGCCCATTGCTTACACTTCGTCCCTCTGGCGTACTGCGAGTGTTACTATTAGGAGATCCTCTCACACTCTCCTCTAGCACTTTAAGTCGTAAATGATATTTTTCCTGTAAGAATAAAGAAAAAAGTTCTACTTTCAAAAACAGAAGAAACATACAATATAGTTAACAACATGACCTATAAAACCAGATCATTACTTTCAACTGTGCTTCAGACTTTGCAGCTCGCTCGACTATAGTAAGCTTGTCCCGGAGTTGCTGCATTTCTCCCTGTAACAACATAGTTCGGAAATAATTAGAAGATGGAATCTACCAAAGCCAGAGTAGAAAGTTATTATCAAAGAAAGTAACTCAATAAGACCTCAGTATCAACGCAGAAAGAAATAAGAGTCAACATTTACCTGCAAGAATCTCCGTTCTTCAAGCCATTGCTTTACAGGCATCACTTTGTCATTCGCGTCCTTCCACTCATTTGCAACAACTACAGCCACTCTGTTTGCGGTTACCTTTGCACGGGCCAGCTCCCGGTCAAGAGTTTTCCTTTCATCCTGAGGAACAAAAGAATTCAAACCTTGCCACTTTAAAAAAGGCCTTCCACTAGAGGAAAATTATCACTATATATAAACAACTTCCAAGATTGAGAATTCAATTATGTAGAGACATTACATTCATCTCCTGAACTTTCCGCTGATAATCCCTCACAGCATTTGCAGCTGCACCACCAGCAAGAACAGCCTCTTCCAACTCTCGTACAGTTTGGGTAAGCTTCTCAACCTCTGCAACCTTTTGTCTATGCATTTTGTCCAAAATTTTATTTTCTTCCTAACACACATGATGAGTAGATATATAAATCCAGTCTAATTGTACGTAATAAGCAGAAAGGAACACACATCCCTAGATCTAATATGCATGGGGAAGAACATCATGAAAGATTGCATTTACCTGGCATATCTCTATCTGCTTCATTAACTCCTGGTTTTTATTCTGGAGGTCATCCACCATAGAGGCCTTTGCCAAAGCAACCTGAACTGTCCTTTCAGCTTCAAGTAAAGCTGCTTCTTTTGATTTTGTAAGACGATCTAATGCTTTGTTATCATCTTGAAGCTTTGCAATCTGCAAGGAATCAAGGTGACTAATTAATGAGAGAAATAATAATCATCCACAATAGATTTTTTTAAGTTCATGGTGACAAAAGGGGGGAATTTTTTATTAAAAAAAATTGTCATTCAAATCTTTGTGCATACCTCCTGCTTAGCAAGCTTGAGCTCAGCCTCCAGAGGTGCAAGAATGGCTTCAATTGGAGGCATATCATCATCCTTCTGAGCAGCATGAACCCTTCGAAGAGTGGCTTCAGCAGCAAACTGAGCTGCCATGGAAGCCTTCTTCTCATCGTTGATTTTCTTAATTTCAAGATTCTGCAAAATATTTTTTGTAGAATTAATAGAGCATTGTGCCAAGGATCAAAATCAAAACGGAAATTGAAAAAGAGGCTTTGAGCAATACTTTGCTTTCCAGAAGAGATTCTGTTAACTTCAGCTTCTCCTCAACCTTTGACAGTTCGTCAGTGAGCTACAGTATGATCAAAATACATGGAAAAACCAAGTCAATAACCATTTCAAAAAAATAATATATCTTTTTTTTTTTTTTTTTTGATAAGTAATAAGTGTTATTGATTATTGAAAAAAGAATACATCAAGGACACTAAGCATGTACTTGGCAAAAAATTAATTTCGAATAGAAAAATTAATATATCTTTAAAACACTAGGCAAAAAAGCATTGAAAGAAAAGAATTTCTGATCAAATATTTCATGTTTGTCGAAAATAAAAGAGTCCAAAAATCCAGAACACAATAAACTTGAATACTTGAATTTCCATGAAAGTGTCCAATGCAATGCAAGCCCAACATATTTTAATCTCTAGAATATGAATAAGCAATCTAGATGTCAAAACAAAAACAAAGGACCCATAAGCTACAATGCAAGCACAACAAAAGGTACTAGAGCAAAGCTGGTGATGTTTTCCAACATCCTGAAATTTCCAATGAAAACAGTTTACAATAGTATACAACTCTACATGGCAAGTTGGGCCTCTCTATTAGCAACATACGTCCACGTCAAAAAATCGGCGGCATGTTAAGTAGACAACAAAACTGTAGTTCCCAATTGAAAACAACTCATAGTAGGATACATGACAGAAAAGCATATTCTAGATGTAATTATGGATTCCATTAAAATTAACAACATTCCATTTTCAACAACTGAGTTAAATGTCATAGGCTACAAAGCAAGAATGCCAGAACTCCAACGATAAACCATGAACTTCTAGGTGGAATGATATCTTAATCTTGTGACTGCATTAATAGTTAGGAAAATGAACTCGGATCAGCAACAAGGCCAACAAGTTCTCAACCTATACAATAGTAGAGTTAGTGACATATTATGAGCTAAATAGAGCGAAAGAACGAACCCAATTTCCACCAATTCAAAGAAGCATATACGATTTCCATGATCTACATTTCCTTAACAAACGAAAACAAATAACCCGAATATACAAGTACACCAACTAATCAAACAAAAATTCGCCATCTTCCATGGACTTCAAAAATACCTATTATCATTCAAAATTCGTATTATTTGAAAAATACAATAATAACGAACTAATAATAATTAAAATAAGGAAATAAGGAAAATATCTAATTTTAGAAATAAAAAGTAAAAAATGTAGTCATTGAATTAAAGAAAACCTCTTCAACGGCTTTTTCTCGAAGTCGTTCGGAGAACCTCAAGGCCTTGATCTCGGCTTGGGCCTCTCCCAACTCTCGCTCCTTATCTGCACAAACACCACCAACCAAAAATGGAATCAACACAGAGGTAGAGCAGGCAAATCAGCCTCGAAACGCAGCGGATCGAGCCGCATTCCGCACCTCGGACATCGTTCTCAAGCCGATTGAGCTCCACCTTGACCGGATCCGAGCCGTGAAGCAAGTTTATGAACTCGTCCGCGTCCAGACTCGGCCTCACCGACGCTCTCCTCCGCGACGAGCTCTTCCCTTCCTTGAACGATCCCGAAACCATCAACGGCGTCGGTTGCATCGCCGTCGGAGTCGACTCCGAAGCTGAACGGCCATTGCTCGTCTCCGGCGTCGCCGTCGCCGGAGCAACCGCTCCTCCTTCTTCGGAAACCTCCGCCATAGCTGATCTCGCCGATTCTGTATCTCACATCCAAATGCAGCTCGACTCTGTCAGGATCCAAAATCTAGGGTTTCAAATCAGATATATCTATCTTCTATATATCTATAAAAATGATACAGATATACAGGTATATGGATATAGACACAAACACACAGAGAGAAAGTGTGGGTTTGAAAATGGTAGTTTAAGAGAGAGAAAAAAGAAGGACTAGTGCTTTTGTGTGTTTCTCTCTCTACAGAGATTGTGATTTAAATCTGGTTGTATCTCTCTCTCTAGGACTGTGATAGTAATAGTAGTGAGAGAAAGAGAGTTCCATTGAATTTCCATTTTTTTAAATTATTAATAAACAAAAATATAGGATTGGCAGGGAGCCAGGGACCGCTTTGCTGTTAAGCACAGTGAGATCAGTGCTCGTGCGAGTGCTGGTGCTTGCGTGCTCACTCAGTGTATTATTAGTAACAGTAATAACTCAGCTCTTAAATAGTAATAATACTACTTAAACTCTGACTTTCTTTTACTCCAACTACTAATTTGGACAGACTTTTCCCTATAAATTAGTTTGTTATAATTCACTATGATAATTAATAAATTCATTCACATGTACTTTTAATCAGAATACATATTTAATAAATTATGTGATTTGTTTAAATAATATATATGGATGTTCTTATAGTTGTCATGTAGTGAGTCTTATGAGTTGTCACATAATGAGTTATAACAAACTGGTTATAAATTGGTTTGTACCAATCTTACTACAATCCATTACATGATAATTCATAAAATATATTTTTATGAGTTGAGTGGATCGTAATAAAATGGCTAGTTTGTAGGAAACCTATTCCTTAATTTTTTTAGTTATTATCTGTACTAAGTTTTGTCTTAGAATAAGCCGGAGTATGCGTATTGCGCACTTCAAATGAAGGAAAATAATTGGGGTGCGTACTGCGCAAGCCTGTGCACGTTAGCTCAATAGAGATTTTTTGTTCGCTTTTTCCGAAGCTGATTTCCCTTTTTTTTATCCCTGGGGCCTGGGCCAAATACAGAAATGCATAACCGGTCAGGATGAAAGTTGTTCAAACCATGTTCATGACTTGTGAAATAAAATTCGTAACCATTTTAAGCTATCTACCCAAAAAAAATTCTTATCGTTCACAGAAAATTAAAATGATTTTGTAGTTCCAAATTTCCAGTAATTGTTCTTATGCTTTTTGGAAAATCATTGGTAATGAAATACGTTTAGAATTAAAGAGATTATATGCTTGTTTAGCGTTACTGGATCTTTATTACTTTACTGGGCATGTACATTTAAGCCTATTACACTATTTGAATCTTGTCAACTTAGCCCTAATGAACATATTTATTGGAACTTCATTAAACACTTTTCTTTCTTTCTTTTTATGAATAACTTCATTTAGCTCTATCAAAAGTATTACTGAACATGTTATTTTAACTTGGCCAAACATATTGTTTTGCTCTCAATCTTACTGATCATATTGATCTTGTCTTGCTGGCCCTGCTGGAAGCGAACCTGTGTGATTCTTCACTTCTTTTGACATGTTTTGTATGTATATTTAACTTGGCACCATTTTAAATCTATTCAAGACAAGCTCTAATGCTATTAGATTATTTTACAATTAATCTTAATGTTGCTTTCGGATGTTTTATGATCTAACTACCCCCTAAAGGAAAACCTTTTTTCTTTCCTTATATTGTTTATTTCCTTTCCCACAACACATTTTTATTTTATTTCACTCACTGATTATATTATTTTATTGTTAAAGGGGATGCACAATGATAGTGGCTAACGAGTGATCTATTTACATGAGTTCAGAACTCGAGTATTCCCTCAAATCCGATTTATAACTATTCATATATCAAGACACGACACGTTTCTGGCAACCCAAAAAAAAAAAAAAAAATGTTCATTAGTATAAAAATGTAAGATCAAAATTACTTGGAAACTAACTCTCTGTTTTCTTGAATGTCTACATTTCTTGCCAAAAGTACGCTTCAATTTCCGGAAACCATTTTCATCACGAGACTTTGTCATTTTCCCATCAATGTGTGGGGGCAAACATATCACCTTCCAGTATTTGTGTAGTACTTAATGTACATCCTAGGATTGGATTTAGTCTTTTTTAGTAGGCATAGTTCATGGCACCCATCGTATTTTAATCCATGCATGGACGATTTCAGATTTCTTCTCGCATATGACCAATTACGTGACACAGTAAGTATTCTTTGAATAGCATGGAGCTACATCAAGAAAGAATTTTGCATACCTAGAGTCCTAGACAGAGTTAGAGATTACTTAATTTGACGGGTTATGTTACCACTTGCTAGTTCTTTTTTCATCCAAAGGACCCTAACAATACAACAAATTCATGTTACATGTGCCAAGATCATGAGCAGTCACAATTTGTAACTCAAGATGATATGAAACTTAAAAATAGCAATTTGAGTAGAAGTTCTGTATAGTCCATATATACTTAGGCTCCGTTTGTTTCGACGTAAAATATTCTCCACCGTAAAATATTTGTAAATGCAAATGATTTCCTGGAAAATATTTGTTTTTCCGGTGTTTGTTTGCATTCTGGAAAATGGTCCGGAAAATATTTTACAGTGTTTGGTGCGACGTAAAATGAAAATTTTTTTTTTTTTAAAAAAAACCTAAAATAAGAAAGTATTTATTTTAGAAATGTAAACACTCATCCATCACAATATTGTGAAATTAATACAAGTTTTTTCATATGATAAATAAACATAATAACAAACAATGGACACCATCCAATGCGTTATAGTTCATAACCATTCCCATAACATATATAACCATAACACTACTTATCCAATTTTTAATACATAATCAAAATACTAAACAGAGTTCATAAATACATAACCATTGAACCATATAATCGAAAGCTGAAGCAAGCATCTCTTCAGCAAAACCTTCAGTGCTCATTACCGCTTCATAAAGTTCATTGGCATCAACTGGCCCTTGATTCTTGAAAGCTATAGCAATCTCCTTAAGTTGGGAAGCTATCTCAGACCTTTCCTCCCTCCAGAACAGAAACAATGCAGAACCATACAAACCCCAAAACTTTTAACTCTCAACACAACATACAGACAAAAAATACAATGAACTGATCACATAGTTGATAGTTAACTAATTTTCTAATAAATGCCCTTTTAGCATTCATATACTTTACCAACTGATCAGAACCAATAACAAAGAACCAAGCAAATTCTAAATATTTCCGGACAACATAAGGTGAGATTGTGAACCTAACCCGAAAACAACATCACAATCATAGAGCTTAGCACTATATACCAAATTGAATACAAACCACAATGATCAAAATATAAACCCAAAACCAATCAATACACAAAATTAAAACTCATACTCAGCAAAAAAAAAATCAACAATTCCCATATATATATATATATATATATATATATATATATATAAATATCAGATCGGATCAGATCTGATCAGATCAAATCAGATCTGATTCAGATCAATCAATCTGATCAGATCAAGATCTGATCTTGATCAGATCTGATCCGATCCGTGAGAGATGGAGATCGGAGGGGTGGGGGTTTACCGTGGGAGAAGTAGATCGGTGCAGGGAGGGGAGGCTGGGGGTGGCTCGGGACGGCGGGGTGGCTGGGGGTGGCTCGGGACGGCGAGGTGGCTGGGGGTGGCTTGGGACGGCGGGACGGCAGAGAGCAGAGAGAGAGTGGCTCGGGACGGCGGGACGGCAGAGAGCAGAGAGCAGAGAGTGAGGTCGAGAGCAGAGAGCAGAGAGGGAGGTCGAGAGCTTGAGTGCAGAGAGGGAGGTCGAGAGCTTGAGCTCCTCGCGTGTTTTGTTTTGGAAAATGGTTTACGGAAATTTTTTCCGTAAACCGTTTTCCGTTTTTTCCTTCGCGATTTTACGGTCAAAAGAAAAAATTTTCAGTTTGACTTTTGTTTTACGTTGCAACAAACGCCTGCAAATGCTGAAAACGTTTTACGGAAAACGTTTTCAGTCGAAACAAACGGAGCCTTAGAGAAAAAGTAAAAGGAAAAGACCATTACGAATCTTGGAAAGATACACAACTATAATCTATGTCATTTCATGCAGCAGTTAATAAAGACGGATTAATGAAATCCTTGAGTTAAAGGACATTGATTGTGCTTATATTCTAGTGGCCAAACAATAATTTTTACAATTATTGTACAGAAGAGTTAGAAAATTAAGGTAAATGACAATACTTTGTCAAAATGGTGTAAAGGATCTGGTGACATACCAAAAAAGAAAAAAGAAAAAGGCATTTTTGTCCACCTTTGTATATGTCGAGGTGTAAATAGGAACATGCCTTGGAGCACTTGATATCTGTTGACATAATATACACAATCTTGTTATATGAATTTGGCTTGTTTGTGCAAGTGATTCATATTGCCCACATAATATAATAGGTGCCCACATGCCCATGCTCTCATATATGCTTTTTGCTCTTTCCATATAATTGAGGTAAGTTATACAAATACTTCTTTTATTAGAGAAAGTATATCATGTGACAATCATGCCAAGTCTTTATTTTTTAAGGGTTGTTGAGACCAACAACACTAATAAAAGAATATAAAATCGATTCATATGACATTCACTAATTAACTTGTTATATGGATGACTTGGTATGTCTGTCATAAGAGATACTTTCCTCTATTATTATCCTCTCCCCTACTCCAAAAAGAACTCACAATTTTAATTTTTTTTTTACTAAACCAAAAAACTCACATTTGAATTTAGCTCAAATAGTAGTATGGTGTTCATACTTCAAACTTCATAACCTTCATGATAATGAACTTAGAAACTACTTCCATTATGCATGTTCCCATAATCCCATTAACCGCGTTTGAATGAGTAAGTTTTATAAATTTAGCAAAAAATGAGTAAGTTTTATAAATAAATAAATAACTAAAAAAAAAATTTTAAAAAAAAAAAAATGAGTGAGTTTTATAACATGGCATAGGACTATAAGTCTATAGACAAAGAAAACACATTTAAATTGTGTAGCTACAAGTTTCTGAAGTGGAGCCTGTTCATAATTCTTTCCTTTAAAACAACTTTGAAAGAAAGAAAATAAGGAAAATGGAAGGTTGGTCAGTTCAGCTCAGCTATTGAGGGTGCAAAACTGCAAATGAACAAAGTATTTATGAACAGCGAGTTTGAACTTGACATGGTAAAAAACTGCCTATGTCCGTTTGGACCGTTTGTTTCATAGATGAGCATAAGGTTTAACTTTAAGTCCAAACTGCCTACGTCCCTTTGTTTCACAAAAGAGTCAAAGCTCAATTCAAAAACAATTGTGGATTTCAAAGAATAGTTAAATACTCGAAGAGTTCTAAATATTTTCATAAAAATATATATATAATAATAATAATAGTAATAATACCGATCTTTCTTGGGCAAGTGTAATTTGCTCCAACATTGAAATCCAATATTAATTAGATTTCTGCCATGCAATCGAAATTTGGGACTATAGGTGTTTGTTGATTCGATTTTTAAGCAAAGGGATCGCCATTGTAAAACTTTTTTTCTTTACTTAATTTTGTTCTTTTCTACTTAGTCAGACCATGAGTTTCTAAAATTGCAACTAATTTATTTTTTTAAAAAAAAAAACTTTCATAATTGACCCCATGAATTTCTTCCGTGGATGCAATTTAATTTTTTCTCCTTCAAATTTCTCAAATACCTGATGTAAGGCATTTTTTTTTTTTTTTTTTTTTTAATTCCGGTGGAGGCAATTTGCCCCCACTCGGCAGTCAGCATGATGCGGCCTCGCCATTGATTAAACACGCAAGTTATGTAAAATGCACTGTGAAAGTAATTTAAATCCTAAACACATGTGCCACGGTACCATTTATGATCAGATCAAAGTTTCAATGTAAGACTATTGTATTGAATTGATATCTTTGTGGAATTTATTAATGATGACCATTTGCCGATTTTAAGAATTATCACACTATATATTCCAGGAAAAAAAAAAAAAAAAAAAAATCGCATTATATGCTTAATTTAGAACTATACTCTTTGTCTGTGTGATGCGCAGATTAATTGAAAGTTTATATGTAAAATAAATAATAAAAAATCACAAATTTGAACAATAAAATAGTTAATAAAAACAAAAGAATAAATTAACTATTGTGTAAGACCAATGTTTTTTTTTATTAAAAAATTATGAATAATTGATATAATTTAAAATCAATAATGAAAATTTATTTTAAACTTTTAACAATAGAATTTTAAAATAATAATTTAATTTTTTTAGAACTTTGGTTATATAATTTCACCTAAAAAATATTAACTTAATAATTCCAATTTTGTTATACTGAATTTATTTTATTTTATTTTTGCTAATTGTTATAGGGAAGTTAGGACACTTATTAGTTGGAATAAAAAGTCTTATATGTGTAAAATAAATGAGTAAGAGGACTGTCTACCTAGCATGAGGAAAAAAAGAAAGAAGAAGGAAGAAGATGTCCATTTTAACTTAATTATAAAAGAAGGATACAACTTTTATTATATAATAATATATATATCGTTATTGTTAATGAGTTGTTACTTAGAGGTCTAGAATAGATAGTGTTTTGAAAATAAAATTAAAAACTCTACAAGAATGCTCTAAATATATAAGTGGTGTTTAGTTCTGCCTTCCAATTTGTTGTTTTTCTCTATTTTGTTTTTTATGAAGAAAGTGGTCCTATTACCTAACCCTTGAGAGAAAGGGTTGGGAAAATTCCAAGTAATGACTTCAACTTTTAAAAGAGCGATTTTCGACTAAAATGTGTTACCTTTTGAGTTAAAAGAGCAATGACATGACTTTAAAAGACAGAACTTGGAAGGGCTCCTATCTAGCTACCCCCCTCAACATTATGTTCAAAATCTTATTAGAGATTGTTAGTTCTTGATTTGTTCCTATCATTGTTCTTTTTTAGGTTAGTATGTTGCTATCATTGTCACCCCAACGTAAATTACTACAAAACTACAAAAGACTTTTAAAGTAACTAGCCATAAAAGATTTCAAGGTCCTATCACGGATTTCTCGCTGATATGTTTATGTTCCTATCAAGGTCATATTATTTAGACCGATAAAAGATTTTAAAGTTTCGTGCCAAAGAAATTAAAGGAAGCTATCGTCCATTGAGCACCTGGGATTAATTTGAATGCCAAGCAAATACCTTACACAGCCCTCTCAATGTTTGTGCACTTTTTGGAGAAAATGGGAGGATAAGGTGAAAAAATAAGGAAATAATTTACCTCCAATCCGGTTTGAAAGAATCCTCTTTTAATCTACTACATAACAAGTAAATAGATCATTTACGTGTACTTTTACTCACATGACATTTTTAATGAGTCATGTGACTTTTTAAAATATACATACGGATGGTCTATTTGCTTGCCACGTAGTGGGTTGAAGGAGGATTCCTTCACACTGAGTTGGAGAAAAACTATATCCAAAAAATAAAAATAAAAGAGAGAGAGAGAGAGAGAGAGAGAGAGAGAGAGAGAGAGAGAGTTCTAGCAAAAAAAAAAGCTGATGTCTTGGCTTTTGATAACGTTGCTATCCCTTGAAGAATCAACATGGAGAAAGAGAGCTTTAAAGCTTTTTCTTTCTTTTTACCTTCTTTAAAAAAAGAGGTGTGGAGTATGGACTTGAAAGCAATGAGATAATCAACAAATTATTGTTAATAGTAAAATAAATTAAGTTTTTGGGATTTGAAGGGAACAAATTATAGATGTGTGAGAACCTCGCCCCTTTTCTCAAAGTCCGAAGCGAAAACCCCAAAATTGGTTTAATGTGACTTTGGTTTTAGTTTGGAAATTAAATTGGTAGCGTGTCTCAAATGATGGGATAAAAAACTTTAATGTTTTAATCGACCCTCGAGGTTGAAGGTCGATGTGACATGTTGTTTGTGGAGTCGCCACTTAATTTATTTTAAAGGACAAATTAAGAAATTCCAAAGACAAGAGTAATGTAATCCCTTTTTATTCCATTTTAGAATTTGTACAATTGCTAAAAGAAATAGTGTGTGTAAATGTTACAAATAAAATTCCCCTAGAATACAATCTAAGAAAATAATATTGTATGAATTTCCTAGTTACAATCTATGTAAAAAGAAAATAAAATGTTGTTGTAAGGCACTATGTATGCAAACCAATGTTTTGGTTCGGAGGCTTGGTTACAAAATGGGAAGGTGTTAGGCACCCCATTTTGCCCGATTTACATCGGTCCTCTTATATTAAAAATGGCCAAGCATGTTGTAATGTCAATGCATGTGTGTGTATGTTGTGCAAACAAATTAATTTTAATTGTCCGTGTTGTTATTATGTTGGTTGCAATATGATGTTCATGTTATAGTTGTAAGCTTAAACACATAATCATAATGAACTTGTAAATATAAACACAAGAAATTAAAACATAATGTAAGAACAATAAATTAAAGCATAATGTAAGCACACAAAAATTAAATCATAAGGGTTAGAGAACTAACCCGCATGCAAAACAAAATTAAAATCAAGTATGTGCTTCACAACTTGTGTGGTTGTGAGCTTTGTGACTCAATGACTTTAAGGATGTGTATACAATTTGTGGGTTGTATGGGTAATCCTAAGAAGTGTTTGAGTATGTAGGTTGGTAGAAAAATAATTCCAAACCTAAGTTGTAAAGATGATGAAGGGTGAACCAAATCAAAATGATTTTTTCAACCTTCAAAACCTTTAAGACTTTTGGAGAGGAATTTTGGTTTAAGAAAGCTTAAGTGCAAATATTTTCCAAGTCTTGGTTCCAAAGATAATGAAGGGTGAGTTAAATCTAAAAGATTTCTCAACCTTCAAGAGCTTTAGAACCTTGAAGAGGAGGGTTTGCTTCAAAGAATTTTTCTGCTCAAAACACTCTTGAAAACTCTCTCTATTTCTCTCTAATTTTTCTCTACACTTTTCAACCCCTTTGTATGGAGGTTTGATGTTGTATTTATAGAGGGAGAGGCAAAACTAGGTCAATGTGGGTAGGTGGGAGTGTTTTCCAACCCCCCATGGGCTGTCATAATGGGTGAAAAGGGCTATGGAAAGTCCATTTCACGTGCTGGAAAAAAACAAAAATTGTGCAGAAAGTGGTCCAGGAACACAGTGCCGGTTGGCACTTGGATTAAATATTTGAGTGCCGGCCGGCACTATTTTGAAAAATTAGAGTGCCGTCCGGCACTCCATTTTGGGTTATTTAAAACATTCTTTTTTTTTACTTTTTTCAACTTACCTATTTTGGCCATACATTATGGAACGTGCATGGGTAGAAAAAACTGATTTTTCTGCCCTTCCAAAAGCATTTTTGGCATGCATGAGTGAGATATAATCCTATGTATGCATGCACATTTAAGCAAACGCGGACCTGAAACGTTAAAACTTCGATTAGCGATAACTTTCTCGTTTGTGGTCCGATTTGAGTGTGTAACGCGTCGTTTTGATCGTGCTGACCTAAGGAATCATTTCAAATTATTTTGGGGTCGATCGGATGTCCCGAGAAAAATCGGGTCGAAACCCTAGAAATGCACGGATTTCCATGCCGAAACGCCCGGAGTGCAAATTGTGTTGTTGTGATCTTGTTGACCTAACGACTCGTGTGAATGTATTTTTATGTCAATCGGATGCCCAGAACAAATTGGGACTGAAAACCCTAAATGTGCACAAATTTCTGTGTCAGGGTCTGTTTTTTGGATTTTTAGTCTGTAAAGCCCCATACACATTATAATTGAAATGTAGGTGGCAAAATGAGGTGTCTACAAGATGTAAGGAATCCAGATCTTTAATATCCAATTTATTTATTTATTTTTTCTTTCTTATATATGCTCTCTCCTATGCTCTCAATCCAGATTCTTCACATTCATTCAAACCCCAAAACCTTAACTTATTTTGTTAATTAACAATAATTTACCAATCACCTCTAAATAAAAGCTTAAATTGTGATTAATTTGGATTTTTAGTAAGTCCCTATTACATTTACAACGGGTTTTGAAGGTAAGTGCTAGGTTTTGGTCCCCCAACAACCTCAACTCTGCTTTTTCTACTTTTAATTTTTAGAACTCTCTTTCATGAATCATCATAATACACACAAACACAAAGGATCACCTGTTGCTTGGGGTTCAACGGTACAGTGATGCTGACACTATTCCAACGACCTGTACGGACTTATGGATATTAACGTGGGGACCCTTTTAAACCCTTTTAAATCAACACCCTGAGTTCTCAAGGCTTTCCCCATATAGGTAACTTGCAAGTCTTCTTTTCCCCATATATGTAACTTGCAAGTCAGTCATATATTCTCCTCAAATTTTAGCTATATTAGCTATGACATTCTGTAAAGCAATTTTGGCTATGCAATTCTGTAAAACAGTGGAGCTAGAATTTCTTGAATATGCTCTTTGTCTAGGGATTAATTAAATTGTCATTAGAAGTTGTAGGTGGGAGAATTCCAATTCTGTGACTCCACCTCGTTCCGTTGTGGTTCAAATTCCTAAGTCCAAAAATGTTTGGCATGTCATAGAATTAGAATTTCTCTCATTAGTTTATGAACGGGGGCGGAGCCAGAAAAAAAAAAAATAAAAAAAATTTAGGGTGGGCTAATTGCAAAAAAAAAAAACTTATTGACTAGGCTAATTGCTTAATTTAAAATTTGGTGAGTAAATTACATTTTAAACACTATAGTTTAGAGTATAACAAATTAAATATATATATTTAAAAGTAATAAATTAAATCTTAAAGTTTAAAAAATATATATAATAATTTAAAACTCATGTAAGTATAACGATATTGTTGTTTGAGTTTTATATGAGCTGAGGATTTCATTTGGAAAACTACTTCAAAATTAGACCAAATATATTTCCATAAAATTCATTATTAAATTAAGTTTTATAAAATACAGAAATTTTAAATTTTGGTGTTTTTATATACATTTTTTCATTAAAAAAATAAAATTTTAAATTTGGCTTTTTATGAATATACATATACTATCCCACAAACTTTGATTAACCAATTTAGAAACTAGTAGGTATATTTGGGTTTACTAATAAAAAAATTAAACATGTTTTATTTGATTCAAAATTTATTAACTAGTCGCAATTGCGATGCACAGAAAAGAATTAAAATTAAACTAAAAAATTAGTCTAACTAGATTTTTATTGTCTTTTATATATAAATTGAAAATTGGATTTTAAAAGCATTTATTATTATTGTGTTTAATAAAAAAATTAGTATTAGGCATTTATTATGATGTTTTATGGTTTGATTCTAATGAGATGTTTAATTATAGAATAAAATTTAAACTATTGTGAGCTCAAAATTTATCAACCAAAAGTCAAAAAGTTTCGGTTTTCATTATAGTATATGTACTATATATATCCCCACAAAGTTTCATTCTAACTTAAGTTTAGAATCGAGTAGATATATTTGGGTTTCACTTATATACAAATTAAAACCAGTTATGGTTTGTCATTAAGTTAAAAAAATTCTATCTTTTAAATCTTACCAAACAAATATATGTATGGAAGTTCAAAAGTAATCCAATTAATTTATTTCCTTACATTAACAAAATCCATTATTGTTTTGTTGGCAATAGCATTTAATGATTGCAATGATTTTACCACCATGTCAAAATATCTACACAACACCTACTAAATGGTAAGTTCTTGTTTGATGAGTTTTAAAAGTTGATTTCTTTAAAATAATATATTGTACGTATTTTGTTTTGGATGAATATATTGTATTGGGGTAGATTTTGCGTACCACATGCATACCCTTATAATGTATGGCTCGGTTTTTGTGATATATTTGCAAGCACATGGAACATGGTGAATCATGGATGTCAAGATTTAGAAAAGAGGCATTGTCATGTTCGAATAGGTTTTTTTGGGGTTCAACATAGATTGGACAGGATAACCAAATTTAAATACATGGCCAAGATGGGTTTTTTTAGGCAAAATGGTGGGGCTTGGATTTGGTTGGGGAAGGGAGGGATAGAGAATTTAAACTAATCATCCATGTCAAGGCTTACTTTTTTCCGAGTTTAGTGGATCGGCTAGGAAATTACCACAAGCGACCTTTACTTTCTTTGGTAAGTCACACGACTCACACAGCTACTTCACGTTCCATATAATTTTGATTAATTATCTACCGGCCGGCAAGCTTTTAAATTAAATTATTACTAAAGTTTGATCTAAAAAGATTCATCCAAAAATGAAGTTTGATCTAAACAGATATAAATAATGAGTTTTAGGGTTCAATTTATGGATATAAATAGAATTTAGAGGTAAATTAAGATTATCCTATCATTTGCTTAAAAAATAAATACACTTAGCCCATTTGGGATTACATATTCAAACACAAATTTGTCAATCATATCAGTTAAGTCAAGTATAACTGCATCATGCATATTGACAAAAACATGAATACAATATATTTTTACACACTCAGGCGCATGTGCAATCACACACACATGCGGAAATTCTTAAGAGTACGTTTGCTACACTATAAAATGGTTATTACAGTGTAATAGAAATCAGTATTATAAAGAATAGAAAAAGTTGTGATAGAATAACTAATATTATTCATCTGTTTGGTGACAACATAATAATAGAGTCTTAAATTTTTATTTTATAATTTGCTACAACATGATTAATCTACATGTTTTTTATTCAAAATTAATAACTCCATAAATTTTTTTGGTTTAGGAGGGTGTTGAACCTGATTTATTAACTTATAGCTCTATGATATTTGGTTTAGCTAATTTGGGACTCATGAATCATGGTTGAAGCAAAATAAATTTTTGATGATATGTTGAAAAGGGGAATTAATCCTAACTCTGCAGTTTATCATAGGGGCTATCTTGAGGAGGGTAATGAAGTTGCCATTTCGGATTTGCATGATGAAATGAGAAATAGAGACTTGTAAATACGTGAAGTAAACTAGAGAGACAAAATGAATTTTGAATGCATATATGCTATCATAGCTATAATTCAAAAGGTATGCTCCTCATTTGACCATTTATTTGATTACCTTGATTGTACTGTTAAGGAATCTCACATTGATTAGAAATTAGAATTGTTGTTTAGTATTCTTCTATAAATAAAACTTCTCTAAACACATTGTAATCATTCAAAATATTGTACACTGAGAGATTAATAAAGATGTAGTCTATTACGCTTCATCCTGTGGACGTAAGCTTACATAGCCGAACCATCTCTTTTCTCTTCCATTTTATATTTACTGATATTTTTCATTAGATTATTTCCATTAAATTATGGTTTTTTACATGTACCTTTGCGGGAGTGTCATGATTGCTTTTTGCTACAACTCACTAGGGTTTTTACCAGATCTCTCATGGAGGTCTATACTTGGTGCACTTGTGCTCAAGGACCCTTGCTACAACAACTCACACGAGCTTTGTTGCTAATGTACATTTATTTGGGAGCACATTAGAATTTAGGTTTCAGATTCTTGTATATCTCAATACACCTCAAAGTCATCTAATGTAAATAGTGGAAGGCATTTCTGTAGTATAATGAAACCACTGTCAAATGGCTTTTCAAATATCAAGTGGTCCATGAGGTGCAAATCTAGTGTAGGCACATGTACTTGTATGTAAAGCTAGTTTTAGATTTCTCTGCATAAAACCCTATATTAGGTATATTGTAACACATTAAAAATATAATTAAGATGTAACCGTTAGAGACTTTCCTCTGTGGACGTATGTTTTCGTGACGGCTTCATCTTAATCGAATGTGAGCCAAATCATAAATCTCATGTCCATAAGAGATAAGACTGGCTTTGGTGAGAATGTTGACATGATTGCATAGAAATGATAGATATGTCTGACTGCTTGCGCAACTTGAGAAGCTGTATATGTTATTGACCTTTACAACCAACTGCATGCATGTATCTTAACACATATGATGATCCTCAATGTTCTTAGTAATTATCACTTTTTGCTCCATAATATATATATTTTTTCTTTTCGAAAGGAAACAAAATTTCACCTTTAGATGATCCTGTGAAGTATATGACCAGAACATGGCTACCAAAGGGAGGGAACAATAGAAAACATGAAATACTTTGGCCGAAAAGCAGATGGCATTAGCAGGGTCCGCTTGATACAGTATTATGTAGGGTTGTAATCAAAAGCCTTTGTCATATGGTAAATTGAATAAATAGTAGAGTAGTGGAATGGCTAGAAAGTTGGGAGTCAAAGAAAGCTTGCCTGTAGCACCAAAGAACTGCATGAGATGAGATGCCCAAATCAGTTCATGATCTACATAGCATATAGGCCCCATGGCATGTTTGTTTAGTGGTCAGCAAGTTTTTCTAGTGGAGTGGGTGTCTTTTGATTGAGTAAAGTAGGATTTCAGTGATAGGTTGTTTCGAGAATGTCAGTCTCCTTAGGAGAGTTGAAATTTGTAACTTGAGAGTTGATTGTAGGTTAATTTGGTAGTGTGAGGCTTCCATCATTGACCTTGATTTCAAGCATAACAGTGTGGTTTTTACTTTATGTTCAGGTCATACTATCTCTCGTCATTTTTTTTTGTTTTTGTAGTCATATCTCTGCTTTTGACGAATTACTTTTGAATCCTGAAGTAATGAAAAAGAAAAACAATGATCATGTGGGCATGTTCTATAAGTACTTGTGCTCTCTCTCAATTAAAGAATGGTGATAAAAATGTACACATTGCCATTTACTATTTGCCAATCTACAATCCATGGCCTCTCATGTCTGTTGTTTGGATGCAATAAAGGCATAAATGAGACAAAGCAGATGAGATATATCCATCGTTATGGTTTAAAGGATTAGACAGCCAAGAAAAAAACAGTCTAATAGGTGGCAGAAGCTTATGATTTGTTGCCTGTTGGTTGAGCCCACCAGTTGTTAATCATGCAAAGCATGTGGACAAGGGGAGTACAATCTTCATAATAAAAAGTTGCGGCTATGAGCCAAGAATTAAGTAAGATACGACTCTACGAGTATTTAGCTATCGAGTGTTGTAGTGATTGTTTACCAATAAAGCAGATTAATACTGTGAATTGTGGGTCATGAGATTGTATAAGGTGCCTTGTTATCTATCACACAAAAACAACTACGAAATCATGGCAGATAATGAAAGGTGTTCTACCCGTGACCAGTTGTAATTCAAACTTTTGACTATGTCCTGGACGGAAAATTATTAGGTACCCGTACATTAAATGGACTTCCTCCTCTCCAGTGGTGGGTCTCATTGAATTTAATTAGCGGGACCCGAAATTCTGTGAGAGGAGGGAGTACGCATTTAATGTACTGACTAATATTACCCTGTCCTGGACAATGTTACATCATTTTTTTAGGGTGAATGTATTATTTATGATTTGTAGCCTTATAGGTTAATTGAATTACCCCAATTTCTATTCAAATACTTAGTAAACAAGTTATCAATTTGTGAAAAAACAAAGTTGCACGAATCAGATTCACTAGCAAATAATGTATGAAGCCCCAGCTGTCAGAACAAGGGATATCTGCAGGAACTGACAAAGCTCTTGTCTACAAAAAAATATTTTATGTAACGGTTACATGCAACATCACTCTTATATGGAGTCTACCATCATGTGAGAGTGATATTACACATAACGGTTACACAAAATATCACCTTCTTGTTTAGCTTCTATCCTTCCTTTAGGTTGCCCATTTTGCCATTCATGCAGTTGAAGTTAAGATCCATTTAAAGTGTTTGCACAAGGTAGATAATCACAAAAAAATCGTTGATTTTGTAGCAAGTTTTACCAATTTGAAGTTTTGCTAAAAATAGTCAATTATTATAATAAAACACCTCTTTGTGCAAATTCAATGGGCATTCCATATAAATTACGGGACCTAAATACCTAATCTATTAAAAACTTCTATAATAGAATAATGGATTTACAATAATCTTTTTTAGAACAAATGCCAAAAGCTACCAAAGCATAAAACAACTCATCATAGGATCCTTTACGTGGTTGAATGATATCAATAGTATTTGATTGAATTTTTATTTTAAAATGATATAATTCATATTTCTATTAAAAATTAAAAGGACGAAATTCACGTATAAAAATGAACTCTTTTAAAGTTTAGAGACTGAAAACGAACTTTTTAAAGTTCAAGGACGAAAAACGAATTTCATACAAATTTTAGAGACGAAAACAATAGTTTAACCTTAATTTTATTATAAAGGGTCAATTTCACAATTTTGCAAAACTTAAGGAGTTTTAAGGGAAAATCGAATCTCAAGGGATCAGTTTGCAACAAACTCAAATTCAAGGGTGTTTTTGTAATTTGGCCTTCATTTAAAAAAGAAGAAAAGGGGATTTTAAAATGGTTAGCCAGACGGGCAGTCAGTGAAGGGTCAGGTCTCAAGTCTGAACTGAGGTGAGTGTGAAATTTCATACTGTAGCAGAAACGCAACGGTCGAGTTGAGAGGTTGCTAGGGTTTTATTTTTATTTGTTTTCCTTGCAGAAAGAAACCAAAATCTCAGCATGGCCATCGAGTGTCTCGTCCTCGGTAATCACTCTTTCCATTTCCTTCACTGTCTCTCCCTATTCTCACCATATTCATAACAACAAATTTTCCTTTGCGGTTTCTTTTTTCAGGCGCTGGGCAAGAGGTCGGTAAGAGCTGCGTGGTGGTGTCGATGAATGGGAAGCGGATAATGTTCGATTGCGGGATGGACATGGCCTATAATGACCGCCGCCGATACCCCGATTTCTCACGCCTCTCCAAGTCTGGCGATTTCGATAGCGCCATCACTTGCATTGTCATCACCCACTTGTACTTGCTTTCTTACCATTTTTCAGTTTTGATTCAAATCATTGTTTGGTTTAATCGATTTTTATTGATTATGCGAATTGTGTAGCCACTTGGATCACATCGGGGCTCTTCCTTACTTCACGGAAGTCTGCGGGTACAGCGGACCGATATACATGACGGTGAGCCTTTTACGTGTTTGATGTAATGTTTGGCTGAGAATTTTTTCAGCCTTTTACTTATTAGTTAGCATTTTTGAGCAAGTAAATGATTGAGTAGGGGTGAGAAAGATACATTGACTTGTCAAATGGCTTAACGGAAGTTTGCATGTGGACTTCCAAAATTCATGATTGGAATTGGAATTTGATATGTATGTTGAAATTGATTGCATTTCAGTATCCAACAAAGGCATTGGCTCCTTTGATGTTGGAGGATTATCGAAAAGTGATGGTAGAGCGAAGGGGTGAAGAAGAACAATTTACTTCAAAGAATATTGAGGAATGCATGAAGAAAGGTACATGGATTTCCTTTTTCTGTACCAACATATTTAATCTTTCTCATTGCCACTTTAAGATTATTATTATTTTTTTAACAAGATTAGACTTGTGCGATTCTATGATTCTTTATTGGGTGACTATTGGTCCCTAACGTTTATTCAAGTATTATACACTTGCTTTTGCTTTTCCCTATGGACTTAAATTTTTTTGGGAATATTTTTATCTTAACTCAATACATTTATATGGGAATTGTATTGATCATATTTAATGCACGTTTAGTTCTAATGTTTAAAATGCCCAAAGATGGTCCCTCCGTTAAGTTTGTGTTTACATGGCTAACGGATGGATGACATGGCCAATTTATATTGAGGTGGTATTTTTTTATTTATTATTATTTACAATTAAGATCTGACATGGCATACCCATTTAAAATCAAATAAAACCCACACAACCTGATTTTGATTAAAAACCCAATTACCCGAATTAAATTAAACCCTAAAATTAAACCTCAAAATAAGAAAACCCTGAATCATAATGGTCATATTACTTTGTAAAGTCTTGTACTGTAATAAGGAATAGCTTATTCTCTATGAATACATGATTCTTGTAGTTGGTAGATTGGTGATAACCTCATTAAGAGAGGAATTACTTTGGTAGATTGGTGCTGCAAGTGTAGGAGAAATGGTGAGACTATGGTTCATTTGTTGTTGCATTGTGACATTGGATATGTATTGTGGACTTTTATCTTTAATATGCTTAGGGTTATTGGGTAATGTCTAAGAGTGTTATTGATCTACTCTGTGGATAATCATTAGTTTGGTAAACATTCCTCCTTTGTTTGGAATCTAGTCACTTTATGCCTATTGTGGACATTGTGGTGAGTGAGGAATAATCATGCATTCGAAGGTGTGGAAGTCTCAGTTTTCCGGCTGAAATCATCTTCAGAAGATCGTTTTTGACTAGTCCCATGTTTTGGGCCCTAATGAGACATTCTATTGTGGATTTCTTCAATTATCTCTTTTTTTCGATTGTAACTTTCATTCATTATTGATAAATTAACGATTGTTCCAAAATCTTAAAGCTAATTGGAAATGGTGAATTTAATTATTTAACTTATATTCTAACAATTACTTAGCCCGTCAGGGGTGAATGTCCCTGGATTACCAGGCAACTGGTTATGGCGGGCGGGGTTAGTTGCCCGTAGGTTTTACTGTCTAGAGGCAAGTCCAAAGGACTCTTCTTTAGAAAGGTTCCCTACGTTATCAAAAAAAATATTCTAACAATTATAATTCTTTAGGAGTACCTCACGTCTACTTTGTGTGTATAGGAGGTAGTGTTTTTTCATCAATAAACATATTGATATTACTCATCAAAAGAAAAGTACCTAATGCGCTCCACTTTTGGTAACATGGACACATGTAAACAAAATGCTTCTTTTCTGGAAATATCTATTGCTGTCCAAATTCAACATCTGCTACTTCTTTCCTCATGTTTGTCTTTGGCTTTGTTGTCTTGATTTGGTTCCTCATTGCAGTTATAGCGGTGGATCTGAAGCAGACTCTGCATATTGATAAAGATCTTCAGATTCGTGGCTACTATGCAGGACACGTAAGGCTTCTGAAGTTCACCTGTAGATTATATTCTCTGTTGACAGCCACGATTCACTTGAAAATGGACTTATTAAACTTCTTCTTCATGTTTGTTAAAACTTCCACAAATGTATTATCATCTTTCTAGTCTCTTTTATCTTGTCCATGATAATTTCATTGTTATTGTTATGCCCGTATGCTTTCTTCCTGTTTATGAACTTAGCTCACAAGTACTATTGTTGGTGTGTACTTCTTTATTCGCAAGTTTCCTTTCCCTCCTTGAACCACTCTGTTTACTTGGTATTTGGGTGCTACACTTTTGTGGCTGCTCCCCTCCCTGAGTTTGACACATTAAGGAAAAAAATCTTGGAATTAAAGCTTAGTTTAATTGTACAAGTTTATGCATATGGTGCAGAACAGAGTTATTATGCCATATCAAGCTGCATTTTGGAATTCTTGGAGGTTTAATTTGTAGTAGCTATGATGTACAGAAATGTCACAGGTTTCCATCCTCCATGAGAGTGTGGTTGTATTACCTATCCCCCCCACCCGGCAAGAAAAAAAATAGAGGTGGTGGAACTGTAATGTTTTAACCCCCTGTTTTTTGGGAATAGGATCCTCTCCATTTGAAATGTGTCCATTTTATGGTTCAATTTGAATATTATAAATTTAAAGGAGTACCCAATGCCATCTCATCTAAACACTGTCAGATCCATGAAATAAAATCTTTGCTGTGAAATAGATTCTCTCTATTTCAAGTGAAATGGAGAGTATCTAGTTCTTTTATTTATTTATTTTTTACTATGCATATTTGACCCTCAATTAGTTTTCTTGGTTGGAGCCATCTGGGTTTTTTGGTTTCATTGGACCTTGGTCTTGCCTCAAGCTCAAATAGAAAGCTTTTCTTTCTGAATAGATTAAAGATTTCCTCATTGATTGACATTTATTAGCAAATTGAGACGAATTTTGTCAATCCTTGCATTTTTCCAGTGCGAAGTAGACATACCTTTAGACAAAAAGACGTTAAACATATTAGGAAATCTGCCTGCAGACGCTTAGGTAAGGGCTTTAGGGTTTGAAACTTGATGTTTTAGGCCTCCTCGGGATTATGTAGAAAGTGTTTTGGATTTTTATTTTGTAGGTTGGTTAGGGTTCCAAAAGGATAAATTTAATTGTGAAGGACTGAAACAGAGAACAAGAAGTTCCAGGATTTTCCAGCAGCAGTGGATATAATTTAATTGCAAAGGACTGAAACAGAGACCAACAGGTTACAGTATTTTCCTGCAGCAGTTGAAAAATATGGTTTAATGTTATGTTTGAAGGTTTAGTGGTTGGCTGCATCAGGAAACCGATAATCACTCTGACAAGTGACGGCATCATCTTGACCCTTCTTCCATGGCTGCATCAGAAGATCTTTAACATAATATTGATATCAAGCATGATCATTAACATCTTGTTAAAGTTTAAATCATTATTGATAATATTGACATGGTTTCCATCAGAAGATCTTTAACACAATCGTTTGCTTTAGCAAGTTGCTTTCAATGTTTTCCATAAATAACTTTGAGATTGCAGTCTGTTTATGTTTCTTTTCAATCAATATTATAGGCTCATCCCATGCTGTTAATTGAGCTTTCCTTGTTATTTATGTCCCTAAGGTTCTTGGAGCCGCAATGTTTTATGCAAAGGTGGGAGATACTGCTATAGTGTATACAGGAGACTATAATATGACACCAGATAGACACCTTGGAGCTGCTCAAATTGACCGACTTCAGCTGGACCTTCTTATAACAGAGTATGGAACATGTGTGTGTAGATGATTAATATGCTTCTCTATTTGTTGTTGTATTGCCTATCTGCAATTGTAAAAGTATTTTTCCAGTCTTCCTAGTTTTGTTTCTTATCCATTTTTCTCATTGATCTTGTCTTTCTTTGAGATGCACTTCATTGTTGTCGATGTGGATTAGGGAGACTTCATGGACCACATTCTGAATTGACAGTCAAACTTTGCTGATGGTTAATGATAGATTTTGGCCTTTTGGGTGGTGTCATCAAAATTGTAGCTATATCATTTGCGATTAAGTCAAATTTAATTATGTCCCTCTTTTAATGCCTTAAGCTAAGCAAAATCAGAGGTGAACTTGAAGGTGAGAGTTGTTCTCTATAGCCCACCACGTGGTAGACATTGGTTTTCCTTTCTTTGAGGAAGCTTGCCTTTTGAGCTCTCCTCTTTTCTAATAAATTATTCTAGTTATCAAAAATAAAATAAAAATGAAGGGATTGAGGACATGGGGATTGGCCCCCAGAAATTACAGCGGCAAGCCCAAAGGATTAAGTTTTGAGAAGTCCTATTAGCTATTCTAGATGCAAAATTTACAGCCCAAGTTAAAAAAGAAGATCCATTCTTACGTAGATATAATTGCATACTTCGGCTTAAATGATTGGTTTTGTTTGGACAAACTGTTATGTTCTGATTTTAAACATGTTTCTGCTACAGGTCCACATATGCAACGACTATACGTGACTCAAAATACAGTCGGGAGAGAGAATTTCTTAAAGCTGTATGGAATAACAAAACTATCATATCTCAAATATTCTTACATTTCTGCTGATATTTTTGCTTCAGTTCTTGTCCCTTTTGTTTTAATTTTTAGTTTTAGGGAATTACAAGTCATGGCACTCTTGAGCCTCTAAAATATCTTTTATATCATAAAAATGCTCTAGTTGGTCCTATACATGTGACCTACTATCAGGAAATGAATCGCAATAGCTATATGATGGCATGCGATATCAGTTAGCCATAGACCCCTAGTTGGATCTAATCCTCTGCAATTCAAGTGAAAAAGGGGCTGCTCCCTCAACAAAACTGGGGTAGTAATATAAAAATAATATAACAAATAAACAAATGTTCCACTTTATTATTCATCATCATGAAAGCTTATTATCATTAATTTATGTATTTAATGATAAGGTTTGTTGCTTTTTTAGTATTAGTATAAATAGACTTTTTTTTTACTTGTATAAATATCAACAATATCTGTATCCCCCCTTCGAATAAGAATACTTGGGAAAAAGAAAGAAGTGGATGAAAATTCGTATGGATTCACAAAAATTGTGTGAACAAAAACTAGAAAAGAAATACCGAAGTCGTTCTAATGCTTAAGCACTTCTTACCATTGATAGGTTTCTAATCTTATTTAAGTAAATTTAGCTGTAACACATATTGACAACAATCAAGGCAAAAAATATCAGTTCTAAAATATGAAACTTTTGAAGTCAAATTTTCAGTATGATTAATCTTTCATAGTATGATAATTGAGGCATTCCAATTTGGACAACTTGTTTGAATATATCAATCATATTAGTTAGCATTAACCTTGTTATCTTGTAAATTATTACCTCATCTTTGATAGACATGATTAATCTGAGAATCTTAGGTTTATCACTGATGATTTTTAAGGTTTAGAATCAATGATTGGAAATAGTGGGTGATTATTTATTGATTATTGTGCGCTAATATATTAATACTTTTTGGTAAAGAATTATTAAAACAAGGATCTAAAAGAGTAGAGATAAAATACATAACTGAGTTGTTCTCTTTAGTATATGTTTCACATTAAACGTTCAAAGATGGCAGGGCATGACCCAGACTTTTCAGTGCCTGATGGAATAGATAAACAGATTTAAATGTTTCACTCCCATCTCCTTTTCTTTCTCAATGATAGTTTTTAGCCTCTCTTTTGATATCCATGTGGTCTGCATATGTTTTATTAGTTTCTTGTGTTATTGACCTGATTATTATACTTTCTGAACTCACATGAAAACTTTTTTAGAGTAATATTATGCATGTTTATTTGTTTGTCTCATAGTTTAAGGTTTTGTGTGCCGACCCCAAACTTTTGGGACTAAGGCTTGATTGTTGCTGTTGATGTCTGGCCTACCATGATTCTTAATTTTTTTCCCCTTAACAAATGGATGTAGGTTCATAAATGTGTTGCGGGCGGAGGAAAGGTGCTCATTCCTACATTTGCACTGGGAAGAGCTCAGGTGTTCTCATCAGTTTTGCTATAAAATTTTACTTTCTTTGATTGCGATTTCTTTAAACTTGGAGTTTATGATGCAATTTCGAATATGAATGAGAGAAAAAAGAGAGTTTAAGAAGGGAAATTAGGGAGCTAGTTCAAGCTATCATTTTAGTAAGAACACCCAAACTCAAATCCCTAAGCAGAAAGGGGAGGAAAAGCCACAAACATTGGCTGAAAGTTTATTCAATTCTCTAGAATAAGCCACCATTAAAACTTCATAACACTCTTAAATGAGACAAGAAGTTGCTGCCCTAGCTAATAAGCAGTCACAATCACTAATTCAAATTTATTCTAATGGTTTTAAATGTCTTACGATGTCACATGCCTAATTAAAAAGTCACATGACTTATCACATAAATAAAAAAACTTGACATAGGAAAGGACTTAAGTTCAAGACACAAAACAACAACTGAATTCAACCAAGATTGATCACATAATTATATTTATGGATGTCTAGGCTTCTTGTTAGTATTTCTCTTTAGATGATCAAGTGTTTGTAAGAAGTCCCCTTCATATGCTTCACATCAGTTTAGCTTGGTTTGGCGACGCTATTTGATGTCATGATGGCTATAGGAGCACTCACTATAAAGTACTTAGCCCGTCAAGGTTGAATGCCCCTAGATTACCCTACAACTAGTTCTGGTGAGTGGAGTCAGTTGCCCGTAGAAGTTTGATAGCAGTGAGGATTGTTGTACATTATGCTCTGTGACGTGCAACTCTCTAAGTGAAGTTCCCTTATGTTATAAAAACAAAAAGGTTCTACAAGAATGCTATAAGGCTAGCCATGTTATATGGTACTGAATGTTGGCTATTAAGAAACATGTTCATAAAATTAGATAGATAAGTGGATATATAAGGAAAAATAAAATACGAAACGAAGAAATTCGATTAAAGATAGGAGTGGCTCTCATTGATGAAAAGATGAGGGAGAGTTGCTTGAGATGGTTTGGTCATATGCAAAGGAAAATTAATGCACCAGTGGGGGATAATGATTTGATTCAAGTCAAACTAATAAAATGAGATAGAGAAAGATTTATAAATAATGATAGTAGAAGTAGTATAAAAAGACATGCTAATTAAGGGGGTGAGAAAGCGTATGATTTTGGATAGGATAGAATGATGGAGAAAAATACATGTGAACGATCTTGATTTGTATGTTGAGGATCTATAACCAGCCCCATAGTTTTAGGACTGATTGTTTTTTGAATCTATTACTATATATTGCACTAATGAGTTCTATCTCAAGTGATACCTCCCTCCTGTAAGAATGGTGTGGAGAGTGAGTTCGTGGTTCAAGATCTGTGTATATGTAACTTATCAATTAAAAAGAAAATATTGGATTTGTAACAAAACTATGGTGATCTTAAATCCTTACTTTTCTTTTAGCATTCTTCTGCATTTGACTTTTTTTTTTGACTAAACATCTGAACTTTCTGTGGAATTTTGATAATATTTGAGACCATATTTTAGCATCCTTCTGCATTTGATAATATTTCAAAGTTTGTTCTCCTTTTATGAATTCATATTATTTTGCTGTTATATGATATATGTTAGACGCTTGCTTCTGTTATTTATATTTTCAATACCAAACTATCGAAAAAAAAAGAGTTTATGTTATTACAGGAGGATTAAGCCTTACACTGTGCCTTTGAAAATAGTGTACTAATTTTTTGTCCAATTAATTATATTTATTGGTTTTGGATGCTTCTGATATTTTTTAAATCCTTACACCTTTTTTCCTCTTTTGTGTTCTTTTGCATAGATATGGATAATATTTGTTGGTTTAGGATGCTTCTGATACTTTTTTTTTTTTTAATTATCTTAGATATCTCACCTTAGCACAATCTTTACAAATTTATCTTAGATATCTCACCTTAGCACAATCTTTACATAATATGAGTTCATTCTTTAGCGCAATCTTTACAAATTTATCTTAGATATCTCACCTCAGATCTGGAACTTGGTTCCTTCCTGCATTTTCTGGACTTTATGGCGAGAAAGGAATAACCGTACTTTTGAGAATGAGGAGCGCACGGAGTCTCAGCTTTTTGAACTATTTTCTAATACTTTGTACGATTGGGCTACAGTTTGGGGTTATTCCAGCTCCAATTCTGTCCTCTCTTTCTTAGACTCTTTACATTTAACATCATTATCTTCTCCATTGTAATTCTTCCACTTTTGTGTTCATTCTTTATGCACACTTAGTGGCTTCCATCAATACAAGGCATTATTACTTATAAAAAAAAGAGTTCATTGTGAACTGGTCTCTAGTATTATAAAATGGTTGTGCAATATTTTTTGATAACCTTATCCGTTATCAATTAGGAACTCTGCATCTTGTTGGAGGATTACTGGGAGCGTATGAATTTAAAGATTCCCATTTATTTCTCATCAGGTTTGCTCTATTAGATTTTCTCTTTTTATTTGATTGCATGCATGATACTTGGCCACAATGTACGTGGTGATTTATCAAATGCTAAGTTTATTTTGAACCTTATCATTTTGAATGCATGAATCTTGGTAGTTATTTGCTGAGATCAATAGCAGGTGCATGAATAATGGCATGTTGGATTTGAAAACAGTGGCATGCCACTTCGATGTATAAGAAAAAGTTGGTAGTAGGATTATTATGGTGGAAGTTAACTAATGTGCTAAAGCTTTTTCAATAGCTCTCTTCCTTGTGGTGTTTTCCCTGAATTGTTGATTTTGGTTTTTCTTCTTTTAGGTCTTACTATGCAAGCCAATATGTATTATAAAATGCTCATCAGTTGGACCAGCCAGAAGGTAAAAGAGACATATTCTACACGTAATGCATTTGATTTTAAGCATGGTACGTCTACTTTTTTATCAGTTAGATTTTTGAGAGATGGTATCAAATTTAATGTTGTTCTGTATGATTTGTAGTTACAGTTCTCTCTAGTGTATTTTCACAGGAAAAGAAGAAATGTATTGATTGAACTAATGGTTTTCTGAAGCTTCTCAAACTCAGTTACCATTTTTACAAGATTAATTTCATAAGCTAGTCAACAGCAAGGCTTCTAATCTTCTTGTTACAACCTCTCAGAATTTTAAGCTGCATATTTAACAGGGGATAAAAAGTAAAAACTTTGAGGACAATTGAAGACATTAGATGAATAGCTCATTTTCGCATTTAAATGTTTGCAGTAAAACCAAGGGACAACCGGATCTTTCACATTGAATTGCTTACAATAATTGAGTCCTATGATGTAGTCATATAGTCATTTTAATTTACTATGAGTGTGATTATATAAATTTCTGCCATGGATTCGATAGTCCTTAAACTAGTATAACGAATTTTTACATTTAAAAATATATATATATATATGATTTGATCCTACTCCTAATCAAGAAAAACTTTTATTATTATTTTATTATTATTATTATTTTTTATTTTTGTTAAGTGAGATTTATTTACACATAAAAGAATGACTGAAATCCTTAAGGCAGGAATATAGAAAATGACTAGGTGATTCAGGCTTTCTTGAACTTTCTTCAAGTCTACTTGCAGGCTTTTTTCTGTCCAGCACGTTTCTTCCTCTTTTCAATGATATTTTCTTCTCTTTTCTTCAGATTTCCACCTTAAAAAGCTTCTGCGGCCCTTAAATAGAAGCTTTTCATGCTCTTTTTAGGATATCCCTCTTGTAATGAAAGATTTTTCTCATGGAATTTCAGGAGAGTTTTCACACTTTTTTTGTTCAGAATTCTCTCTGTGTCTTTTACTTGTAATTTTGTTTTTGGGAGTACAGCCCCCTCTTTATTAGTGGCACCGTTTTGCTTTAGCTTAGCCTCCAAAATTCCAATCAGAGACATCCAGCCACACTTCTATCATTTTTTTAAAGAAAAAAACTTCCCTTGGGATCTCTCTTTCTCTCTTCCTGGCACCTTTCTATAGTTTGACTTGTACACTTCTGATTTGCTACTAATTTTCTGTGGTTGATAAAATCACAATTAGCATGACACATTACACTCTGTTTCTGTGATAAATAAATCACACCAATGGATTTTACTTTTTAAGTTTTCCAAATAAAATAATTATAAAAGCAAAATTGTAACTACTATATGCTCTGTTTCAAAAACTGGAGAAAAAAATACACTGTATCCCTATGCAGTAACTATTTCTCTCTATCTACTGGGTAAATTGTAATTTTTATTCTCACAGTAGCATGTTTAATACCCACCGTTGCATGTTTCCACTCCTGCACTCAACCTTTCCATGTCAGAATTTTTGAGAGACTGAAAAACTGGTCTCACTGTTTTTGCATAGATAATGACCATTTCAAATGGTGCTCTCAATATCATTTAATTTATTGCAATTCTTCTGGAACTGTTATAGGATGCTGACCTTGTTTCCAATATTATAAAATTCATACATAACATTCAAAAATAGTTTGATAAATCTCTCTCTGAATATGCATTTTTTTGGCAAAAATCCAAATTCAATCATCACTTTCATCCCTAAAGTTTAAATTTTGTCAACTTCTTCCTTGATTTTTTAGGACTAAGGCTTGGTTGTTGGTTGTTGTCTTCCTTAATGTTTATATTTGTTGTCAAGATGATCCTTCCGTCCATTGCAGTTAAAAGAAACTGCCGTTAACACCATAAAAACTACGTAGTTTAGTTTTTCTTTCCCATTTTACACTTGGCTCTTTTTTTCTTTTTCTTTTTTTAAAAAAAAACCCTCATTTTTCTTTCTCCTCCAGCCGCCACCTCTCCCTGCCCTTCATTGCCATCGAACAAACAATACTCGCTTCAAACCTCAAACAAAATCAAATCACAACCACTCCACCAAAGCATCAATCAAACCCCTCCCTTTTTTAATTGTCGGCCACACTACCTTCAAACCACAAACAATATCACCCAAAGGAAGCCTCCACACTGCCACTAACCCACCTCCTTCAAAACATCGCCGGTCCCCCAACCTTCAAACCACTGGCTGTCAACAGCTAAAGATAGGACCCTATGCTGCCGTAAACCCAACGACCCACAATCACCAACATCAATAAAACAACTTCAATCCCACAAAACTGGCCTAAACCACCAAACAACTACCCCCAAACCATCGTTCCCAAAGCTATTACACCCACAACCAAATCACAAGCCATCTTGTACCTACAAACCCAAAGAAATGAGTAACTTGTGTAAAACATGATTTGTATTGATTTTTGTGATGGATATTTTTTTAAATGGGTTTTGAATCCGACTGTAGCTGGGATAATTTTTTACATGGGTTTTGACAAAGGGAGGACACTGATTCTGGCTGGAAAATTGAGATTCTTCAATCCATTCTATATTTTGTTCATTTGGGTAGTGGGTGTTGTGTTTGTGTGGAAGCAGTGAAGGGCAGGGGAGAGGTTGTGGTTAGGGGAGAAAAGAAAAGAAAAGAAGAGAGAGAGAGAGAGTCAAGGGTAAAATTGGAACGAAAAATAAAACTGTGTTGTTTTTAGATGGTTAATGGCAACTCTCACAGTAATAGATGGAAGGACCATATTGACAACAAATGTGAACATGAAGGATGAAATTGACAAAATCTAAACTTTAAGGACGAAAATGACAATTAACCCAAACTTAAAAGGTTGTAATTTGGATTTTTCCCCTTTTTTTTTTTTTTTATTTATTTTATTTTTTTTTTTTATGTTTAGTCTAGTTTATCTGAGTCAATTCCACAAAGAAATATTCCAATGTAAACTGAATGTAATATTAATTGGTATTGGAATTTATATTGCATTGCATGATGGTTAATTGTTTGAAAGGTTCTGTGCCTTACCTCTTGTGTTTAAATGTTGCAGTTCTCAATTTTGACCGTTCTATGATAGCTGCTCCTGGACCTTGTGTTCTTTTTGCCACACCTGGTTGGATCAGTGGCGGTTTTTCACTTGAGGTTTTTAAGCAGTGGGCTCCATCTGAAATGAATCTTGTTACATTGCCTGGGTACCAACCTTGTTATTTTTTCCTATTGGTTAAGAATGATTTTACGTAGTTTGGAATCTAAATAATGATTATTCTTACAATCTCACTTCCAACTCTTGACTTTTTGGAAAGCAAACCACTTGATGTGACTCACCTTGTAAATCTATAATGCTGTTATAAATGTTTCAATGAAAAACACGATGTCTTGTTCTCTTGCCTGTTCTAGTATTATAGTTTTATTGGGTCATTTATACTGTTTCTTGGCACATATCAGATGTAACAAATGAAACATGCTTGTATTGGTTAAGAACTCTTGGATTAAAGGTCTCTCAAATGGCATCTGTCATTTAGTTAAACCCACTCACTTGCATCTCTCTTCTCATAAGGCGATACTCAGTGTTAACCTCATATCTGCAGAACTAATTGTAATGTATCTTCGTATACTATTTTTGCATTCTGAGAGGAGATGTCAAATTACTGCATGGAGCTTGGTTTATAAGATATGTACTGTAATTGATACCTCTGTTAAATTAGGTTGAAGTGGATCCACATTTGCAGTATGCCTCATCTCATCATGCATTCACTCTGATATTCTTATTTGATTTGCTGAGTTGGAAATGCATTCACTCTAACCTCCTGAAAGAACAAGTTCTTATTGTACAGAGAAGGTTTCCCCTAGTAACAAGTACCCTAAACTTTTTCTCTAGGTGCACATGAGCTTGAAGCACAGATATTTTTATCTGATATATGATTATCTTGGATGAAACATTTAGTTTGAAGCTTCTTAAGCTACATTTAAAATTAACTGAGAATTGAGAATCCATTTAAGTATGATTCTCAGGTTCAAGGGACATGATCTCCTTTATTATCTGAAAATATTGGGCAGTAAAGTTAAACCTAATAAGTTGCACAAATGCAACACTTCTTGGGTACTCCTAGACACTTATCAGGCACACATCCAACTCTAGGATATGATCTGTAGTAAAAAAAAAAAACACAAATGAACGTTTTTAACATACATTCTGACCCTTTTGGCTTTGAATAATGATTTCTTTTATTGGATAATGTAGGAATGCTTGTTTGATAAAATTTCTAACAATTGCACGACTGATAGTTTCTGTTGAGAGCTTGCCACATGTTACTTGCAGGCCCACCCTTTGTGCACTTTTACACAAAACCAGTGCCCCCCCCTCCCCACTCATAAACCCACCAACAACCGATGCTTTCACTCCTCAAAGTTATTATAAGTTACAACTAAAATGCTATTAATTGCTCAGGAAAAAAAAAAACCTAAAATGCTGATAATCTTCATTGTAGGTACTGTGCAGCTGGAACCATAGGACATAGATTGATGTCAGGTAAAGCCACCAAAATTGATCTGGACAAGGATACTCAACTTGACGTGCGATGCCAGGTTCATCTTCTTCTTTTTTTTTTAAATAAGTTTTGTCCTTATTTAATGGTGTCTTAATTCCTTTTGTATTATCTTTACCTATGGTTGAATTGGCTAACAAAGAAGTTAAGGCTTGATGCAGGAAGTGTGAAGACAATTTTATTGTCATCTAGTTTTATTTTAGAAGTCAATTGTATTTTAATTGGTCAATTTGATTTGATTTTAGGTCTTATTAATTAATTAGGTAATCGATATTTCATTTAATTTCCTAGAGTCAAGAATATGTTTGTAATTCAACAATTGGGATTTCCTACTTTAAAAAAGTCAAGTATAATTAGTGTTAAGTCATACTAGTCTATATAAGCAGACTATTGTACTCCTATGGAGACAAATTTATAGTTTGCTTGATTGATAAAATTTCCGCTGAAATTTTCACAATGTTATGGTGCTGATTCCAGCCAACCCTAGGTGTTGATTCCTAGGTTTGTTCTCTCTTGCTGTGTTAATTCCTAGGTTTATTTTTAATTTTCTGTTCTTTCAATTTTGCTGTATATATTTTGGTTTCATCCTGCGTCAAATTTTGCATAGCTCATTGTTCTACATCAAAAAGCCTCTTGCCTTAGGCCCTTCATTGGTTGTTTTGTGTCTGAGCTTCGCTGATTTTCATCTAAGAGTTGTCCTCTTTACTCTTCTTTTTATTTGTTTGTATTTCTGCTGGAATATTAAATCTGGTTTCTGTTTTTAAGGTTTGCTAGTTCTGTTAGGAGAACTTTGTACGAATCACTTTTTCTCCATTAGTAATGGCAGCATCTTTTAGGATAATGCCCAGCACCCAAGAAGAAAAAAATCAAGATTCTAGCTTTCTTTCCTTCTGAAAGGGTTAATCAATGTGCGATCATAACATTATGATCTTGATATATATTCTAGAAGGGTGAAGCCACGGTTTAGGGGCAGGAACTAATTTAGCTGAAGTATTTTCTCTGTGACATTCAAAATTATTGCTTTTCATGAAATGAATGAATTGCAAAAGGAAATTAAGACAGTTTGCGCATTCTATGCTTAAAATGATTTCTTTCCGGAAACCAGACAATACACCAAGAAGTAACAGTAAATTGCTTGTTAAAGCTGTGTCAATGTGTCTACCTTTTGAAATGGTCCCTTTAACTCCTTGAATGGTATACAATATGCTTACTCCTGAAATCAAATCCCGCTCTCTCTCTGTGAGAAACTGAAATGCTTTTCTGTGTTAAATTTTTTTCCCATTCTCTAAAGTTTGCCTCAACATGTGTTTTATATTTCCAGATTCATCAATTGTCTTTCAGTCCTCATACAGATGCCAAAGGGATCATGGATCTTGTCAAATTTCTCTCCCCCAAGCATGTGATACTAGTACATGGCGAGAAACCTAAGATGGCTACTTTAAAAGAAAGAATACATTCTGAATTGGGAATTCAATGTGATGACCCTGCAAACAATGAGACAATTTGCATTTCTTCAACTCATTATGTGAAAGCAAAAGCTTCAAACACTTTTATCCAAAGTAGTTTGAATCCAAACTTTAAGTTTTCTAAAAGCGTTTCAGAAGATGAATCCAGTTCATGTTTGAAAGATAGAAAGTTTATGCCACAGCTGCAGGTAACGGATGAGAGGGCAGCAGAAGGGATCTTGGTTGAGGAAAGGAGCAAAAAAGCAAAGGTTGTACACCAAGACGAGCTTCTTCTCATGTTTGGAGAAAAGAAGCACGAGGTTCTGTTTGCCTACTGTTGCCCCATAAATATTGGCAACTTAGAAAAAACCAAAAGCACACATGTTACTTCATCAATTAATGTGCTTTGCACAGCTGACAGATGCTCTTGGCTTCAACTGTTGTTTATAAAACTTTCAGATGAACTTTCTGGTGGAAACATCCAAGATATGGGAGAACATCTTCAAGTAGAATCATTTAATATATCCGTTTGTTTGAACGAGAAGTGCCCTTACAGAATAATCGACAGTCAAAATAAATCCGAAGCAGTGTTTTTTTGCTGCACTTGGTCAGTAATAGATGAGAAGCTTGCGTGGAAAATCATTTCGATATTGGAGAATTTGGATTGTGTATCTCATTGAGTTATATACGGTGAAGTCTGCCATGAGTTCTTTTCTGCAATCAATTTACGACATCAAGCATAAAGGAATCACATATTATTTAGTCTGTATTTTATTTTAGTACCCATGATGGGGTAGGCCAGTTATCTGAAATTAAAACTTTCCTACCCGCTAATAATTTTTATTTTGAGAACTGGTCCTTGACTCCTTGTAACAGCTTCAGTAGCAGTACAAACTACAAAATTTTTGTTTGACATTAATATGCCAGTGTTCTATTGCAATTTTCTGTCCCAAATTATAGGGCACAGAAAAGATTCACCACATGTTCTGTATTATTGATTTCTTTATTATTGTTATGAAACCATGCAATAGTTAAAAAGATAGTAGGAATGCAAGAGGTCAAGAATTTCTATATTTTGTCAAATTTTCTACGTCCACCACACAAATTTCATGTCCACTATCCATTGAATAAGCATTATGAGAGAGCTTTCAAGTTTCAACTCAGTAAAAAACTAAAAACTGAATAAGTGGCAACCAGATTTGTGATAAATTTCATAAATTGAAATTGTTAAACAACTTGAAACACAAATTCAAAATATAAGTGGCAACCAGATTAGCGAGCAATTAAATGAAAACAAATACATATGTCAAAATAATACAAAGACTCATTATTTGAATTTTCACTCTAGATGAAGATTGTATCTAAGAAAATATGAAACATATCTTAGAGAAAGTAGGGTGTGGGAACTGACAAAAGCTATGCATGTGGACTCATCCCAAATTATATTCTAAAAAACAAAGAGGGAATAACCCATCAGAAAAGTATAAAATCCTGAAGTAAATATCATCATTTTAGCTCTATTAAAGCAATATATATATATATATAACCCATAAGAAAACCAAAGATTTGAAGAGTACTAAATACTTAACATTTTTCTTTTTTCTTTTTTTCACAACAGTTGACATGATCTATTATGATTAGAGTAACATCACTTTCACCTAGATCCACCATTGATATCACTTTTATTATATACCCATTATAATAGGTAACTTTAACAATTGTAAAAATATTGTGTCATTAGACTTTTGCATGCTAGCTAACCATTTCAATGTATTGAAACTTGTTCTTCGAGTGCGATTGACATGCCAAAAAAAAAAAAAATTTACAATACTTTCAGCAAAGTGCATTCAAACGTGCACTAAATTAAGCCATGAAACTTCGCTGATACTTTATTTTTGACAGAAAATAATCAAATACTTTTACTTTTAATCTCTTAGATTATGTTTGATTTGTGGATTCAAATATTTTACATTTAATTATTTCTGGTCCACATATTAATAAATGTCAAATTCATCAATAAATTTTATCACTAGGAAAAAAAAAAAAAAAAAACTATCCTTTCCTACTTTATTCAAATCATTAAATTAAAAACTGAAATCCAAACCTTTTTATCCAAATGAACTAAAAAGCAGGCATGATTCCTACTATTTTAATAATTGTCGCATGAGTATGGAACAGTAAAGTGAATATAATAGAAAATTAGAGAAACAGTTATATCTCTTAAAAAGAAAAAAAAAAAAAAAAAAACTATATTAAAATGAGATAATCTGTAGTCACAGAAAAATACACGGAATTTTCCACATACTAGTGTTATGATGTATCCAATTTATGTTATGCGGGGACTCAAGTACAGTCAATAAAAATACAAGTGGTTGTGAAAAATTAGGTGAATTTTTACTTCTAAATTAGGTGAATTTTTAGTCATTAAATGTATGACTAAAAATCTGCCAGGTACCCGCACGTTCGTGCAATGCAATACGTAGTTGTTAACTCCCACAAACGTGCATGTTGGCTTTGTTTATTTACGTTGATTTCTAGGTAAGCAAGACTTTTCAGCATAATCTATGCATCATGCGTGCCAGCTTAACGAATGTCATTTGCATATGCCAACCACTTCGTACAAAGTTTGAATTGCCGACCAAAATCAGAGAGCCAATTTTGATGAGGTAGATACTAGATACTACACTCGTGGATGCCTTTAGAATCGATGAAATGGATGCCTTAAAGAGATAGACTAGTACTTAAATATTCTGAACTACCTCGTCATTACCTTTTTTTTAAAAAAAAAAAACCTACGCTGCCATCTTACAACTATTCGTGGATGCCTTTGGAACATGAATTACATTTTAGAATTTCAATTTGATGGATATTCTAGTTATAATTACATATTTCTTAGGTGTGTTACATTTTATTTTTCAATTGAATTAAAACACATAATTGCATTAATTAATAAAATACAAATAATATTATTGTGAGATGAAAAAATTTGAAGAAAAGTCAATAAAGGACCAAAATTAAAAAAAAATCAAATTGGCTTTAGTCTCTACTTTATAGCACAACAACACAGGTCACAAAGATCAACAAATATCTCCAAAATATCTAAAAGGAGACGGGACCATCTTTTACAAATTTATTGTAACCAAAACTCTAAATATGCTTTCAAATTTTCGTTTGCCTACGATTATCTTTTCCAAAAATACTTTAAGTCCCTCAATTGAATTTAAACAATTTTTAGTATGTATTTGTGAAATTGTGATTGATAAAAGTTAGATTCATTTTTTTATATAATAAATCTTGTATTTAGATTCATAAAATAAACTAAACTAAGATAAATTAGGCAAGACAATATCAAAACCAAAAATGAAAAAAAAAAAAAAAAAAAAAAGATTTAATTGTAATAAAAATTATTTTAAAACATCTAATTACACAAATTCCAATTTTTTTCTTCTTCTTTTGAATCAAATCCTTAGAGTGGAAGATAAAAAATCCTAACTAACCTAGTCTAAATGTGTATGTGAAGGCTCGAAACTACCAAGTGGATTCACAAATTCCAGAGCATAGATGAAAGTAACTCCAAAATATAATATAATAAAAAATAAAAATTATTATTGAAAATATGTCAATGAGGGAGCAGAATTTAAAGTCATGTTATGTTTAGGAACTATTGCGCTCCCTTTTATACTGTAGACTTGTAAATTTGAGCGCCAAAGAAAAAAGCCAACCGACGAGTCAAGCAAGCAACCCAACAAAATTCATTTTAACTAATAAATTCTCTTTCATCTACCATTCAACATCAACAAATTTAAACCCTTTCTCTCTCTTTTTCTCTAGTTACAAAGAACCCACTCAAACATTGGAGAAATCATTACTATACATTACATATTTCTACACAGTTATGCCCTTCTTCTCTCTCACTATTACCACTACTAATTCTACTAGTTCTAGAGCCACTCTTCGTCATCTTTCTAGGCTCTAGCCATGTCATCACAATCATCAACAACGGCAGCGACGCCTTCCGAGTCACAAGCGCCTCTCCTCCATCCCCGCCAAGGCAGTTCGGATTCCTCATCCGCGGCGGCCCGCCCCGCAACCCTGGCGTTGCTTTTGGGCAGGGCCTCGGGCCGGCGAGGCCCTTCCATGCTGGTAAGGGAGACTGCGGCCCGTCAATTGGAAGAGCGCCGCGCCGACTGGGGCTATTCGAAGCCTGTGGTGGCGCTGGATATTATGTGGAACGTGGCGTTTGTGTTGGTGTCGTTGGCTATGCTTCTTTGCACGATAGATGAGCAGCCGAACACGCCGATTCGGCTTTGGATCTGTGGCTACGCGCTGCAGTGCGGGGTGCATGTAGTGTTGGTGTGGATTGAGTATCGAAGGAGGAATCCGCAGAGGGCGGCGTCTAGGGTTAGGGCTGGGGATGAGGAGAGCCAGGCGGATGGAGGTTGGGAGCGAAGTAGCCATCGATAGTGAGGAGGAAGACAATGACGGGGCTTCGGATTCGGCGAATTCGCCTCGGTCCAGGTGAGTTTCTTTCAATTCTTGATTTAGCTTTTCATTTTCGATTTCGTTTATTAGGGTGAATTGGAGTGTGGAATTAAATTAAAAAAAAAAGGTTCTTGTATTTTTTGGATTTTGTGTTGGTGGTGTATTTTGAAGTTTAGGGAGTGTTTGTTTGTGAAGATGAGGAACTAGCTTTCCTAGTAATGAATCCAAATCATTTTAAAGAAAAGCGACACACACACACACACACACACAACATTGATGTATTGAAAATTGAATAGTTCTCTGAAAAATCTCAGCTCTCTTTGGTTTAAAACGGGTGTAAAGATGTGTCTTGGTGCAAATTAGTGTATTAGGGGGATCCCTGCATTAGTTTCCAAGATTCCTTCAAGATTGGGCACAATTTCAATTCTTTTTAGAACGTATAATTCAGCTGAGATTCAGTAATGAGTAGTCCAAAAGTATAATAGGAAGATCATAGTAGAAGATTATCAGCGATAGTTTCACATCTCAATAGGGGTGGAATAGATTAGGTCACGAAGTTCATTATGAGTGATAAGGTTTGCTCTCCTATTTAACTTGGGGGATTGGGTGCTAACCATATAGGCAAATCAGAATCGTTAATCATGCCCTGTTGGGTAAATGGCTTTGGGATTGTGCAACAGAGATGGATCATTTATGGAAGCAGGTAGTTTTGATGAAGTATGGGCTGGATGGGGGTAGTGTTGTTCTGCTGGAATCAAAGTTATGTATGGCATGTGCATTTGGGAGAGTATCAGGAGCAGCTGAGAGAAATTTTCTAGTTAAGTTCATTATGGGGGATGGTGTTTGTGTCAGTTTTGGCATGATTAGGGGTGTGGGGAGGCTCCATTGAGAGCTTTGTTCCTAGAAGTTTTTTATATTGCATTGGTTAAAGATGAAATTTTGTTATGGAGCGTCCAATTGTACTTTCATTGAACCTGAGGTTTGTTAGGGCAGTGCAGGGTTGAGAATTAAAATCATTGCTGTTTTTCCTAGATCTATTGCACTTTGTGGGAAAGCCTAATGTTGTGATGATAGAATGGGTGGGAGATTGGATTGTGGGTTTCCTTGGAAAAGCATTTTGCAGATAAAAGAACCTAAAAAATCAGTTGATTTTGGTCAGTTATCAGCGTTGGTCAAGATTCTAACAGCGAATAATCGTAGAAAGAACACTTTAAAAAAGAAAAAAAGTTTGGTGTTGAGTGTAAAGTTAATGGTGAGACGGGGGACCATCCTTAATTGCATTTTCCTATTGGTAAGGAACTTTGGTGACTTGTCTTTTCTCTTTTTCTCTCTCTCTCTCTCTCTCTCTCTCTCTCTCTATATATATATATATATATATATATGGTTTAGATTCGTAATGTATAAGATTACTTTCCAAAATAGGTTCTGCATAAGGCGATTGTGGAAATGTTTACGTTTTGGGGAGAGTGTTTTGGTAGACATCAAGTTAGCATGATTTGGAATGCGATTCCTTTATGTCTCATGTGATTCATTTTGAGAGAAATAAATGTTCAAACCTCCAAAAGCATCAATCTATCAATGGCTAAGCTGAAAATGCTGTTTTGGGATCACTTTATGATTGGATGGCAGCGTTTAGGAGCTTCTGGTTTTTCTCATTTGAGTACTCATACTGCATGCTATAGCACTAACTTCTATTTTTCCTGATGCTTCCAGTCTCATCTGCAATTTCATTTTTTATTATATGCTGCTTTTTTTGGGGTTAATATTATTATTATATGCTGCTTCAGTAACTGTATTTGGAGATTTATGAAATGTTGGCCTCATACCAATTTTATTCTGAATGGCTTAGTCTCGTTAAACGTTGTGAATCGGTGAATACAATGGCATCGTTTCTTTGGTGGATAGTTGGCTTTTATTGGGTTGTCTCTGGTGGAGATATCCTTCTGCGAGATGCTCCACGTTTGTACTGGTATGCTTCAACCACTCTGGAATGTCCTTTATTTATTTCTTATCTTACTACATTATTTTTATTGAACAAAAAAAAAAATCATACTATATTATTTTTATACACGGTATTACATACATACATAGATATATACATGTGTGTGTGTGTCTATATATATATATATATTTTTTTTTTTATAAGTAATATATTTTATTGAAGGAAACCAAGAACACTAGACATATACTAGGCAAAAGAATACAATTTCAAAAGCAACAAGAATCTAAAAATTCAAGTAAAGTAGAGAAATGGAATAATCCTGTAATGGAAATCCAATCAAATAAGGTGTGCAAGAATAATAGTTTCAATTCAGCAACGTTTTGTATATATATATATATAGTTTTCCTTTTAACTTTTTCCTTCATGAAGGCGGGAAGAGGAAGGATTTTATAGATTTGCTAAGTTTCTGGTATTTATGGTATGAGTCATCAGATCATATTGACACAAACTTTTGATCTAAGATTTTGTCCCCTTTAATATTTAAAATTATCTTTCAATTTTTATAAAACAAGCTAGATGTTGCAATGATAATTATCTTACTCTAATGCACAATGCTCATCAAAGTAAATTTGATTTTCTAGAAGTAAAGAATAATTCCTCCTGTCTATTGTCACAATAGAATCATAACCCTTTTAAGATAGATTGTAGATCCAATTGTATGCCTTTTCTCTCGTGATCACGATGCGGTATTTTTTGCAGAAAATAACTGCAGGGTTCTCTGATTCTGAATTTTTGCAGGTTGGCTGTGGTTTTTCTGGCATTCGACGTCTTCTTTGCCATATTTTGTGTTGTTTTGGCATGTTTGATTGGAATTGCTCTCTGTTGCTGCTTGCCATGCATAATTGCAATTCTTTATGCTGTTGCAGGACAGGTATAAAGAAAGAACTAGTAACTACAACTCCAATATCTATTTTCTTGCAACTGCTTAGTGTTGTTGTTTCTTCTGTGACAAAATAGGAAGGAGCATCAGAAGCAGATCTTAGTATCCTTCCAAAATACAGATTTCGAATATCAAGTAATGAGGAAAAGCCCAGTGGGGGAGCAGGGTCAATGATTCCTGTAGTAACGAGTAGTGGATACTTGGCAGATGAACGTTTACTTCTACCTGAGGATGCAGTATGTTTTTGTTTTTTTGTTTTTCATCTTTTGATAAGTGACCTGGTATTACGTTGATTTATTATGAAAGGACTAATCATGCTGACAAATTTATTACCTATTTTGTGGAACTTCACTTTTATATATATTTGATCAGAAATTCTGCCATTTTGGTTTTGAAGTGACAACCCATGCTTTCATATTTTTTTGTTGGATATGTATGCGAACACATATACTCCTTTGCACATGTGCATGTGAACATGGGTGCACTATGAATGGAAGAAAAATCAATGCTGAAAGATTTGACTGTCAGTGAGAGATTTTTTTTTTTGCTTTCTTTTTACCTTCGTAGTGTATAATTTCACTCCAATACTGTTGGCTGATCTGCTGAGGGTTAATAGGGAGTGATTGGAGGCATGATTAATTTTGGGGAAGAAGTGAAGGAGTTTCTGTTTTCTTTAGAAGCCTCAGGAATTAAGAAAATCACAAAAAGGGCAGTGAAACTTCTATTGATATGAATTATTATAAAATAACATAATGTTTCATGTAAAGAATAAGACCTTTCATCTTCTCTTTGTACCTTGACTGAATTATTATTGGAACCATCTAATATTGGATTTTGAAACGCTCATTTGACTATTGTTGAGACATTTGAGTAGCCTGAAGGAACGCACATGTTAGGACTTGGATGTTGGTCATGTACAATGGATCCCCCTTTTTTGTGCCAATTATGGTCATGGACTGACTTGCTTGTGACTTGCAACAGTCTCAGTTTGTACTGAATACTTTTTATAAAAAACTTTAGGACCAGCAAATCAATGGGATCTATTTGGAACCATCTATTTTAAGTAGTTAAAATTCCTCACACATTTACAATTTTATTCTTAGAAGAACTTAATTTCTCTTAAGATTTTAGTTTTAACTTTCCTTTTGTTTTTCCAGGAATGTTGTATATGTCTCAGCTCATATGAGGATGGAGCAGAGCTCCATGCTCTTCCCTGCAACCATCATTTCCATTCTACATGCATTGCGAAATGGCTTAAGATGAATGCAACTTGTCCACTCTGCAAGTTCAACATTCTCAAGGGAAACGAACAGGTATGAAGGAAAGATATGAACCCCCAAGTGTCTGGGTTCATCTACCCACAATTTGTTTGTTTGTATGTACAGAAAATTGAGGCAGAAAGAGGAAAGCTTCTCCAAATATTTATTGACGATAGGTTACAGCAATTTGTCAATTGAGCTTCATTTTATCTGTTTTACAGCCATTTGGAGTTGACCTTTTATTCTTCTTGCCTCTGTATGAGTTGTTTACTATGCTTATGCAAAAATGGAGCAATTGATATGCAGGTTTTACATAGCTGACTTGTTTTTGCTTTTCTTTTCTTTTTTTCATGGTTTTGTAGTATATAGAAAAATGATTTCTTGTAATATGTGCCTTGTACCTCTGTGATTTTGGGAAATATATATAGTTGATTGGATTATTACACTTTTTTTGTTCCAAATTTGGCCATTTATTATTATGGCAATTTATACCCTGTATGTACTTATCAAAATATATACCTTGTATGTACTTGATTGGCAAGGATAGATGATTAGAGAATTTTGAGAGGGATGGCAAGCTTTTATTATTACAGGGGGATAATATGTTGTCTCGTGCTTTTTAGCCGATTCTTCTAAGTTCTAACACAGCACGTAGGCTGTGATGACTGTCTAGTGTTTCTGCTGATTAAAACTGAAAGAGGACGTAGTGCCACTTGTGTCAGGACTAACGAGTGCAGACAAGCCGAATTTAATATTTCGTTTGAGTCTGAACCAAGCTTGAGCTGGGTTCTGGTTTGATCCAAAGATGGAGGACGTTAAGCTGAGAGCACCTTCGGTAGTTTCTTCCATAGTGCTTCTTGACAAGGCTGATTGAGCATCTTCGGTTGCTTGATCTCACATTTATTTCCACGCCAAAACTAAAAATAGTTATACATGCTTCACAGTTCATTACTTGCATTGCATCTCATTTCCTTTTCACCTTTTTTTTTTTTTTTTTTTCCTCTCATCTTCATTTTTAGCCAGCTGCTCTTTGTTATTGGTTGGTATTTTTTTTATTTTTAACGTAATTTTTAAGTTATGTTACAGTGCTGCACCAAGGCTGACCTGAACTATTCAAACTGACGACAGTATTTCTTAACTCATAAGCTTGGCTTGTTAAGCCATTGAACTTGAAAAGCACCCCATGTGTTTTTGCAATAGTCATCTGTGTTTATACATCATGGAGCCCCAAGAACTGTGGGTGGGAAATGGGATAAATATAATGACTCAGCTTCTGACTTGCAAGAAAATCAGTTTTTGAACTGTTAGTTTTTAGCTGCCCTCAACTTCTATAGGTTTGTGAACAAGCTAACTTTTGCGATACACAAGCATCCCCGATGCATAGTCTTCTATGCAACTATAACCAGTACTTGTATAGCCATTATCTGCAAAGTTCAAATGAGGTAAACTTCAACTTCTTATAAATGAGTCAAATATCTATCAATTAATGCAAGCTTATCATTAATCCAAATCCTCAATTTACAATTTTATCCACTAGTATGATTCTTAAATTCATATGATATAAATTTAACTAACCATAATTGGACATGCCACAACTTAATTAAGACCTTTTTTTTTTCTTTTTTTATGGGAAGTTGATTAGGACTTTCAATTCTAAATCAGTATTGTCCATTCTGAATTATTAAGCTTGATTTACATAAATCCCAATTTAAGGGAAATCCTCTTTTTAATTACAACCCCAAAATTGAATTAGTCATAACCCTTATATCTCTGTTCACCGGATTAAAAATTCAAACCCATAACCCTGATATCTTAATTTCATGTAGAAACCTTCAATTAGACATAAGAATATTTAGAACCTCAAAAACCCTAAATTTGGTCCAAGTTCTAACCTTAATGATTTTAATTCTTTAATTACTCCTACAATAATCAACAATTGATGTTACAAAACCCTATTTAGATGTCCCAATTATATATTATTTCAAGCCAATTTAAATTAAACCCTTTCCGGATTATTATGCTTATGCAAAAATGGAGCAATTGATATGTAGGTTTCTAAATTAAATGGCTTGTTGGACGGACAAATTGTAAAAGATCTGTACTAACCAAAAAAAAATTTCTTATCCAACATGATACTATCAAATGTTTAATTTCTAGTACTGGATTGTTCATCATCATCATTTTAAATGACTATTCACATAATGAATGCTTAGCCACTAAATGTAATCATAACTGTCCCATTTTATGGGACAACCAAACCTATCCTAGAGGGTTTAGATGCATATCAGTAACAATTATAGTCATCATCGTTTTTATGTTCATATTAAGAGATAAAGAGGTGAAAGAGAAGGTGGATTAGATCCTTGATATGCTACAGTGCTAGATTACACAGATAATGTTACACAGTAAAGGACATACACGTTTCCAACATCTGCCCTCAATAAGCCAAGCTCCTTGCCAAATTTAAGTTGTAGAAGTTGGGTATATCAACTGAATTCATACAAATACAACTTCATTTGAAGAGTAATGATATCATATTATTCTTTTAAATATTTTCTTGATAGTCTGATAGCCGGCGTACCATATCAGTATGTAGTGCATGACCACCCTGCATAACATGCAAAAAGCCAAAACCTGATTTAGTGTCTTGTAATCTTTGTGTCATAACTCATAAGCACAACTTAAATTTGAGAGTAGATCAAACTTGTATAAATTTAATCAACACAATTTTCTTTCCCCATTAGCTTTCAGACAATGCAACCATTTAAACTCGAAACAGGAAGAATTGGATTGCAATAGATAGTGCCGAAGCTTGTGAAGACTGGAGACTGAAAACAACGGGAAATCTTACAACCATTAATGCAAGCAAATGTATTTTATTGAACTGTTAAAGCTACTTCTATAATTTTTCAGTGCTTTCTTTTTCTTTTAGTTATGACAATGGGGGGGTAACCTTGTAAGGATAAAACATCGATTTGCAGTGCCTACAGAATTGAGTTGTTTAAGCATTAATGAATACTAGATTCGATGCCAACTTTGTGGCAGTAACAAGTATATATTTCAAGGATCAATTCAATACCCAACAGTCAACACTACGAAGCTCTTAAATTTATAATGGCTAAAATAAATAAATTGATCTAATCACTCATTCTTCCTAAGTTATGGGGTTTTTTTTTTTTTTTTTTTCTCAAAAACTTATAGATCCAGAAATTACTAGACAGATCATATAAACTATGGCTCCATACTAAAACTTAATGCTGCAATCAGTTACAGAGATTAGAACCATCAAAGTAGGTACTGGGTGAAGGAAAATCTCGCTGCTCAACCTCATGCTGCATAGATTCTACTTGCTAAAGGAAAAAGATCAAAGACCCCCAATGCAAATCAAGGATTACACTAATCTTCTCCATGGATAAGATCAATGCCCTCTAGTGTCCCCATGATGCACATTTTTTTATAGGTTTGTAACAGTCTGAAAACATAAATTAGTAAATGGAGGAGCAAACTCAAGGGTGTGATGAAATCTTGTGAATGATGAATTTGAAGAGGACATTATGGCCAGTACTTTCACTATGGCCCAATACAAAGCATAATGATCAAAGAGGGATTCATGAAAGCCGAATACAAGTAATTGGGATCAGAATTTGTTAGGTTGCCCACCAAAGACAGCTAGATCATTCATTATTGAAGCCAAAAAAAACTTTTTGGGCATTTGGTATCTAAATCCAAAAAGCAATTTTTGTAGAGTTCAACGAGAAAGTAATTTTTGAAAAAGCGGAATGGGTGATGCTTTTTCGAAAAGCAATTTTTTACTGACATTTTGCAAATATCACTTTTTCAAAAAGGTGTACCAAATGGACAAGAACAAGTCCTTAGATTATTAAAAAAGATATTACAATGTAAACATACACGAACCTGATTTTCAAGTTAACAGGCAAAGCATATGACCACAGTTGAACTTGCTTGATCGTGAATCAACAATGAACAAATTTTAACAGCGAAAAAAGAGAAGAATTTTTTTTGGCAAAGACACATTATAAGCCACTTATACAAGAAGTACAAGTCATTACCTTGTCTCCACAATTTCAGTCTAACACAAACCTGATTTTCATGTTAAAGGGCAAAGCATATGATAACAGTTGAACTTGCTTGATCATTAATCAATAATGAACAAATTATAACAGCCAAAAAAGGGAAGAAAAAAATTTGGCAAAGACACATGCCTTATAAGCCACTATATGTGCCACTGGAAGCCCTTGACTGCCAAACTGTGCAAAAAGGGAAAGGTCACCAATGAGATCCAAGACCTTATGGCGACAAGGTTCATCAGGGAAACGCAGCGGGGGGTTCAACCAACCTTTGCTGGAACTGCAGAAGAAGATTAGGATTAAGTATGCATTTAAATTGGACAAGAGACTAACTCCTTTTTTTGGTTTGCACAGCTATGTAAAATTTATTATATCCCATTTTTGAACCTGAAATATTTCCTACCCGCTTAGGGGGGAAAGAAAAGAACACTCTCCACTTAACTCACACAAAACTAAACCTAAGAAGAAAACATTGGGAATATTTTACTAATGTTTTGTTCCATATTAGATAGTCTGGTTCAATTTAATACCAGCACATGTTGTCACCATCTATTGAGTTTTGGCAAAAGAAAACATTGGGAATATTTCCCAACCAACTTTTAAGAACCCCTACATTTAGCCATGCTGCATTCTCACCCATACAAAAGAAAATCATCCATGATTGCTTTTCTATGGATAGAGTACGGCCATCTCTCTAGGTTGCACACCCCTCTAGATCATTCTATTCATGCTTGAAAATGACCTTCAAAGTGAGTAAGTTATAGTTGACTTTTCAAAATGCAAAATTAAAGCATGCATTGTTTCTCCCAATTTGTTCAAATTGTAACTATTAGGGGCTTTATTACATGATTTCCTTTTATTACCAAGTTTTGTTCACAAATAAATCACGTTGAGCAGTGCCCACTGCCAGTCCAGTTGAGATAATCGTTGTCATGCATACAGGAATGAAGCATGTACCTACAAACAAGGGCATTATCTAGTGAGCCCCCTTTTATGAGTCCAGCATTACGCAGTTGCTCCACCTGCAAGGCTTTTCCAATATAAACTTTAGTATTAGCAGCATTGATTCAACAATATAATAAAAAATTTAAAGTGACCGCAATTTGCTTTAGACTTATTAGCAAGCATATCAAAGTAGTATGTTTAGGCTATGATTCTGCCTTTCCCCATGTTAATATTTAGAAGTGAATTCAATGAGGAAGATCAAAAAGGAGGAGCTAAAAAACTGGTTTAGCCCACATCCACTATATTCCATATATACACGAGAGTTAGTTACAAGGAGTTGAGAATATTCTTGACAGTGACAGCTAGAGAGGGACACCTCATCAGTGACACCCCACTTCTAGGATAGTCTACACTCTTCTAGAGGAGTACAATGCAATGGTACCACTCATACATTATTAATTCTCTAACAACCCAATAGGGCATCACATAGCCTGGTTAAAACATTTTAAATTTTCTTCTATTTTGGTTAGAGCAGCAGCACTTAGTTCACGTGATAAATGTGATGACCACTTTGTTATAACAGATATTTTCAAGTTTCCCTCAAACAATTAACAAGGCATATTAAGCTTAACATATCAATGATATTCTGATAAACCTGTCATCATAAGCAAAGAGAAAGAGCTCACTGCATTATGAGGCACAAGTTGAGTAAGGATGGCTTCAAAAACAAATTTTTACAACATACCTCTCACCAAATAACTCTCTGATTCATTTCCATGCAATAGCATAAGCTTATTTTTTTGTGTTACAAGAATTCAAAATATGTATGAAAGCATCTGATTTCTTTCAAAAATTAAAATTTGTAAATGACCCTTTGTAATTTGTAAAAGGTCATTCAATATATAAATTAAGAAAGATATTTACACAATTAGAGTTTATAATGCCACCTTGCTTTTCTAGATGTAAATTCTGATTTTTTTTTAATAAGAGGAAACTTCTCTTTATATTGCTTCAAACACAGGAACATAGCTCAGGTGTCAAACAAAAGAACCATCCACTTCAATAATAATTTTATTGAAAAGAAAGGCAAAAAAAAAAAACCTTAATATTACAGTTTTTAGTCAATTGTATCAAAAGAAAAATATCAAACTATAACAGCAATCAGGAAGTGATAACAAGACTATTATTGGTCAAATTTAAACAAACCTCCTCATAAACACAAAAGGTTCGAGATGAAGCTATCTGCTCGGAGAAAAAATAATTGTCCAAGGAGGCTGAAGAAAACCACTGAGAGCCAATAGCATGGACCTGCAATAGAAATAAATAAATAATAATGTGTGGATTGTTATATAGAAATTAAGACAACTCAATCTTGTCTCTACTACTCACAAGATTACTACTGAATACTTAAAATTGACATTCATAAATATGTTCCAGGTCTTTTAAATCAACCCACTCACATTTCAGAATAGCCTAACCACTAAAAATTCCAAGTAACCGGGTATTGCTGCAATTTTACTCAATCTCAGGAAGAAAAATAAGCAAGTTATCTCGATTTTATGTTAAACAAAATTTCACTTAACAGCAGATTATCAAGAACTGCCAAATTCTATAGTTGAAAATCCTGTAACCAAAACTTTTTTAAGTATACTATTTTTTTTTATTAGTAATAAAATTCATTCAAAAAAAAAAAAAAAAGGCGTAGCCCTAGAACACAGGAAACATATGAAATATATGCAAGAAAAAATAAACAAAATGAATTCCTACAATCTAAGATTACAAAGATCCCAAAACTCTAAGGATTTGGTTCAACAATCTTACCAAGGTTTCCTTGTTTCACAACATTGTACATGACTAAACAAGAATAATAAGATAATTATGGTAATAGAACACAAATGCACTTCACCAATATTTGGTGACAGTTAGTCCTATCTAAAACTTAGAAATCCCAAAATCAACCATTAAGTGTTATTTTTTTTTTTTTGATAGGTAATAACAAACTTTATTAGAACTGGAAAAAAGCTCCCAAGTGCATAAAATATGCACTAACAGGAGGTAAAATTACACAAGAAGCTCCCAAGTCCATTAAGTGTTATTATACAAGTTAAATGCCCAAGACTTGGATCAACCCAATCATCCTACATATTTTCCCATTGCACAAGCAGAAAAAGCAAGCAAAACAGGAGCAACGCACAGACCATTAACAAGCATCCTATATATTTAATTTGTGGTCCCCATCTAGTAGAAATTACAAATAAAGAGTTTAGAAGCCAGAATAAGATTCTTATATGCAAGCATCCAAAAATAATTACTAATACAAAGTGGCACCAACCTTCTCCATTTTCAAATTTCATACCAGATAAATGAACTTGACAGTCTAGCAATATTCATACCTGTGGGAAGTCAATCCCATAAGTTATGTGAACCTTTTGTGAAGGAAATGCAGCTACAAAAGAATCTTTCCTCCATGCATGCACTGGTTCATTCACATAAGGTGCCATTTTTTCACAACTGTTCCCAAATTGATCTGTGGCCACCATTAACCCTACTTGTTCTATCGCCTTCACCCATTCATTTGCTGAGCCATCAAAAATGGGAACCTGAGTGAGTAATTACAGACAATATCAGTCTCCCTACCTCATGTTCAAGCATTACCAGTTGTTGGCTTCATCCAAACACTAAAAGTTCCTATTATATAATTAAATACATCATCACATCTGTTCCAACAAGTTTGTCCATAATTTTACATATTCTCTTGAAATTAACACATTTTAACTGTTTTTCTTTTCCACAAAAGAAAAGTCAAAATCTGTTTCAACAATATGACCTTGTTCCACCGAATGTTATGAGAATTATAGAATCCATCAACCAAACACCTCAATCCTATGCTCCGAACACTAAACTGAAAGAGAATGATATCACTTCTTATTCAAAATTAGGGCGAGAATGACACATCTGACATCTCACTCCGATCAAATATAGAAGAGGCCATATAATATTGTTTCAACAAATACAAATTGAAGTCGCGGAAAATTTGAAGACTTAATCTAACATCAAATCGAAAATTAGAAGAAACCATATTCAACAAGTCCCTAAATCCAATATGATTATACACGCACTCAAACTCAAACACAGAGAGTGCAACAATTTAAAATTAAGCTAGAGATAAAGCAAGCTTAAATTTGAACATTATCGAATCCATTCGTGAACTCTATAACAAAATCACAGTACCAACCTCAACTTCGCAAACGTGAGGGTCCGAATTTCGCATCTCAATCCTGCAATTATCGACACCGATAGCCTCCAGAGCTGAAAGCAAGTGCTCAACGGTTCGAATTCTGAAACCATCCTTATAGAGGGTAGTACACAGAGGCGATTCTTCGACGAAATCGACCGAAGCTGGAATCAAATTGGACCGGAAATCGAAGTACCTCCCTTTGCACGCAAGCTCCGGCCATAATTTCAACGTGGAAACCTCGCCGGAGTGCAGAGTCTTCCCGGTCCGCTCTATGCATCCAGCTAGGGTTTGCTGAAGCCTGCCAGTCTGTTGATCAAAGAAATCAAAATATATATCATATAGTGGATCAGAGTAAATGTGAGGTTCTGTTTGGTTAGTGAGAAAATATAGGAAAATGAAGGTATGAAAATTAATCTTTGTATATTCAGCTTTCACTTGTTATTTTGTTTCCTAATTTGAGAGAGAGAGTGTGTACGGATTTCCAGGAGATGAAGTTTGAGGACTTGAAGGCAGCGGCGAGAGTCATTGAGCGAAGGCGATGATGGTAAATTGACTATTGAGGATGCTACTGCTTTTGGTTTTGATTTGGAGTGTGGCTGAGTGGGAAGCAGAGCGTCGTCGTTTTCGGGGACAATACGGAATGGAAAATGCCGCGGACGAGCAGGACATTTTGGCGGGAGTCTGCCGGACAACAAGCATATAGTGTTTTTATTGTATGAGCTATGAACTATGGAGTTCACCGTGAGAGAGTTCTGTAACAGTATTAAAAAATTTATATATGTAAAAGTAAATAACAATTCATATATATCATCTCAAATAACAAAAAATAGTGTTTTTTTATCCGACCAAATAGTTTCATTTTTATGTTCGTGTCGAAGGATTGTGTTCGTGTCGAAGTTGGGGTAATTTACTACATGGATCCATCCTAATGACTCCTTTAGGGTATGTTTGGATGAGAGGAAAGACAAAGTAGAAGAATATAAAGTGTTGAGAGGATATAAATTGTTTTTCATTTTACATCATGTGTGTTTAGTTGGGAAAATGGAAAAGTGGAAGGATTGAAAATATTCGTGTTTTTCTTTGTTTGGTGAGGAATAAAAAAATAAGAGGATAAACAAGGTAATTATATGAATTTACTATAAAGCTGGTACATATAATAATAAAGTTATCTTCTTCTTTTTTCTTTTTTAGTAAAACCAAAATCGAGGGGGGCTTTTTTCTTAAAAAAAAATAATAATAATAAGAAGTCAACAAAGGCATCTATAGCCTACAAAGACACGTTTTTTTTTTTTAAATAATAATAAAAATAAAAATTTCAACAATAGCTGTTGGGACTTAGGAGCCCTCTCCCACTCTTAATTTCTGGGTCAGAGAAAAAATTCTCAAGCCCCTCGTGTTTTCTCTCCTGTTTTCCCTATACTTTTTTGCCTAACCAAACATTCTCCACTTTCTCTTTTCTCCTCTTTGTCTTCCTCTTTTCTCTACAAACAAGCAAACCTAAACATTATATTTGGTTGCATTGAATGAGAGGGGAAGGAAGAGGAAAGAGTAAGGGAATGAGAAAGGGAAAAGGAAGAGAAAAGAAGACACTTCTCTATATGTGTGTTTGGATCATTGGATGTAAAGGGAAAGAGAAAGAGAATGAAAAAAAATATGCATATCATTAATAATTATTTTTACTCTTTTATCATTATAAATTATAATTTAATTTAATATTATTAAGAGGATTCATCTCCTCATGTCTACTTTAATGTATTGTCAAAAATACCCCTTACATCTTCTTATATTCCTAATTTAATCACTAACTTCAAAGAATAATGGGTGTTAACAAAAAGGGTATAATAATCACATCCAAATATAAAAAAATGTTCACTTTAATGCACAGACTAAAATACCCCATACTTAAAATCAATTGATTTGCTTTTAAAATAAAAAATAAAGGTTAAAAAAGTAATCTACTGATATGCTCAAATTCAAAAGTTAAAATGATCACAATTTCACGTTCATGTTTTACAATTGTTTTTTTTTTCTTTGTTTTTTAAGTCTCCCTTTTTTTTTCTCTCTTACATCTCCCTTATCTACTCCACTTTCTAATTTACAACTTCCCACTAACTTCACAACTCCTCATTTACTCAACTTTTATCATTATCCAAAATAATCCTATCTCATCTCTCATTCCCTCAAAATAAATTAATTAATTAAAAAAAAAAAACTTCCTACTAACCCACGTTCAAATTTGTCTCTCCCTTTATTTTCTCTCACAATTTCCTTATCTTTATAACTATCAATTTTCTCTCACATCTCTATTTGTTTTTTTTTTCTCTGGCATCTCCCTTATTCTTATTTTGTCATTTTTAATGTACGGTCACATCTCTATTTTCACTTTAATGTACTGTCAAAAATACCCCTAATATTAGGTAAACGTTATTGATATTAAAAATAAATGAATGAGGGTAAAAAAGTAATTCATCATGTCATTTGTATAAAACATTTTGATTTTCACTTTTTCGAATGGTCTAAAATATCCTTAAAAGTTTTTTCCAATATTTTCATTAACAAATAACACACAAAGGTTATATATGTAATTTAAAAAAGCATCAATTCCCTTAAAACACTCCCCCACCTTTTTTTGAGCAGCCCATTTTCTCTTAAAAAAAATACTAATGATAAAAAATAAAAAAATAAAAAATAAAACCTCCCAAAAGAACATGTTCATTTTAGTATCCACTTTCAAACTTCTCCAATTTGGCCATTATCACTTGGCAGTTACAATATTATCCATACTCCCTTATTATCCACAACTTCTTTTAATTTATAGCCTAACTTCTCCTCATTTTTCATTCCTCTTCATTTTTACTTATTTTTATATTTGTTTTTGTTTTGATGATAGAAAATTAAAATTCATAGTTATTGACATGATTCTAATTTGTGTTTCATCTTTATTAATTTTTTTCAGGTATGATGGATGCTTTATGGTGTTTAAGAAAAGAAAAAGGAATCATAAATGAAAAAGAAAGTGATCAAGAGGGGGTGATTAAGGTCATCAGGTATGGTAAATGTTTTATTTCTTCTAAAGAATTCATTTGCACTAATACTTTTGCAGACTAAGATAGAACATTTATTAGACTACGTAATCATCATTAGTTTTGAAGAGTTTAAAAAAAAATTGAATTGTTGTAGCATCACTTGCAGAGATAACTTGGTGAGGAAAGGTAGTTGCTAGATACAAAAGAGAAAGTGAAGAGGGTTGGCTAAGTTCGTTAGGAATAGGTGCTGAAGCCGTTTGGTGTTGCAGAATGTTGCTGAGGCCATTTGGTGTTACAACATGTATTGTTCATACTATTGCTCTAAGACCAATGATCTTGAATCAACATTGGTGATGGGGATGCGAAGATTTTGGGTTGTCATCTTCTTCTTCTTTTTAAAATAAATTATATATTGTAATATTCTTGATTTTTGCATCAGTGAGTGTCATAAGAGATCTATTTCATTTCTATGGATTGATTAATCATTTCTATTGGGGCATCTTGATTTTTATTTTTATATATTTATTAGTGTAGGAAAGTGAATAAATTTGAATTTTGATTTGTAAACGACAATTAGAAATATTTGGGAGAATTTCCTTCTTTTCTCCTCAAATTTGATTTTTCAATGTAATGCATTTAGAGTCTTTCGGTGAAAAAAAAAAAAAAAATTGAATTCTTAACTATACATTTTTTAAGGTACCTAGAATTTAGGTACATTTCTTAAGTGTAGTACATTAGATATTATTAAATTCAAATAAAGATGTGCATTCAATTTAATTATTCTTGAAAAACATAATATTGTTTGTGTTTTATTGGTAAATGGCTAAATGCAACCAAGTTATATTAGGAATTTAATATATTGCATCTAAGGAACTGTACCTAGGTTTTACCATCTCCCACCTTTACTGTTTGATATATTGCATTAAGGTTTTGCAGACAGGTTCCACCATATCTATCTAAACAGTATACCCATTCAAAAAATGAAAAAAGCTTTTGAACATGTGAGGAGCGCGTGTGAAGATGTGGAAAAATTGAATAAATAAATTAAAAATTAAAAGTGATAAATAGAAAAAGCCTCTGAACACGCGTACGCGCGTGTGAAGAGGCTAGTAATTCATTAAGAGGATATAAAAGTAATTTCATTTTTTTTTTTTTTTTTTAAAAAGCAAAACTTTCCTACTCTCACAAAAGGGTAACTTATGAGTTATGACTATGGCTACAATCACAAATTCAAATAAATATTGCTAACTTAATTATATCAAAATAGCAAAAACAACAAAAAATATCAAGTTGCATTTCCAATCACATAAAAGAAGAATGAAACAAAATTGTTCAACATTTAGTATTTGGATATTATGATCGTAATACTCCAAGTAGTGTGGATTTGATTGGATTGAATTGTATAAGTATGTGTTGTGCAGATGTTTGTTGAGTCTTATATTGGGTGTTTACTAGGTGAATCTTCGGTTTATAAGTGATTACGAGGAGTCTCAACTCTTAACCATTTATAATGATCCAAGGTAAGCGTAAACCATATTTGTGTTTATACCCAAAAAAATTTAAAACCTAACCCATCAAGCAAAGAAACTTAACCCAAGGCTTCAAGTTGGATTGGTTAGAGCAGGTTCATTGAATTGGTGGGTTGAATGCACACCTTTATAAGAAAAATAAACAAAATAACTTACAAGTATAGAACTGACAGAAACAATAGAAAACAAGCCTTTAAACAATAGGGATGTTAATTGTTTACACAAGCAAAATTACATACAACTAAGAAGATGAGCGAATCCACGTTGAACCAATTGCAATCTCCCAGCAACCTACCACAAAGGCATCATGGAGTTCAAATCTTTACATTTATTACAAACAATTTAGAAACAAAGTCTTAAGTATTAATTTATTGAACAATAAACAAAATAAGCCGAAAGATACTTAGAATTGGATTTCCAAACAGAACAAGGCAAATTATAATTCTTCATAAAGATTATGCCACAGGTAAAACTTAAAAAAAAAAAAATAATAAAAAAAGAAAAGAAAGAGATATGGTAAATTTCATAAATAACGAATTGTTAAAAAATATTACTTATCATGTCGGAAGCTATAAGTAGCAAACTGGACTAACATTAAGGGTGTAATCGGTGAGGTGCGATACGGTTTTCTCTGGATTTATGCACCTACACCTTATAGTGCGGTTTTTCTATTACATGCACCTGCACCTGCACCTATTAAGATCGGTTTTGGCGCGGTGCGGTATAGGTGTGGTCTTACGATTTGGGCTGGACTCATTTGGGTCAGATTGGGCCAGTCCAAATGTCAATTTGAATCTAAAAAATCCACCTTTTACAACAACTCAAAAATTTGGCTAACTATAGCATACAAATATAAATCATAGTTTCCAATCTCAACCTGAATATTTAAGAAAAAAAAAATTATAACATATATATCTCATAAGAATGAATCATAATTTTAAATCTTAACCTGCACATATATACCATCCTTATACAAATATAACTCAATCTCAACCTTCACATACCATTAGCATACAAATATAATGTAACATCACCTGCATATAGCATTAGCATACAAGTATAACATACTAGGGGTGTAATCGGAGAGGTGCGGTGTGGTTTTCCTATTATACGCACTTGCACCTACACCTTATAGTACGGTTTTCCTATTACACACACATGCACCTGCACCTATTAAGATCGGTTGCGGTTTGGTGCGGTGCAGTTCGGTGTGGTTCTTGCGGTTTTCTCGGTTGAGTCGATGAAGCTTACACCCCTAACTAACATTATACATCAAGCATGTCACCAACATATATAAACTTGTTAGTGAAATAGCTCAAATGACGCAATGTCTTTTTTCTTTTTTTCTTTTTTAAATAAAAGCTAAAATGAATGCAATAACTAGAATTTCAAGATTAATAGAAGAAAAAAAAAAAATTTGAGAAGCTCACCTTTCTAAAGAATTAAGTGGGGAAGTAGATCTTTGGAATGTGTTGCACCTTTGGATCCATGCCACCTTCTTCCCTGATGCGATTTTTTAAGTTCCATTGAGGCAGATCTCAAAATCAGTTGTTGAAGTTTAAGGTATTCAATGCCCTTAGGAACTGTCTTTAACTCCATGCAAATGTGAATCTATAGGTATTTCATATTGAGCATCACCCCCTTTTTTATTACTATCTCATTCAACCGAAAGAAATTACGAATTATAAATTCTGTAAGCTAAGGAAAGCCTGTATTGAAATCTAGTTTTTTTCCAACATAGGAATTAACAAGGTGAAGATGTCCCAAATGGGGCAAAGCAGCAATGTGAGGGACTAAATCTTCTTCCAGTCTGGACCAAGTGCAATTGCAAACATGTGACTATGTGAGGCTTTGAAGTGAACGGAACCAATGTGGCACCTTTTTTATTTTTCCAACCAAAACAAGCTTTTGAAGGTTAGGAGGAGATAAAAGTGCATCCATTCGGAGGGTTTCCTCTACATTTGTTACCATGATACATAAGAAGCAAAGAAGCCTCATGTTTTGAATTGAGACACATAAGTCCATCTCATCTGCTTCTTTCACATTTGAAAAACCAATCATGGTGAGTTGGGTCATGCTCTGAATCTGTCTTATCAAGTCACCATTTAACTCCAAATATGACACAACTTGCAAATTCCTTAATATACAAATGTTTGATGGTATTCACGCCCCAATAACAAATCTGAAATCAGTCAACTTTTGTGTGTAGCGGTGTAAAATTAGATGCCTTAAGTTTTGTAACTTTCCTATTTCACGAGGAAGGGCCTCTATTCCGTGTGTTCCGATGTCCAAGGTTTGAAGGTTAATGAGCCTCCCTATAGATTTTGAAAGCTCCTTAACCAAAGTTCCCTTTAAATTCAAATATCTTAAGTTGAAAAATTTGAATAGTTCATCAGGTAACTTATCAATGGGTGTAGACATCCCATTTTGTACCTACCAAAATCCGAAATCCCCAGTCACGATGACGATACCATCTTGTCTATCAAAAGCAACTATGAGTAAGTGAGTCCGAGAGATGATTTGGAACAAAGCCCAAGCTCGAACCAAAACCCAAAAGAACAAAATAGACCTAGAAAGCTTATGCTTCTTTCAAGTGGTGTATGCATCTTAAAAAATGCATACGCCACTCAAACACGTTTCATATAAAGGCTGAGCGCCTCGAAGCAGCGTACGCTACTGTGAAGCATGTGTATGCCACTTAGAAATAGCGTACGCACGAGTCAAAGCAGCGTACGCCGCTTAGAGACAGATCACCTATATCGCTCATTTTTCCATACCAGTCTCGACCAGCCATGTTGGGAGTTGACATGGGTTAACTAGGGCTAGCAATTCCAACCACACCTACCCCCACACTCCATTTTTACTATATATACACCTCCATTTCACCATTTCAAACCATAGAATCCTAACAAAAAAAATTCCCCAAAACCCTAGGCAAAACTATAAGCAAATAAGTTTGAGAAAGAGTGATAGAAAAAGCTCCTTGAGCATTTGGCTATTTTCTTAGGTTATCTAACCAAGAAAATGAGCCTCCTTCTCAAGAGGCTAATAATATCATTCCTATTGTTTCGAAACATCTTCTCCTCTCATCACAATTAAAGTTGTGATAATCAACAACCGAGGGACCGGTTAAACTACTAGCTTTCTAAATCTTCAAAAGGGTGAGATATGGATCTTCTTAATAGACCATATTCTCCTCCTTAGTTTCTTCATATTCTTTATTTGAATCTCTATTTCTTTTATCTTTGTTCTTTAAATCCGATGATGGACCTCGATTCTCTTAAAGACTCTAAGTCTCCAAATCCCCAATGGAGAACCAATAAGAAAGGCTCTAGGATAATGATTGTCCCACCCTTTGTTAATACTCATTTTGTATCACTTCTTTTATACACTGTACTATATGTTGATGTTACCTCCTCATGCTATATGCTTTGTTTTATCTCACATGCCTGTACATTTATATTACTTGCGTATCTCTCCATATTATATTTCATGTGCTTATACCTCTCAATTATTTGTATATTGCTCCACGTGCTTATCTTCATATCATATCTCCTTCTTGTGTGTTATCGCTTTGATATAAACTGTTTCTGCATGGTTAGGGGTTCATAAAATAAATGCAATGTTAGCTAAGATCCAAAAGTAATACAAACGAAGGCCAACAGAAAGGTTAGGCGATCTTGGGTGCCTAACACCTTCCCAAGAACGTACCTAAGCATTCGGACCTAGTCCGCAACTAGTACCTTTGAGCAATGGATGTCTAAATGGGTTCCCGGACCTAAAAAAACTAGGTGGCGACTCCCTATTCTCTGCCCTAGTCCTTGAGGCTAGTTGGCGTACTCCCGAGCCCACGTGTTAGGTTGGGCTCACATCGGGCAAACCCGATACACCACCTCACAAGTGGTTCATTTACCTCCCATTCAAAAGGGAGAGAAAACCGAGAGACCCTCCGGGGAGGGCCTCGGGAAATAAAGGGATCCGAGGGGCGCTTATAGTGACTGAATCGCAGCCACCTTACGGAGGCAATTTCGTTGGCACTCACAGTAATTATCAAATTATTTAGAATAAAGGAATCCTGAACTTAGTTGATAGGAGACTTCTAATTCAACTTGAAGTGGATTAAAAATGAAAGATGAAAGAAGTCGGAGTTATCTACTTGGGAACCGATCGATACCCAGGTTTTTACCCAGGCACCAATCTGGCCTACTTGGGCACTGATTTGCCCTAAGTTGGACCTAATCTGGTCCATCTAAGTACTGATCAGAAGTTTTTCATGATTTACACATTTTTGTAACATAAAATACTTTCTCATTGATTCTGTCATGTATGTTTCCGATTAGTCTTAATCTTAACATGTTATATTTGTTTGTCTAGATGTATGGGTAGAGATATTTGCATGAATGCTTTCAATTGGTGGGTGATTAATCACATTTATTCATTCTGTTTTGCATGTACCATATATGATGTCACATCAATGCAAGTCTGGTTTGTATGCATCGAGTTGTGAACCATAGGTTAAGGGTTCTATAGAGACTGACTTAGGTTAGGTTGAGTGGGTGCTCAACACATTCCCACTCGATCCTCTAGCCCCCGAACCTCAATCTTTAGATGAAATAGTTTAGTTTGTTTGTCTTTTTGTTCTTTCTTTTAGATTGTACACTAGGACATGACGCCTTGTACTTTGCTTTTTCTTAGATTGTATTTAGGTTTTAAGCAATGTAATTTTTATTTTACTTAGATTGTATGTAGGGCAAAAGTATTGTAATTTATTTGATTTACAAAAAACTTTGTATATTTATTTATTCAATCAATAAATAAAAAGTATTCTTTTCCTTAGTTTTTATGTAAAAGCTAAGTGGCTGCTCCATTGTAACTTCCTCTAGTGATTAGGATGGAAAACAGTGAAGCTCCCTACTGAAAAAATTGAAAATCATGTTTAGGTCTTTTACATTGGATTAAAGGTCATGGTTCTCACAACTAGTACAATAGAATTTTCGCAACTTAACTGCTAGAGGGGCTCAAATGATGGACACTTTTTCATAAATTGGAATCTAAGCAAAGAGACAAGGTGTGTAAGGCCAACAAGGGAAGAGGGGGGAGGAGCAAGTCCAATGAGGGGTGATGAGAGAAGGCAAGGGAAAACAGTGAAGGAATGGTGGGTCGGGTTCCTCTCGCATTGAATCGAAGTCCAACTTAAACAAGTCTAGTTTTGGGATACAAAACCCAATTTTGATAAAGTATTCAAGCAAAATCCGTGATGGATAGATTTAGTATATTATAATCATTGGTTTTTTATTTTTATTTTTATTTTTTAAGTTGGACTTACATGATATGCATTCACTATGTAACTTAAAATAAATTTTGTTATTTTATTTGATTATTTAAATTTAGTTATATTACTAAAAAAATTTATTTTGTTTATCTATGATTTTTGTATAAGCCATCTATAGCATGAACATAATACAAGTTATATGATAAAAAATATGTTATGCACACTATGGTTATGTTAGGTGGACATCATCTTTTTCTTCTTTTCTTCTTTTGTGTGGTTTTGCTATGTGACACACTATAATTATATTAAAAATATTAACCCAATTTTTTTTAAGTAAAACTTTATTTTCAAAATTTTAAGCAGTTTAAAATTATAATTACGATCAAATGTTTATTACGAAAAGGTTTTATAAATTTAATAACGTTTAATTACTTATTTTAATAATTTTTTTTAATTATCTACCATAAATTTCAGTTTTTTTATTATTTTAATAATAAATTTTATTTAAATTTTAAAGGATGAAAACAACAGTTTAATCAAGAAAAAATAAGTAAATTTTTTGGTTAGATTCTCGAGAAAAATTTGAAAATTGGAGTCTTGGGTCGAGTTGAGCCGGACCGTCGCATCCGGTTTTTTAAAAATAGCGTTATTTGCCCGCCAGTAGTAAACCCTCCCCAAAACCCTATTATTTACGGTGTCCTTCTGCTTTATTGGTCGCTCTCTCTCCCCCAAAAACTCTCTCTCTCTCTCTCCCAATTTGAATTTCGGTCTCCAATTCAATATTTTCCCTCCCGAGAAACCGAGGGAAAAGCAGTTCAGGCTCATTCAACCTCTCAACTTCAGAACCCTAGCATTTCAGGATTCTGAAACGATTTCTTCGACTCCTACATCTACTTCGATTCTAGGGTTTCGGATGAGATGGCGCGTGAAGAAGAGATCGTGATGCTCGATGTCACGAATGCTGGTCTCGTTGTCAGCGACCGCATTGGTCGAGAGGTTGCGTCGCAGCTCGACCTTGAAGAAGCTCTAGAAGCTTCCAGATACGCCAGCCATCCATATACCACTCATCCCAGAGAGGTAATTTCAATTTTTTTTTTTGTTGCTTTAAATAGTTGGGGAAGATTAAATTCTATGAATTACCTTTGGCATTGGGTTATTCGAAGATTCTCTGGGGTTGAAGCTATATAGGTTGGGCTTAATTTTTTTAAAATTGGTTTAAGTAATTGAATAGTGAAGTAATTTGCAATTTCAAAACCCTAGCGTAGATGTATTACAAGTGCCATGTCCACAGCTGAATTGGCTGGAAACACGGGCATTTTCTTCGTTTTTATGTCTCGCAATGCTTGTCCCTAGCCGATTCAGTTGGTGAACTAGCATATACATGTTTTGGTGGCCTCCATTGAGTGGAGGTTGCGATTTTTTTAGGGGGGGGGGTTCGAATAGACAAGAAATATGTTGTTCTAGTTTAGTTTCTTGCATGTTGTATCATTTATTTATTTATTTATTTATGTGCAGCTGTATTGGAGCACATTTCTGATATGCCCAGAATTTAAATAGTGAGTTATGTGTAGCCAATTTATATGTAGGTAAGTTGTGATTTGAAGAAAAATTTACTTAGTTGACATAGATGGTATCTTGGACTTGCTTAAAAAAAAAAAATTGTTGCAGAAACAATATGTGAAATATTAAAGTTATAATGATCATGCTTGATATGGTTCATGCTTGGTATGATTCTGACACCTGCTCGGATGCTTGAACATGTTCTACCCTTGTAGGGCTTTCAAGAAATAATTTCTTCTTGCAATGTTGTTCCTGCCATCTGTATTTCATTATTATTGGATGACCATATTATTTGATACTTTGAGTATATGGAAGCAATTCAATAGGTAACTTGATGTGAGGATGTTTTATAACCATCCTTTGTATGTGTACTTTTTTCTTTGAATGAGAGCTTTTTCTTATTAAAAAAGGTAATTCAATTGTGATTGTATCTCAATTTTTAGATATGATTGATGGTAAGAGGTGGGAAAGGGGGGTCGTGTTGAGACTAGTCTGCATGGGGCAGGATGGATAATAATATTGCTTCTCAACATTGCGCTTGTCTAAGGTCATATTAATAATTAATGCATTTTTTGGCTAGAAGCCTTGTGGAGGTTGGTATGATATGAAGTATGGGAGCTTATTGGGGGGTGGGGGGTTGGGGGTGGGTGGGTTGGTGTTCAGATTGGGTAATAGCCCGTATGGTGTGAGTTTGTGGAAATTTATTCGGTGGGGTTAGGACAACTTCCATCAGCATTGCTCCTTTGTGGTGGGTGATGGTCAGAGAGTGAAATTTTGGCATGATTGCTGGTGTGGGGATATGTCTTTAAAGGGGGCTTTCCCATAATTGTTTTTTATTTCAAGGGATAAAGATGCTTCCGTGGTTGATTTCATGTCTTTCTCTAACGGTATCATCCATTGGGATCTCTGTTTTTCCAGAAATGTGCAGGATTGGGAGTTAGAATCCATGACTAATTTTATGGAGTTAATTTATTCGCTTTAGTTTTGGGGTAACAGAGAGGATAAGTTGTGTTGGAAAAATAAACCCAACAAGGGGTTCTTGGTTAAGGAGTATTACAAATGTGTGTTTTCTCCTTCTATTTGGTTTTTTTCCTTGGAAGATTATTTGGAAGACCAAGGTTCCGCCTAGGGTCGCTTTCTTCTCCTGGACAGTTGCTTTGGGGAGACTTTTGACCATTGATAATTTACAGAAGCGAAACCTTATTATTGTTACATTGGTGTTGTATGTGTAAACAGAGTGGTGAGAGTGTCAACCATATGATGTTGCATTGTTCCATGGCTTGGGAGCTGTGGTCTATGATTTTGGGTTTATTTGGGGTACATTGGGTGATGCCTTGTCATGTGTTAGATCTTCGGGCTGGATGGCAGGGTCGCCTTAGTGATCATCGGAATATGGTAGTTTGAAAAATTGTTCCTCATTGTTTGATGTGGTGTCTTTGGAGGGAGAGGAATGCTCGACACTTTGAGGACTGCGAAAGATCAACTTCGGCTCTCAAACTTTTATTTTTCCAAACTTTGTATGAGTGGGTTTTTAATTTGGGTTTATTTTCAATCAATTCCATGGTGGAACTGATTGATCTTTGTACTTTCTGATTTCTCTGGCTGTCCTTTGTATACCTCTAGTATACCTGGGCTGACCTTTAATAATAATTTCTTACTTATAAAAAAAAAAAGTTAAATGTTTTTTTCCCTTTAACACAGACACACACACACACAGACACACATATATTTATGTGTATATATATATATATATATTTTTGATAAGTAAAGATTGTGAAGTCTCACACACACACACGCACACATGTATATATATATATATATGTTTTGAAGAAAGTCTAAATTTTTTTTTAAAATCTTAATATATATCAATGATTACCCTGGAAGGTGGAGAAGTTTTAAATGACTTTCTCTCTTTTTGGCAAGATGCACTGAGAAAAACTTTTGCCACATTTTTATTTGCTAATATTTTAATCTCAATAAATGAGGGTATGGTTGTTTGCTTGCTCTTTAAATTCACCATTTGATATTTAGAGGGTAAAGTGCCCCTTTGTAGGCATCCCGTATTGTTGGAAATTGATTTCTTACTCCCTTCTACATTACATTATAATGATGAATAAATTCATTGCAGTGGCCTCCTTTAGTTGAGGTGGTGGATACTTGGGAGTTGCCTCCAGTACTGATTGAAAGATATAATGCAGCTGGTGGGGAAGGAACTGCTTTATGTGGAATATTTCCTGAGATACGTAGGGCATGGGCATCAGTAGATAATTCATTGTTTCTTTGGCGCTTCGACAAGTGGTGAGTGTTTCTTGTTTTTTGGTGAATAATTCATAATTAATTTTTTTTGAGCTGCCCTTTCCTTGGATATGATGATTGCTGCTTTCAACCATTGATTTGCAGAATACCAAACATGCCAAGCTAATTGGCAGGTTAGATATGAAAGTTATATTGAGAGGACATAACGTGTTAGATAACATCTTTAATTTTATCTGATGGTATTTACTATTCTAAATGCGGCTGTAAAAATGATGAGCCACTTGCAAGTAGCTTAGTCAAACGCTTGATTTGATTGTTGTACCAAATGAGCCAAGCCTGAGCCTTATCCCATATTCTTGATTAGTCAAATGAGCCAAGCTGGAGTATCATAGTGCTCAACTTGTGAGCTCGCAGGCCCTGGTTTGTGAATGTTAGCATGGTGTGGACCGGGTGATGCCTAGGCATTTATAGAGAGACTCCCCAAGTTTCTAATTTGCAGGCAATGTGGAACTTAAACATGATAATTTAATAGCATAAAAAAACCAGAGGTAGGTAAGTTTTTCCTTTTCTTTTTGGGGCATAAATTATGCCTCCATGTTTCTTGTTTTCCACTCCTTAGACCAGCTTGTCTCATGTTGAATGTGAGATAGCTGGGGAAGTTTGCTATCAATAGAGCCTGGAACTCTGTTTTTCATGCTCATTAAATCATGGGCTTTTTTGTTGACTGGGCCCCCTCTTTTTTAAAATGCTTATTTGTTTGAGATGGGCAGCGAGACCGGGCTGCGGGTATGATGGCACTGTGCAGCTGGGCAGGCTAGAGTCACAAGCTTGGTGCTGTGAGGCTTGAAAGAAGAGGGCCTGCTTTAAAAATTTAAGTCTTGTCAAGCTCTCAGTGAGTTGACCTAAGTTATGTATAAAGCTTGACCTGACCTCAAGCCCTATATATCCTCTGTCAAGCCAAGCCTGAGTAACCTAAAGTTCGGCATGAGTGATGTCGTGGGTTCAAGTCCTATGGAGTGTATGAGTTGCTTACCATCCCCCACCCACCCCACCCCCCCCCCCCCCCCCAAAAAAAAAAAAAAAGAAGAAAAGAAAAAGAATTGTAAATTTTGTGGTTTGAGTGATGACAACAACAACCAAGCCTTAGTCCCAAAAATTTGGGGTCGGCTATGGATTCTCAACACACTAGCCAGGGTCGGCTTATGATGACAGTTGTCTAAAAATTTATTAAGCTTGTCAGTTCAGTTTAAACTCTTTCTGCAACAACCGGGTTTGAATTCCCTCGACAACGTGCTGCCTTGTCTTTTTGTTAGACATACGTATAGACACATACACAGACATGTATATATGTTGAAATCTATGTATGTATATGTTTGTATATTTACATACCTATATTACACTTATAAACTGTACATACTGCATACATAAATTTACATGCATACATATAGATTCACATATTTACATATGTATGTATATATATATAGATATGTATCTATCTATCTAGTTAAATACACACTTAACTTATCAAGGCTTTTTGTAAGATAGTATATTTCTGCCTTCTTAGTTGCACTTATTGCCAAGATGAAAAATGTGTTTTAATGCTATGTATGAATTATGATTACTGACTTTGGTACTCTAAGAAACTCTTGTATGACATTTACAGTGGCTGGCTGCCTAGACAACTAAAAAAGATGTTATTCAGGCTGGTGACATGCCAAAATCTATAATTTCTAAGTTCATGACATATGTGAGAACTCCTTAATTATGACAGTTCTTCATTCCAAGAGTAACATCTTGCTGTATCGCAAATTGTATATGTTGAGCATAGGGATGAGCTCTGCTCAATGGTCTTTGAAGGGAGGTGAGATGAAGACATGGCCATCCAGTCCTGGGAACATCACCTGAAGGTGATCTGTCCAAATTTTAATGTAAAATAGGTGGCACTTGCTACATAGATGAACAAATTTGGAATTTGATGTAGAATATTCACTGTAAGGAATTAAGATTTTCAACCATCAGTGGCATGTTGATTCAGCACATTGATTTTGTTCAGTCTAAGCCTAGGTTTGAGCTCTTCAGTTTGGCTTTGACAATGTTCTGATAATATCCTTTTTGCTTTAATCTAGATGTCAAACCCTTTTTACATATTTAAATTGGACATTAATGAAATCTTTTTGATGTATCAGTTAGAATTTTCGTGAACATATATATATATATATATGTATATGTATGTATTAAATAAATGGGTCATTGCCTGGAAAAGAGTTCTTGTTGACGGTAGGACTAAGACACAAAAAATGCAACCAGACTAGATGGTAGGACTTAAGACAAAGTCAGAAAGGTTTTCTACATTGGTATCATCCTGCTAGTTTCTTTTTTTCTATATATTTCTCCCTTTTAAAAAAAGAAAAAAAATCTTTAGTCACGTTCTTATACTCTCCTAAAACTGGTTGGTCGTTTCTGACCCCCCCCCCTCCTTATATTTTTCCTTTTTTCTTTTTAATCGATTCAACCTTGAGCCTGTTTAACTGCTATGGATAGGTCAAACCTGCCTGCGATGCTTATTGAGTGCACTGGATGCTTACTATTGAGAATCATTAAACATTTTTGAAATCATTGTTCTGTTTAATCCTTTTTTGAAACATGATTCAACGGTTTTCTTCTTTACATGTTTTCTACTATTTTCTGACCTTCTCTCTTGATTAGGGATGGCCAATGTCCTGAATACTGTGGGGAGGAACAAGCTATATGTGCTGTTGGTCTTGCCAAATCTAAACCTGGTGTTTTTGTTGAAGCTATCCAATATCTTTTAGTTTTAGCAACGCCTGTTGAGGTATTAACAGTTTCTTATCCCTTTTTGTATCCATCCTTCGAATATTTTATCAAATATTGAAAGTGCCTTGAGTTAGACTTTGTATGCTTCTTGTATTGACAGCTTTCTATTATATTGAGATGCTATTGATTCGTCACACTAATAGCTCCTGGGATATTTTAATTTGCTATTTTTCTTTCCAAAGTTCTTTTTTTTTTTGTTGCTGAACAATTCAAAGAAAAAAAAGTAAAGAAAGATCCATATAAAAGGTCTTGATTGTTTGCTCTCTCTTAGACTTGTGGTTACATGCTTGCTAGTTTTTGATTTACTCTATTGACTGGAGGGGAATAGCTTTCTAGGGGTTGAGAAATAGGGGTTTGATTTTTACAGCTGCTTGTGTTCTTCTCCTTATGTTCTCTTTCCCTGGAAGATTATTGGAAGGCGATCCACCCAAGGTGCTTTCTTTTCTTGGACAGTCTTGGGGAAACACTAATGAGGAAAGTCATCTTATCATTGTAGATTGGTGTTGTTTGTCCTGGGAGTTGATCTCTTGCTTTTCTTACTTGGGAGTTGTGGTCTATGGTGTTTGGTTTATTTGGGATTTGCTATTTTTCTTGGCAGGTCCCTGCAATTTGGTGGTTTGGAGTTCATTGTGTAATGTTTTTGGAGGGAGAGGAATTCGCCATTTTGTTGCTATTGTGACCTTAAATTGCTGTTTTTTCAACTTTGTATGAGTGATTCCTTGGGGTTTTTCTCTATTAAAAGAAAAAATTGTTGTTTCTAAATTCTTTGGAGTTCTTTGTATACACCTAGTATACTAGGGCTGTTCTTTTTAATAAAATTTTTCTTACTTATCAAAAAAAAAGATCCATATAAAAGGTTTTCAACTTCAACTCTATACTTAGAAGAACTACTCCATTTCTTATATATCTTTTATTTATATTTTTCATGATATATTGACTTTTGAATAACGCAGATGCTGATTTGTGTCAAATTTATGAATTAAACTTTAACGGCAACTTTTGCATGGCTTGTTGATTGAATCTCTCACATTGGGAACTGATTTCTTAGTGTTACTCTGCATCGATGAACATTAGAAGATGTTCCAAAACTTATGTTGCTAAAGTGACTCCGTTAATGGCTCCTAAATCCTAGTACAATATATAATTGGAGAATTTTTTGCTAGATTTTATTGATCTTTGTTCCTTTGCTGTGTAATACTGACACTTCTACTGTACACAACATGGAATTTGTCCTTTTTCTTCTTTAAATGAATTTTTACTTATAAAAAAATATATATAATTGGAGAATTGACATCCAAAAACATGCTATTGTTCGTGTTCTTCTTATTGTTTCCATTGTTATTATTATCACCCTCTTTGTTATTAATTACTACTGATATTGTTATTGGTCTTTTATTTTCATTGTATTATGTTTATTATGATATTTATCATCATTGTCATTTGTTTTCATTATTGGTAGCTCTTTCGTGTAACATGAGGAGTGATACATAAGGGAAGTAAGGAATCTTATTCTCCTTGCTTCCATTTGGGTAAGAAAAGGAGAAAAGTGGGAGTGAAGGGAGGGTTTTTACGTGCCGCTCCCATTTCAAACAAGACAATTTTGGTATCCTATGCTGTATAATTAACTTTTAAGTTATACTCCTTGCTTGTGTTAGGGATATTTTCGCTTAGGAAGTTTGTGGATAATGGCTGGAACCATAAGTTTTCATACTTATTTAGATTTGACCTGGTAGTAGAATGAGATGAAGATGTAAGTTGGGTAGATTTGTGACATCCTTATTTTTCAAGTCCCTTCAGGTTTACCCATCTCAACTTAAGACAAAGAAAAATACATTTGATTAATTAAACTAAAAACCTGCTCATTGGTTCCTGGCTTTTGATTCAGGGACGAATTATACAACTTGTGTGTTTACATTAAGTGGATCCATTTTTTAAAACTTAAATCACTTAAAACTTGATTCTGGCAACTTGAATATGAGCTAAACAGTTGTGATATGCAATACTGCTTGAGGTGAGGATTGGTTTCATTTTTAATAAGGCAAAGGGAGTTGATCTGACTTGATTACAAAAAAGACAGATTCAGTATATTTTCAACCAAGATTCTTAAAAGATATTGTCATACAAATACTGTGCCATCCTCGTTTATGTCCAGAAGTTTTTCCTTATGTATACTGTCTAAAGGCCTAACTAGTCTTTTATCTCGCAAAATATTTAGGATTCTTTCCTTTTGTCTTTTTAAGGTTCTTTTGAGTTTTCTTTCCTTTTTAATATATTATTTTGTCTTTTCCAAGATTTGAATTGACCTATTGCAAGCCTACTTATTCCTTTACCACCTGAACTTAAGAATTCCAATGAGCTCTAGCTCAAATTGCACTTCCTTTCTAGGTTGACTACTTTACTTTTTCTTAACAGCCTATACTTGTTATTAGTTGATTCTTGTAGGAGTATGTTGCACTGGAGGGGGTGATGGTACAGATCCATTCGCAGAGGTTTCATTAAAGCCTATGCCAGAGTACACAATACCATCTGATGGAGTCACCATGACTTGTATTACATGTACTGATAAGGGTCGTATTTTCCTGGCTGGGCGTGATGGCCACATTTATGAGTTGCATTACACAACTAATTCAGGCTGGCAAAAGCGTTGTCGTAAAGTCTGCCTTACTGCTGGTTTAGGAAGTGTCATTTCAAGGTATGTTCTGTATTTGATGCTTTAGATTTGTAGATAGTCATGGTCCCCTGTCATTGATCTTGATGATTCTTAGTTTCTAGAAACATACAATTTCTTGACATGGAAGTTCAACTCAGTGTTGAAATTTGAACTTTTCTTTGTGAATGCTCTATATTAACTTAAACACACCTTGGTTTTCAGATGGGTTGTACCAAATGTATTTAAGTTTGGAGCTGTTGACCCCATTGTCGAAATGGTTTTTGATAATGAAAGAGAAATTCTATATGCACGTACTGAAGATATGAAACTTCAGGTTTTTGTTATGGGGCCAAATGGTGATGGTCCACTGAAGAAAGTTGCCGAAGAAAAGAATCTGATCAATCAGAGGGATGCACATTATGGAGCTAGACAATCAACTGGACCAAGAGCCACAAATCGGTTGACAAAACCATCAATTGTCTGCATTTCACCTTTATCTGTGCTGGAATCAAAGTGGCTACACCTTGTTGCTGTTTTATCTGATGGAAGAAGGATGTACCTTTCCACTTCTTCATCTAGTGGAAACTTGGGTGGATTTAATTCTAACCATCATAAACCTAGCTGTTTGAAAGTTGTGACAACTAGGCCTTCTCCTCCTTTGGGGGTCAGTAGTGGACTTGCTTTTGGAGCCATGTCTCTTGCTGCTGCTAGGTCGCAGAATGAGGATCTCTCACTGAAGGTTGAGACAGCATATTATTCTGCTGGAACTTTTCTCCTTTCTGATTCATCACCACCAACCATGTCTTCTCTCCTCATTGTGAGCAGAGATTCAAGTACACAGTCATCTCTATCAGGCAGTCTAGGGACAAGTACAAGGAGTTCTCGTGCATTACGGGAATCTGTATCTTCTCTACCAGTTGAAGGCCGAATGCTTTTTGTGGCAGATGTATTACCCTTTCCAGACACTGCAGCTACCGTACAGTCCATATATTCAGAAATTGAATTTGGAGGTTTTGGAAACTCGGGGGAGTCTTGTGAAAAAGCATCTGGAAAACTTTGGGCCAGAGGTGACCTTTCAACTCAACATATATTGCCAAGGAGGAGAATTATCATTTTCAGTACCATGGGCATGATGGAATTAGTTTTCAATAGGCCTGTGGACATTTTAAGGAGGTTGTTAGAGTCCAGCTCACCAAGATCTATTCTAGAAGATTTCTTCAATCGTTTTGGAGCTGGTGAGGCAGCTGCAATGTGTTTAATGCTTGCTGCAAGGATAGTCCATTCTGAAAACCTTATCAGCAATGTTGTTGCTGAGAAGGCGGCTGAAGCTTTTGAGGACCCAAGAGTTGTTGGAATGCCACAACTTGAAGGTAGTAATGCATTGTCAAACACTAGAACAGCTGCTGGAGGATTCAGCATGGGTCAGGTTGTTCAGGAGGCTGAGCCTGTGTTTTCAGGTGCACATGAAGGGCTCTGCTTGTGCTCATCAAGGTTGCTTTTCCCTCTGTGGGAACTTCCTTTCATGGTCGTTAAAGGTGGTTTAGGTTCATCTGATGCTTTGTCTGAAAATGGGGTAGTCGTATGCAGACTTTCTGTTGGGGCCATGCAAGTCCTTGAGAGCAAGATTCGCTCTTTAGAGAAGTTTCTAAGGTCTAGAAGGAACCAGAGGAGGGGACTTTATGGCTGTGTAGCTGGTTTAGGAGACTTGACTGGCTCTATTCTTTATGGAACTGGTTCAGAATTAGGTGCTGATGACCGGAGTATGGTGAGAAACTTGTTTGGTTCTCACTCACGGAATGTTGATTCTAGTGGTGGTGGGACTTCTAATAAAAGGCAAAGATTACCATATAGTCCTGCAGAATTGGCTGCCATGGAGGTAGGTTAAAATTGCTAGTGCAGGCATAATAGTCTAAACTTGCCACCTCATTTACCGACTCATTGGTTTGTTTTGCTACAGGTGAGGGCAATGGAATGTATTAGGCAGTTGCTTCTTAGATCTGGTGAAGCCCTGTTCTTACTCCAGCTTCTCTCTCAGCATCTTGTCACACGCTTAGTTCAGGGATTCGATTCTAATCTACGACAAACATTAGTTCAATTGACATTTCATCAACTTGTTTGCTCTGAGGAGGGTGACCGCATCGCCACAAGGCTTATATCTGCTCTAATGGAGGTAATGCAAGTTCATATCAAACCCATGAGGAAGGTCCATAAACAAGCTCTTATGTTAATCAACATTGTCTTTTCAGACATGTTTAGTGTCTAATTTTGGTTTTAAGTGACATTTTTATCTTCAAATTTGAATCATCCTTCTTAATTTGACACCATTCATTGCTCCAGTATTATACTGGTCGTGATGGCAGGGGGACAGTAGATGATATTAGTGCAAAATTAAGGGAAGGTTGTCCAAGCTATTACAAGGAGCCTGATTACAAGTTTTTCTTAGCTGTGGAATGTCTTGAGAGAGCAGCTGTAACTCCAGATGCAGAGGAAAAAGAGAATCTTGCTAGAGAGGCCTTCAATTACTTAAGTAAAGTTCCAGAGTCTGCTGATCTGCGAACTGTCTGCAAACGGTTTGAGGATTTAAGGTCAGTTGATTTTTCAAGCTGAGGGCCAAGCCAGAGTTCTTTGATTGCTTAATTTCCTAATTAGATTATGTCAACAACCTAATTTTAGAGGGGCTTTGCAGATTTTATGAAGCTGTAGTTCGCTTACCTCTGCAGAAGGCGCAGGCTCTTGACCCTGCAGGTGATGCCTACAATGAGCAAATTGATGCAGCTACTCGAGAACACGCACTTGCTCAGCGTGGACAGTGCTATGAGATAATTATAAGTGCTTTGCGTTCTCTGAAAGGTGATGCCTCAAAAAGGGAATTTGGATCTCCTGTGAGGCCTGCTACTGCAACATCTTTCCTTGATCAGGCCTCTCGGAAGAAATATATATGCCAGATTGTTCAACTTGGTGTCCAATCACCTGACAGAATATTTCACGAGTACTTGTATCGGGCTATGATTGATTTGGGCCTTGAAAATGAGTTGCTGGAGTATGGAGGTCCTGATTTGGTGCCTTTTCTGCAAAGCGCTGGCCGTGAACCTATACAAGAGGTCTTAATTGTTTTTGTTTTTACTTTTCTTTTTTTACAGGTTTTTTGGCTTAGATCTGATCTAAAAGCATTGGTATTTGTTTATATTATCTTATATGGTTTAAAATTTGATTGAATATGCATTTTGCAACCAGGTCAGTTTTCTCTGAAATTTATAGTATGTATATCAGCGTCTTTTGGGGAGTTATTTTCATGTTTATATCATCTGTCTTGTAGGTTCGAGCTGTTTCTGCAGTGACATCAGCAACTTCTTTTATGGGTCAATCAGGAGCGCCTATCCCATCTAACCAAGCCAAGTATTTTGATCTTTTGGCACGATATTATGTCTCGAAGCGGCAGCATGTGCTTGCAGCTCACGTATTGCTAAGACTGGCTGAGAGGCGCTCAACTGATACGGGGGATGTTCCTACTCTAGAACAGAGGTTGGCAACTTCTTCATTTCATTCTTTTCTATTACCAAGTTTTGAGCTTGTGTTTTACAGAAAAAATGTTGCTTCGTTTAATTTTGTAACTTCTTCAGGTTAAATCATTTTGGGATCAACCCAGAATTAATGGACCCTCGGCTTTAGTTTACCATTTATAGAATGCATCTATTTAACCATTCTAAATAAGCATATTTAGGTGCCAATAGCTCTTGCTAAAATGACACCTCCTCCTTGTGTAATGGCACCACACTACCATTGGACACACGTCTATTCCTTTCCTAAACACTCCATATCCAACATAATGGCTCTTTTTCCATACTAGGCATCCTTTTTTTCAAGCCTCCTATTAAACCATTCAATAACTCAAGTACATGTTTCATCCTTGAACACTTGGTAAATTAAGCCCTTGTAGCTCTCTTACCATTGCACAGTAGGACTGTGCACGGATCAGTGTGGAGTGAGTTGGGTGGAAATTCTCAAACGAACCACCCTTGGTGAGAGAAAATCTCAATCCACTGTAGCCTGTCACAGTTGACGGATCGGTTGTAGTTAGGGGTGGTTTTAACTTTCAGCTTGGCGGGTTCATTGGGTTGAAAAAATCATTTATTACTTTTTGTTATACCAATCAATCCAAATATTTAGTTTCCTATATATCATGGTGCTAATGAATTATGAAATAGGCTTTGTTCAAAGGAAAACTAAATAATAGAACTTTTAAAATAAAGTAAAGAAGAAAGAAAAAGAGACTTTTTTTTTTTTTGTAGCTAAAGAAAAGTAATTATTATGAAGAATAACTATGAACTAAATACATAAGCGTTTACACTAATATAAAACTATCAATTTTTTCCCACACTTTCTTAGTAACCACATTGATAAATTACCAATTGTCTCCCCCTTACGTGATGGCTCAACCTTAATGAATGAGACCCAACACATGCAAGCTTTAATTTTTTTTAAATGGGAGGTAGAGTAGAGTCAAAGTTCGAACTTGGGATCACCTGCTCTGATACCATGATAAATTATCAATTGTCCCAGAATCTTAAGCTGTTAGAAAATGGTGAATTTAATCATTTAACCATTATTCTAACACACACATGGATAAAAATTTACCATTTTTTTTCCAACACTTTTCCTCGCAAATTCCTTTTCTTGCTGCCCCAATTCCCCCCCCCCCCTCCCCCCAAATCCCATTGACCAAGCTAAGGACCACGATCTCCTTCGCCGTTGTGGTGTCGCTCTTTTCTATCAACCACTTTAAGGGTTTTGTCCTTGTTAGTCTATCATGGAACAAGCCCTGGAAACCATATTAAAAGCCATTCAAGACCTAACCCAAGAAGTTACTAGGAATAATGCCTGATTAGATAAATCGCATTGTAGCTTCCCTTTACTGGACGATCTATGACAGGCCACGTCAAGCTTCCAATGCATGAAGTAATAACATTGACGTTGTGAGCATGCTACCTCCAAAGCACAAGTGTCTTGGGTTGCATGAATACACCATTTTGGGGGTTTTATCCGTATCTGATATGGGTACGCGTAGGATACGGGAACAAACGTACCCTGTACATATTTGAGGGAAAAAAAGTAATTTTTATTATTATTTTGGTTATGGTCTGCCGTGTGAGAGAGGAGACTGGACCCACGACCACCGATCTGGAATCAAAGCCAATGCCAAAACCGCGACCCATGACTCTTTGTTCTTTGTGTCTTGTACGGTTGTCCCATCTCACCTCTTCTTCTTCTTCTTTTGCTTCTCTGTTCTCTACATCTTTTCCTCTCTCTCTTTTCACTTTTGATTTTTTATTTGAATTTTGAGTGGATGGCAGTCACTTCCACCCACCCACCCACCCACATGTTATTTTTTTTGTTTTTGTTTTTTCAATTCTTAAAATTTTTAATATTGCCAAATGGATTGGGTAATGGGTTGGACATGGGCTTGCATTTTTAAAGAGTGTAATATTTTAGTTTAGGTCATAGTTATATATATGTGTGTGTGTGTCCTATCGTATCTATCAAAAACAAAAATATATTATAATTAAATTTATTTATCAAAAAAATATATATATATGTGTGTGTATATTTTTAAAGTTTGTCGGACTCTAATTAATTATATTAATTCATTGTACTTGTTTGCTATTTATTATTGTCTTTAAATTAAATATATATATTTTTTCAAGCTTTTTATTGTTGTTACTTAATTTTTAAAACCTAAAATAAACAGAAATTATGTCCAAAAGTATTTAAAATATACCTAAAAATAAATATTAATTAATTGTCGTATCCCTGACGTATGGTACTATAGTTGTTTTAAATGTTGTATCCTCGTACCTGTATCGTATTGGTATCCATATCCATATTTGTGCAACTTAGAAATTGTCAGGGCCATTTCAATAGGGATTTAGGTCTAGAGCGTAGTTTAGACTTTCCAAATTATGTTAACCATAGGGAACCTAGAAACTTTGATGAACGGCTATAGCAAATATCAAAGTTCAGACACCTAAAAAGACATCTAAGGTGAGTGAAGTGTGGATTATCACAACCTAAAGAGGTGACAAACGAAGAGAACCTAAACACCATAAGCCCAATAGAGTCGGAAAAGGCGTTATGGGATATGGTCTTTGCTATGTTTGGGATTCATTGGGTGATGCCTAGAAGAGTTATTGATTTGTTTGCATGTTGGCAAGGAAGTTTGGGGGGACATCAGAGCACTGTGATATGGAGGGCCATCCCTCATTGCTTGATGTGGTGTCTATGGAGGGAGTGCAACGCGAGAAACATTTAAGGGATGTGAACAAAATGTTGTTGAGCTGAAGCTACAATTCTATCGCACCTTATTTGATTGGATGTCAGCCACAAGATTAATTAGCTTCTCTAATTTGTTTGAATTTTTAGATTCTTGTTCTTGTTGAGCTTTGCTTGTATTCTTTCACCTAATATACGTCTAGTGTACTTGGTTTTTCAATAAAACATATTACTTATTGAAAAAAAAAAAAAAAAAAAAGGAGTCAGAAAAGGCATAGAACAAGGAGTCCATTCTCCCTGCAATCTAATGTACACCAAATAGTTCTGTCAATAGACCCAAAGGCATGTGTCAGTTTGAAGTGCTTGGTTACAAACCTATGAAGCCTATCGGTAGCTTATTATATGGATTGGGGGTTGGGTCACTTCAACAGACATTATATTAAGCTGAGTTGGCTTTTGTCCAGCCCAATATTTGCAGATAAACAAACTAGTTCATTAGTGGTTTTTTTTTTATAATTCAATTTTTACAGCAAGTGGGGGATGGGGAATTGAACCTTGGTTTTCTTGATAAAGGAGATCAAGCAATGCCACTGAGCTACAATGCTCTTTGCAACTAGTTCATGAGTGGTTATCTGACAACTTTTACATTTTGTCAAACTCAGGTGTCAGTACCTTAGCAATGCAGTTCTACAGGCAAAGAATGCAAGTAGCAGTAACGGTCTGGTAGGTTCTACTCAAGCTGCTTTTGACAGTGGACTGCTAGATTTGCTTGAAGGGAAGCTTGCTGTTCTTCGGTTTCAGATAAAGATCAAAGAGGAATTGGAGGCTATAGCTTCCAGGTTAGAAGCTTCTCCAGGCACATCTGAGTCTGTTCAAAATGAACTCCCTGAAAACAATTTGACTGCTGATGCCAATATTGCAAATGCTGCACGTGAAAAGGCTAAAGAGCTATCGTTAGATTTAAAGAGTATAACTCAACTGTATAATGAATATGCTGTTCCATTTGAGCTCTGGGAGGTACTTTTTCTTTTTTGCTTAAATCAATTATTTAATTATCAATTGACTTCATCTATATGCTAAAATCCTATAAAAAAAAATATCGTATCAAAATATGCTAAAATCATGAATTCTTTACGTTCCTCAATAATTAGCATGTTGGAATAAAGTTTTCTTAAAGTTGTTTTAAGTTTTGCAAAATAACTTTAAAAACATATCTGTGTTGTATTGTACTATAAAAGGAGATAATAATGAGCCGACCCTCTTTGTGTGTGTGTGTTTTAAAATTTTTTTTTTTTTATAACTAATAACATATTTAAATACTCTCACCTATTTTTATTTACAACTTCAGTTGCACTCTCTGCTAGTGTTCTGCTAGGTTTTTCATAATCCCTATTGCTTATTTCCTTGAGTTCTTTAAATTGTCTTAAACTGAAATTATGCTATCCCCTACAACCGTTTTCTCCTTTTTCCTAAAATTATGTTAAAATGATTATTTTTCGCAAAAGAGATTCCAATACTTCGCAAGTTTTGTTGGGTGGTAATTTATTCCCTGCCTCCCCTCCCCTTTTATATTTGATGTGTATCCTGCTATTGTTTTTTTTGTCATTTGTATTTTTATTGAGGAATTCTTCTCCCCACTTCACCTTCGCCTTTTACTTTGCGTTTATTTGAAATGTTCTATTCAAAGCCTGGGCATTGGATTGTAATTGCCCTACGTTGTATAATAACAAAATTAAATGTTACTGTATTTTAATTATGTTTTACAATTCTCCATATCATTACAACGTTTTTCTTGCTTTCCTTTCCTGCATTCAGAGATGTCTGGAAATGCTGTACTTTGCAAACTATTCAGGTGATGCTGATAGTAGCATTGTAAGAGAAACCTGGGCAAGACTTATTGATCAAGCTCTTTCAAGGGGTGGAATTGCTGAAGCGTGTTCAGTACTAAAAAGAGTTGGTTCACACATTTATCCTGGAGATGGAGCTGTTTTACCTTTGGACACTCTCTGTCTTCACCTTGAGAAGGCTGCACTGGTACATTTTTTTCGTATCTTTTGGCAGCTTCATCTAATTAATGCTTACTGCAAACAAGAGTATATTGCCTTTTTTTTTTTTCTCCCTGCTCTGGAACTGTGGAAGCATTAGACTTTTGTCTTTATGTTACATCCTTACTCCACTTAATTAAGTGTATATCTTTTGGCAGGAGAGATCGGAATCAGGGGTTGAATCTGTTGGAGATGAAGATGTTCCAAGAGCTCTTCTTGCTGCTTGCAAGGGTGCCACAGAACCTGTGTTGAACACTTACGATCAATTGTTATCAAATGGAGCTATTTTTCCATCTCTAAAGCTCAAGTTACGCCTTCTCCGATCAGTGCTAGTGGTGCTTCGGGAGTGGGCAATGTCTGTATTTGCACAGAGAATTGGTACAAGTGCCACTGGGGCTTCTTTAATATTAGGTGGAACATTCTCGCTGGAGCAAACAGCTGTCATTAACCAAGGAGTTAGAGATAAGATCACAAGTGCAGCAAACAGGTAAACTTCTTGTTAGTTTTCCTGTTCCTCTTCTTGTATATATTGTGTTTTCTTTTCGATTTGTAACCAAATTCTTATTATTGTTAATGGAATCATTTAGCTGGCTAGTCTGCATTCCTAGTTAAGGCCTCAATCGACCTCCAATATTCATGCCACAATCGACCGATCAAAAAAAATATATATATATATTCATGCCACAATCTGAAATTGACAAAGTTGCCCTTTGTTCTCAAATTTTCATAATAAGTTCATCTTGCACTTTCTGTCTGATTTAGGTATTAGATAATTTTAATATTCTTTCCATTGCCGATGGCATTTCTATTATTCGTAGTGTGTTGATATTATATTCCTCATACAATGGAGCTTTTTAATTGGTGTGGGTAAGCTATAAAATAGATTTATCCAGTATGATTAATTGGTGTGGATGAGCTGTAGCATCCCATAGCCATAAAAATTGGAGAAGCCTTGACTTTGCTTGTGGTTCATTTTTCTGTGTTCAGTTTCTTATGTTCATTAGACTCGTGTCCTTAAAATGCTTGTTAAAGTTCTTTCAACAGGTGCGCAGCATCTCTTTTTAATATCGTTGTTTATTTATGAAACTAATAAACTGATCACTGCCGGATTTGGCTGTCATGTCAGGCCTCAATTTTGTCAAGTTGGTGAATGAGTTTTTTGATATTATTACTAGCTAAGCTGTTTTATTTGTGCTGAGCAGAATATTTAACGAACTGAGACAGTTAAGAATGAGAATTTCTGGCTCTAAAGTAGAAAACTTTAGAGAGTAATTTTTTTAAGTTTTCTAATCTGTTTTTTTTTTTTGGGAGGGGTGGGGTTCATTAGTTTCGTAGGAGTTTTGATTGTGGACCAGGTTGGGTCCACTTTGTTTGTGCAATGTAGTTCAGATCAAAATCATAATTATGGTTTCATTTCAAGATATATTTTGGGTCTCACTGGATTTGGAATGGCAGGTATATGACTGAGGTCCGGAGGTTGGCCCTTCCGCAGATTCAGACTGAGGCTGTTTACCGAGGTTTTCGAGAACTGGAAGAATCACTAATAAGTCCCTTTTCTTTTGATCGGTTTTGATTATTCTTTGTACCGTGTTGTATGAATATTCTCTTGTTACATATTCCTTCTTTTTTTAAATAAAAGTGAAATTTTTCATATTGGATGTGATCACGTCATATTGTACTTGGCATTTAATTATTCAATTCTAAAAGTGATAATCTGAATAGAAAAAAAGAAAAAGCAAAGGGATTTTAGCAAAAAAAAAAGAAAAAGCAAAGGGATAATATTCTTGTTTCTTGCCTTAACCTTTGGCAAGTAGTGTTATAGTCAGCAATTGCGGTGGGTATGTTAGATGAAGGGCTTGGACCAGTGCCCTCACTTGTTATTATGATATTTAAAAATAAAAATAAAAATAAAAAGTATTCAGGTTGTACATAATTTGTGCTAAAAAAATAAAAGAAAAATGACTATTGACTACCCACGGTCCTTGATGTGCTGTCCATATCAAGGTTTTAATTATTATAAATGAATAAATATATATTATTGAAAAAAAGGAAGAAAGGAGATGAAAAATGACCAATCCCGATTTCAAAAGGCAGCCCATCTCTATGCACATACAAAAAATCCTACCAGAGAGGGATCACAAGGACAGTTTAATTTCAGCATTGATTTGCTCAATTAACCAAGGGGTTGCAAAGGAGTGGTGGATAGAATCAGCAAGAATTGTGGAGTCAACCTCAAAAATCACGAATTGAAGTTTGGTAATGAAGGACCATGGGTCCTCCCATAAGTTAATATCAAGACCAAAATTTACCAGATGGCAAGCACCTTTTAATAGCAGAGGTATGCTTTTCTAGGTTCCTTTCCATAACCAAGAATATTGCCAAGAATTTTTCTTACAATTTCAAGCTTTGAGGATGCTTTTATACTCTTTATGCACTTGGATTTTAACAGAAGCACCCATAATTTTTCTTGCTTTGTGGCTAAAGACCATCCCAGCTTTCCCAGCATAGCTCTTTTGAAGTCCTCCTTCAATTTAAGCCTTGCATATGTTACTCCACGTTTCATAAAAAATAAAAAATTGTTGCACAGACAAATTTGGAGCGTTAAAGAGTTGAAGCACTGTAAAGATGGGATGATCAAACTGATCTTGACTATTGTAAAGTGTATTATGACTTTATGAGTACGTAATCTAAATGTTATATTTTCACAATAAAAGCTATCATTATTCCTCAAGAAAATTACTATCATCCAAAGATAAATATTTTATAGACAGTCCAAAAGACAAAAAGTGCAAATCAGTAATATCATTGAAATTACCATTTTGGAGACTTAATTGATAGAATGATCTAAATCCACGTAAGATTTGATTTTTTAATCTCAAACATATTCACCACTAGGCTAATAAACTACGTGGCCGCTACAATTACATTTTAGTATGAAATCAAATCACTCTTCCCCCATCTATCCCTCTACACCAAAACACATGTTGATTTGAGGAAAAAAAAAACCCACGTTGTGAAATACCTAAAATAGACATACACAATAATCTAAAAAATATAATAACAAGGACATTTTCGTCAGTTCATCATAATATACACCACCGTTTCCAAGTTCTAATTTTCTAAACCTCAGTTGGTGGCATAGAGACTGTGTCACGGCGAGGCTAGAAAAAGAGAGAGAGAGAGAGCGAAGGAAAAAAAGAAAAGAAAAGCCATAACATAAACACAGAGACACATTCAAAAAAGAAAGAAAGAAAAGAAAAGCAAACTCTGCGAGAACATTAAAAATAATTTCAGATTTTCGTAGATCTGATTTTCTTTCCTCTAAATTATTTCTGATTTCCGATTTTCATTTTCGTCGATTCCGCGATCTTTGGGAAACTACATATAAAAAAAGAATAAAAGAAGAAGCGTTGAACAATGTTCCGATTCGAGGAGGAGAAGATCCGAAAACGACTTTGAGTTTTGGAATTGTGAGAGGAGAGAGAGAATTTCAAAAATCATAGAGAGAGAAAAATCGGAGGAAGGGTTTTTGATATGGCAGACGCTCTCTCTGTGATTCCCGCTTCCGTACTTCGGAATCTCTCCGATAAGCTATACGAGAAGCGCAAGAATGCCGCTCTTGAGGTCTTTTTTCTTTCTCTTATGCCCTAGAATTTATTTTATCAGTTTCATCGGTTTTGGTTTCTAGGGTTTTGGGTGGTTTTATTGGATCTTGGAGGAGTTTTGTTTATGTATGAATATGTGTGTATGTATGTATGTACAGGTTGAGGGAATTGTGAAGCAGCTGGCAGCGGCTGGGGATCACGACAAGATTACGTCGGTGATCAATTTGTTGACTAATGAGTTTACGTACTCGCCACAAGCGAATCATCGGAAGGTATTTCAATCATTGAATTCGTAAACTTGTTTCCCATTTTGTGAATTTAAATGATTATTTGGTTTGCAAATTATGTTTAATTGGTAAATTACACGCATCCGGTAGGTCTTGAATGTCGGAAATGTGAATTTTGGTTGCATTATTTTGTTTGATGTAGGGAGGATTGATAGGATTAGCTGCTGCCACAGTTGGGTTGACTAGTGAAGCAGCTCAACATCTCGAGGTAAACAATTATGCACAATTCTTTATTTGAGAATAAATCTACTTTATATGTTTATTCTAGGTCTAGTTTTACTTTTACCAATTGATATATTGGCGCGGTCTAGGTTACATTTTAGATAGGTGCTGCATTGGAACGAGTTAAATTTCTGTAAAAACATATAAGCTTCCCATGGCATTGTGTTCTAAGAATATAAACAGGGTGTAAATTGAAATGTTTGCTAATCTAATTCAGTGATTGACATGGACATGTTGTGCTAAGCAGTTATTCTGGATGGACAAGGATACTGACCTTTTGACCTGAAGATGAACTTATAACTCAAAGTGTTCCATAGGCGGCAGTGGTGCCGTATCTTTTTTTTTTTGATCGGTAATAAGAGAATTTTATTAAAGAAAATAAAACAACCCCAAGCACACAGGATGTGTCCTTAAAGGAGGAAAATTACAGCAAAGTACAAGAATCTAAAAACTCCTCAAAATAGGAGGGACTAAAGTTGCTGCTACAATGCAGCCAATCAAAAAGAGTGCGCAACAGGACCAGCTTTAGATCCAACACCGTCCTCTCCTGCCCTTCAAAGACCCGTAAATTCCTCTCACGCCAAAGAACCCACATAATACATAACGGAACAGCCCCCCATACATCCGCATGACTGGACTTACAGAAAGACCCCATCCAACTAGCCATAACCTCCACATCACTCCTAGGCATCACCCAAACGACCCCGAAAAGACAAAACACCATGGACCACAAACTCTGGGCCGTCTCACAATGAAGGAGTAAGTGATTAGGAGATTCTCCACTATACTTGCACATACAACACCAATCCACAATGCAAATATGACGCTTACGCAAGTTGTCCATCGTGAGAATCTTCCCATGAGCGGCTGTCCACATGAAGAAAGCCACACGGGGAGGGGCTCCCACCTTCCAAATACTTTTCCAAGGAAACCCCAAAGGAGTATTCAAGGAAAGAATCTGATAATACGATTTCACCTTAAAACAACCACTCCTAGAAGGACCCCAACACACCCGATCCTCTTGATCTTGATGAACCTTTACAGAGTCATTGCTGATTCCTGTTACTGATATTTGTTATGAGACTATGGAATGGTTATTGCTGGCAATGAATGACAAAGTGCATGCTTATGCATGATGAGCCCATACTGTTTGGTGCCTCATTGTTTGACATAGGTTACAGGATTTAGCTGTAGTTGTGTATAGCAGTTGTGTTAGGCCAAGCAATCAAGAGGGGGATAGATCTATAATGAATAGAAAATTGGCTTGTTTTTAGTATTGTAATATTATTAATGGGCATAGAAACCCCTCTTGTTATGACTTACTCTGAAAGGTTGTAGCTCTTATATAGATGTTGGCTTGCTTTATTAATTGCTGTCATCCCATTGGTTGCATCTTAGTCTTACATAGTTACATTTCAGCTTTACTTGTCAAATTGTAATTTGTACCACTTGGGGCCAGTCCTCATCTCCCATATTCTACGGCCATATCTTCTACTTAAAAACGGCTTACCATAACATTGTGTTTTCTATAGATTCATCATTTATGTTTGATATTATTTGGGATGTTTAATGTTTTTAGCAAGAAAATTAAATCTTTAGCATTTTGTAGTTGGAAGGAATGGTATAATTGGAGTGATATTGTCGTTCTTGTGAGATCGATTGTTTTGAAAGTAACTCTGGATTTTTTTAAAAATTGGACTCCTATCTCAATTCATGAAAGAAATGGAAACTCATATTTTCTAAAGCGCTGTATTTTTATAAAGGGAAGTTGCTACTGAATATTAGTGGTTCTTCAAATATATGCTTTCAAGTATTATGTGTAATTTGCTTAGCATTCTATAGATTTCGATACCCAATGGAATATAGTGTGCCAGTGATAAGAGCTTACATTGCATTTTACCAACTTAAAGTGATAAGAAGTGACCAACTTGCAGCATATATATCAACTAGATAATGAGTGTGTATTTTAGTATTCAGGATGAGATGATCTGTTTTTGTCAGCTGTTTTTAACTTTTAAGTTGTCCTTCTGAAGTTTTCAGCTGTGCATATTAGATCCAAAAGGATTTATCAAAAAAAAATATTAGATCCAAAAGGACAATTTATACACTGAAGAGGACCATTTTACAGTTAGTCATTATTATGGAATTGAATTGTAGGGTTGCTAGAGTACTAAAAAATGACATGCCTGTTGGTTTTATTGCATTATAAACACAATCGAACATTTAATTCTTCCTTCCGTATTTCCCACTTTCTCATTGATATAGTATTGATAATTTTGTTTTGCTTCTGATCCACCTGCCAGCAAATTGTGCCTCCTGTGCTTAGTTCTTTTTCAGACCAAGATAGCAGAGTTCGATATTATGCTTGTGAAGCTCTATATAATATTGCGAAGGTGAGAGTGGATCTGCAAGATTATATATAATAGTGTTCTTTGGGATTGGTAGTGATCTTTATACATTATCTTTTGGTGATGGCCTGATTCACAGGTTGTAAGAGGGGATTTCATCATATTCTTTAATCAGATTTTTGATGCCTTATGTAAGCTCTCGGCTGACTCAGATGCCAATGTACAAAGTGCTGCTCATCTTTTAGATCGGCTTGTGAAGGTAAACAATTATTCCTTGATCCTCATTCTCCCAACACATGTACAGACTAAAACACCAAATAGATTTTTGGATTGTTCCCTATAGTTGTCTGAAAATAGGCTTTCTTTTTTGTTAAATCAATTCTCAGATTTTACTATAATGATACAGGACATTGTTACTGAAAGCAATGAATTCAGGTGCGCTGTCTTCTTGCTCCTGTTCTAGACCTTTAACTTTTATTTTTAAGAATCAAAGATCATCAGAAAGTTTGTGAACTGCTTTAACAGTGTAATTTACATGGATTTTAAAGTTCTTTTTTCTTCAGCATTGAAGAATTTATACCATTGCTAAGGGAGCGTATGAACGTCCTAAATCCCTACGTCCGGCAGTTTTTGGTAGGATGGATAACTGTATTGGACAGTGTTCCAGATATTGATATGCTGGGTTTCCTTCCTGATTTTCTCGATGGTAATTAGTCATTATTTTAAAACTAAAAAGCTTCTTTGATAGCTGCTCTCTTCATTAAATGCTTTTGAAACTTACACATCCTTGATAAATCTCAGGTTTGTTTAATATGTTAAGCGATTCTAGCCATGAAATTCGGCAACAAGCTGATTCAGCTCTTTCAGAGTTTCTACAAGAGATCAAGAACTCCCCAGTAAGGCTTCTGCTAACATTGAATGCCTAAATCCCAATATTGTTGTCTGGTATTTCATGTGCCGTTAACTTGCCATTTGAAATCTTGTGCAATGCATTATACTTTTTTCTTTCCTCTGATACTGTTGGAATCATAAGATTGTTGCACTTTGACTTTAGATCCAAACAAAGAATGGCTTTATCAGTAGTGCCAAATATTTTGTTCATTTGTAATTTTCTGACTCGAGCAGTGCTACTCTTGAAGTCTGTAGATTATGGTCGCATGGCTGAAATACTGGTGCAGAGGGCAGCTTCTGCAGATGAATTTACTCGGTTAACGGCTATAACATGGGTAAGTAGAACTGCAATACAGAAAGTATTTCTACTATTTTTAACCAGTATCACCCTCTAATATAGTTGTCTATCTGATTGGGAGTGAGTATTGGCATCTTTTTTCTTGATTTACGGACAATTCACTGCTTCATTGTAAATTTTATTGTATTTTTTATAGCATTATGTACTTTTGGATGTACAGATAAATGAGTTTGTAAAACTTGGTGGGGACCAGCTTGTGCCTTATTATGCTGATATTCTTGGAGCCATTTTGCCTTGCATATCTGATAAAGAGGAGAAAATTAGAGTGGTAGGTTGTTTTGTGCTTCTGCACTCCCTTTTCTATTTTTGGGGAGGGGGAGGGGGAGGGGGGGGGGGGGGGGGGGGGGGGGGGGGGGGTTCTTTTCATTTTTATTTTTATTCTTCAATTTTGTAGTGTTGCTAACTAGTTTATGCAATAAAATCTTTGTTTCCCTTGTCGTCTAAATTCATCTATATTTTTGTATAAAGGTTGCTCGTGAAACCAATGAAGAGCTTCGTTCAATCAAGGCTGATCCAGCTGAAGGATTTGATGTAGGAGCAATACTCGGTATTGCAAGGAGGTATGGTTTTTGAAACCTGGGAAAAAAAGTTGGGATTGAAATGTTGCTTGTAATTTGTACCTTTATGGGTATATGTAGCCTCTCTCTTCTTAAGGAGCTATATAGAGAAGTGCTTACAAGAGTCTCTTGTTTATCTTGGTTCCAATGGTTATTCTAAAAGACTTACTGTGTAGAATGATTTTATGTTGATTACTGGATATTTTGACTGATCAGGGAATTAAATAGTGAATGGGAGGCTACTCGAATTGAAGCATTGCACTGGATTTCAAGCCTTCTAAACAGACATCGCTCTGAGGTAACTGAATGGCTATGAATCATATTTATTTCAGGTTACATGCATTTTTTTTCCAGCCTTTTGACATACATCATTATGGTTGTACTCGGTTCATAGGATGTGCTAAGTGAACCTATTTCAAAAGTAGGAGTTCAATAACAATTATTTCCAAAAAGGTCCCTTGGGATTTGAAGTGATGTATATCTATTATCTCTGTGCCTTTTAGTTTGTCTAACTGCTCATCTACATTCTCCTCTTTGATATTATCTGATTATAGGATTGTAGAGATAATCTACTTTTAAAAGCCCATTGGCACATAGAACTCCTGATTATGTTGACCAAAAGGGACCTATAATATACATGGGAAATCCCATTATACTTAATCTTCTTCTACCACATTTTTATTTATATATTTGATGACATTCTTCATTATATTTTTACATTAGGAGAGTGGGGAGGCAACCCTAGAAAATCTCATAAAGTAGCATCTAGTAAAAAATTCAGTATGAATTTCACCGAAACAAGTGGCTTGCGATTAGCTTTTGGGTTTGGCTCGCTAGCTTGTAATAAGTCAATAATAGGCTTTGTCAAATGAAGGAAAGAGGTTATAAAGATTATTCTCATCAGATATATCTGGGATTTCCTTCATCTTTTTCTTTTAATATGGTAATGTGTTACTTGATGACAGTAATGCTATGTTTAGAAGTTTGGAGGGAGAGGAGAGTAGAGGGGAAGGGGGTGAAGGGGAGGAGAGGGGAGGGTAATGGTTATCCCTTCCTCTTGTTTGGATGTTTTAAAAATTAAGGAGGAAGGAGAATAGATACCCCTCCTCTTTGTTTGGATGTTTTAAAATTTAAAGGGAAGGAGAGGAGAGTGAGAGTGATCATATAAATTGACAATTATAACCCACATTTACTAATTTTAAAGAAATAGATATGAATTGACAAGTTTGTATTGACAAATCTGTATTTTTTTTATTTATCAAAAAAAAAAAAAATTTGACATCATAAGGGCTTTTTTGACTATTTAATTTTTAATTTTTTTTAAATATAAATGGAACCACTCCCCTTCCAAATTACTCCAATTTGGGGGAATTAAAAATGAGGGGTTTGGAGAGGTATCTTACCCCTACTAATCCCCTCAAATCCTTCTCCCTCCAACTTCAAAAAACTCACAAACAAGGTTCATTAAACCTTTCACACACCCCCTTCCCTCTACTCCCTTCTCCTTCCTCTCCATCCAAACATAGCATAAATCCTACTTTGGAAAGAGGGCAATTGAGCCATTGATGTGATGTTCACTGTCTATAGATTGCTTTCTCCACCTTTGCAACTTGCTTGGACTTTCGCGGGAATGAGGGCCTATTACATGGAGTTGTCAGTGACCAGCAGTTGATATATTGAAATTTAGGCGGAACGCAATTGCCGTATCTTTGAGGATAAAATTAGTTCAATGGATCAACTTAAGGGTGCTTTGGTTAATTCTTTGTTTGATTGGGCTAGGGTGTGGGGTTTAACTCAAACAACCCTAGTTACTGATTTTGTAGACTCTCTATGCTCTCCTTTTCTTTAATCTTTGTTGTTATTTCTTTCTCCCCATTGTGCATCCTTTGTGCACATAGGAGGGTTTCCTTTTTCTAATAAAACCTCATATTACCTAAAAATAAAAAATATAAAAGATAAATTGAAATTTAGCTTTTAAGTTTTGAAAGGGTTGGGCTTCAAGGAGCGTTTCTTATCCAACCCAAGTTAGATGTTGGCTCAAAATTGTTGTTGCCTGCAGCTTTTCGGGGCAACTTGCTTGAGCTCATCAAGTGGCATGTGAGCTTGTTTTCGCTAAACTGAGCTTGAACTTATATTTAATGGCTCTTGCTGGACTCAAGCTCCTTTCTGATCGAGGTGAGCTCGGGTAGCGATATTTGTTCAGCTCATTTGCTACATTAGGCATAGGCATGTGGCTTAGCTCATTTCCAGCTCTTGAATATGTGAATAAGTGACATGGAGTATGTGGCCTCTTGCTAAGCTAATACTTAAAAAGAAAACAAATGTAACCTGATTTGGTTATATGATAATTCATTAATCACCATCTGTGTTTACGTTGCTGGGTAAAAGAGAGCAGAACAAGTGAAGAAGTACTAAATCAAAGGAAGGTGTGAAACGCTGTAGTTGGCTCAATTTTACCAATTAACTACTGGGCGATTTCTCTTTGATTAGTTGTTTCACTCTGAATTTCTGTTTGTAGTTTTGTTTGGTGGTCCTTTCTTGTTTAATGTCAATTATGTTTAAATTTAGTTTTCTACATGAAACAGGTCTTAAGTTCCCTTAATGACATATTTGACACCCTGCTGAAAGCGCTGTCAGATCCTTCTGATGAGGTAATCATTTTATCCTGATTGTACATTTTCAATCCTGATTGTGTCATCAAGTTGCATTTTCTAATGAATTTCACCATCATCATTAATGCAATTGCAATTATTTTATTTGTGGCATTGTCGTTGATGTCCATATATGTAATCTTTCACTTTTTCTTTGCTTGGATCTCTGGGGATCAGTTAGGGGTGTCCATGGGTCGAGTCGGATTGGGTTTGGTGTCAACCTGATCCTGTCAGGTGAGAAACCCTCTCACCCGTCTCCGTCCGACAGATCGGACAAATCCGTCCATATCTGACCAGTGGATGGATGGTTGGGCTCAGATGGGTCATTGGGTTTCCCGAATCACAAAAATCCACACCCCCCCCTCCCCAAAAAAATATATTTACAACCACAAAAATCCACAAATTTTGATCTCCAACAATCCAACATAGATCTACATGTAGCAAGCCACAGGATAAAAAAAAGTCAAAAAACAAAAAAGGCTACAGATCTGCCTAGATCCTTTTTTTTTTTTGGCGTACCAGATCTACCTAGAACTTGAATCACGCGACCTACAAATCTACCTAGAGCTCGGAATTGTCTTGATATCGGCATTGTCGAAGTGGTTTCTGGGATTGAGATTCGACATTGTCTCGTGTAGCGAGCCATCATGGAAAGTGAAGAGACGTCGATGTCATCAAGGTTGGCTGCAGAAAGTACAAAGAAGAGAGAGAGAGAGAGAGAGAGAGGAAATGGGGAAAATAAAACTGATAATAAATCATAAGTGTGTTTAATCTGATAGGCATATACAATTATACGGTAGGCGAGATGGTGTAAAAAGGCAGGCGAGATGGTGGATCATCTGTTATTACACTGTGACCATGTTAGTGAGCTGTGGTCATTAGTATTTTGTCTTTTGGGGGTTCAGTGGGTCATGTCACATTGAGTTATCTACATGCTGACTTGTTGGCAGGGGAGGTTTAGCAGTAGGGGCAATGGTGCTATTTGGAAGGCGGTTCCATTTTGTGTTGTGGCTGGTGTGGCAGGAGCGAAACTGCCGTGCCTTTGAGGGGAAAGAAAGGCTAACTATGGAGCTCGAGCTTTGCTTGACTGGATGGAGTCTCTGCATGTTTCTCATTCTAGTTCTTTGTTAGATTGTATGAATAGCTGTTCCTTTACTTGAAGCTTTAGGCTTCCTTGTATACACGTCTTGTGTACTTGTCTTTTGTCTTTTTATTAAAGTTTTTATTATGTATCAAAAAAAAATTTGTTGGTCAGGTCGGGTGAAATTACTTGAAATCCGCCACCCGTCTTCATATCTGACTTTTTATAAAACCTACACCCGTATTCGACTGACCCACGTGAGCGAAACTGCCTGTGACCCTTTGGGTCAGAGCGGGTCAGGCGGGCAAGTCAGTCTGACCTGGTGTTTGGTCATAGTGAGATAACACAGCAAAGAGGATGGTTAGAAAATGATGTCATTGAGGGGGAAAACAGGAGGGCTAAAACTCTCTAGTCTGTAAGTGAGAACTACCGTATACTGGGTATTAAAGAACTGACATCATTGAGAGTTCCTTTTCTTTTCCCCTATTGCTGGTCAGGTTTGAGAGTGTTAAGAGTTTGTGAATCAATCTTCCAGCTAAAATTTTGTAAAAAATGAGCAATGGTTTGAACTTTGATCATTGCCTTCTGGGTGTATGGCCAGATAAATTGCATTTGCCAATGAAATAATTCAGTTATTCATATGAGAAATAGCCTCTTTGCAGACTTTCACACACAAAAACATAAATGTAGAAAGAGTTGAGTGAAACTAAGAAGAATGGTGAGCCTAGGCTAAAATGGCACTTCCTCTTCTCATAAGTGTAGGTGGAGGGTGAGATCATGGGTTCAAAACCCACCAGGCGTATGTGCGATTTATCAATAATCAATAATAATAAAGAATTAAAAAAAATTTATTTTATCTATATTGGTGTTTGTGGACTCCGTTTTCTATGTAATTGACTTCCTTTGAACTACAATTATTGTTCACTATATAATCATAAAAATTAAATTGATTGATTTCGATTTTGTATTTGCACTCTATTAATTTGTTAGAAGGATATGGATAAATGTCATATACTTACCAAAAAGCATTATCCACTGGCTTCTATCTATTAATTGCTTGACTATTATGGATCTCCCCAGGTTGTGCTCCTTGTTCTTGAGGTTCATGCAGGCATAGCAAAAGATCCTCAGCACTTCCACCAGCTTGTTGTTTTCCTAGTTCATACTTTCCGGGTAGATAATTCTCTTCTGGAGAAGTGAGTTTCTTGCCTTATCTTGTCTTGCTTTCTTATAGCTAGTCTCATACCGATTCTTTATCAGTATCAACTTAATTGTATTATTTCTTCTGTGATTACATCTCTTGTTTCATTCTTGATTTTATTCCTCAGGCGTGGTGCTCTGATTATCCGGCGGCTATGTGTACTTTTAGATGCTGAAAGGGTCTACCGTGAACTATCAACCATACTAGAAGGAGAATCTGATCTGGATTTTGCATCTATTATGGTTCAGGTTCTGTCAATTGTCTGAGAACTTGTATAAATCTGTAGTGTTTGGGCAACCAAATGATTCAATTCTTTGTTTGGTTATAATTTTTTTAACAAAATGAAGCAACATCATAAGATTTACGTTGAGTTAAGATGGTGTGGCATAACTGGGACATTGTAATTTTTTTTAGAATGATCTTCTTTACTTTTTTCTTTTCTTTTCTTTTGCCTGTGTTGAATCTTTAGCCACTTAACAAAGGTGAATTTTTGTTTATCCATTTGATTCTTATCTTTTTATTTCAGGCTTTGAATTTGATTTTACTTACATCCTCTGAATTGTCCTGAGCTCCGGGATCTTTTAAAGAATTCACTGGTGAATCCTGCTGGGAAAGACTTATTTGTTTCATTGTATGCTTCCTGGTGCCATTCACCCATGGCAATTATAAGTCTTTGCTTATTAGCTCAGGTGAGTGTTTCAATTTGTTCATGGCAAACTGTTTCATTTTTAATCTCTCCCCCTCCCCCTTTCTAAAGTTTGTAGGCAGTGTGATTTTATGATTTTTGTCCAACCTCTATGTTCTTGTTGCATTTAGTGATCGTCTTTTATCTTGCTTGGCAGACATACCAGCATGCAAGTGCTGTGATTCAGTCTCTGGTGGGGGAAGATATTAATGTCAAATTTTTGGTCCAGCTGGATAAATTGATTCGCTTGTTGGAAACTCCAATCTTTGCTTATCTTAGACTGCAGGTGCATAAATGAAGGACAAAGTTCTAACTTGTCTTATGACTTGGTCCTTGTAAATGGCATACATTCATACCTGATTTGGGTTTTCTCTCTTAGCAACTTCAAAATATTGCCTATTATAATTGTTTCTGGTCACGTCCTTAACAAATATAATATGTTTTTCCTTTGAAAATGTGGTGAGGATAACACATTGAGTGAGGGAAAAGCAATTAGGAATATGCTGGCTTAAGTTTGTGGAGTATATTTCCTTTAAGGAGGGTGAGGGGACAGATATTCTTTTTGTAGGATGTGTGATGTGGAGAATTGCTTTGAAGGAGTTATTTCCTTATTTATTTTCCATTAATGTTAATTTTGGCTATCTATATATGTTGGTCAGGGGTGTGTCAGCGTTTGAATTTTGAGGATTGTTTGGCCTGTTTAGGATTGGGAAATACAGTCTGTTGATGCCCTTTGTCTCTAGTATGATGTTCAGGGTTGTGGGGTAGGAGAAAATGTGATGTGTTGGAGACCAAGTAAAAATCACAAGTTTGAGGTGAGAAGTTTTTATTTGGTGCTGTGCGGAACTTGGGGGAATGAGCGATGAGGTTTTCTTAGAAGACTACTTGGCACGTAAGTGCTCCACTAAAGTGGCAGCCCTCGTGGAAGTGCAAGAATTTTGCTTTCAATTGCTGTTACATGTGCAAACAGTGGACCATTTTTTAATCTTTTTGGAGTGTATTGATCAGTTGAACTTTAGGATATGTTTGTATCTTTTTTTTCGCTCGTGGAGAAGGGTGTTATTTTTTTACTTTGTTTGGATTTGGACCCCTTTTGGATTCTAGTGAAGTAAAGAATAATTTTGCTCATTAAATTCTAATGTTAGTTCCTGGTTTGCTAATTTAAAAAAAATAAATAAATAAATAAAGAAGAAGAAAGAAAGAAGAGAAACTGTAGCATAAGCAACCCCTTCGCTCTACCTTTAAGAAAAGGTGACATTGAAATATACTGTTTAAGCAAGGCTAATATGTGAAAATTTTCCTTTCAATGAATAAATTTTTTCCTTTTTGTTTGTCTTACAATAAAACCTTGTACACAGCAAGGATATTTTTATGCCTCTGATGTAGTGTGTTTGTATAGTGGTGTGATGTATGACCTTTTTTCTTGTACTGTTTATGTATTTGGTGGATAATTGTGAGTTTTGGCATTCTCAGTATATTATGTTATCTTGGACAAAGTGTTTAATGGTGGTGCAGTTTTTCTTGCAACTAAATGGATGTTTTTTAGTTATGTTTCCTGCATTTGTCTTCCCAATTTACAGTTGCTATGTTCAAGTGCCTGACTTTGTGGTTCTTGCAGCTTCTTGATCCTGGAAGATATATATGGTTGTTAAAAGCCTTGAATGGCCTTCTGATGTTGCTTCCCCAGGTATGGTTCTGGAAGAGTTTTACTTTCATTCATTTCTCTTTGTTAATGAGAAATATGGTTGCCTGCATTAAAGCAATAAAAAACTGTCTTCTACACTATTGTGTAATGTAAGTATTTATGTACAAACTTATGTATAAACACAAAATTAATCCATCAAAAGTCTATTTTTTTCCTCTTTATCTTTGTCTTACTTTTCAATTTTTTAAATAAACTTTAAGCCAAATATCTTAGTATGATGAACAATCACAAACACGGTACATTAGGATTTCCAGTTTTGAGGATTTGGAACATAAAAGTACCACACATTGGGATGCATGATCCAGTTGCGGTTTGTGTGGTGGATAGGAAATCTGGTTATTGTGAGCTAGTGCTGCAAATTCAAGAGACTGAAACAAGATTTTCCATCCAACTTTTTTTGATAATAACATTTTCCAACTAACTATAATCAGATGGTGCATTGTGTGTAGAACTAGAACACAGATTATTTTCCATCTTAAAAATGTTCCTAAGCCCCTCCTTTTCCTGGGAAAGCTTCTTGGTATCGGATCTTGACACCCAAATAAAAGAGCAAGGTCACATCAATTGAGACTTTTACCTGATTGTTTCCCCAACTATTGGGCTTGTTCATACTAAAATCTAAAGGTTACTAGGCCCAAGGAGATTAATCTTGCTCCTAACACTAGCCTGCTTGGTAGTGTTTATTCCATAATGCAGTACACAACACACACACACACACACACATATATATATATATATATGTATAGTGCTTTAATTGTTATAGTAATTCATGTTTACCTTGCATTTGACATTTGAATGCAGCAAAGTGCCGCCTTTAAGATACTACGAACGCGTTTAAAAACTGTACCTTCATATTCCTTCAATAGTGAGCCATTCAGGCAAACTTCATCTGGGAACCCCTATCAAATTCTACATCACATGCCAAGTGGATCACACATCACTGAGGATGGAGACAGAATGCAGGATGGTGGTTCACATAATGGAATTAACTTCACTTCAAGGCTACACCAGTTTGAGCAAATGCAGCACCAGCATCGTATGCTTGCAAAAGTGCAGGCACAATTGCGCAACAGTTCTACCACTTCATTATCAAAGGTTTCATGATATTTTTAATAATATTTTTCCTATCATTGAGCTTTATAAAGATCCAAATGCGTGTTTTCTTGGAAAAATGTTGAAGTGAGTTAATTTAAAAAATAGGAATGACAATTTTGACAATCATTTGGGTGCCATTTTGTCATGTTCTTATGCTCACAACAAAAAGGGTAAAGGAAAAATATGCTAGTGAGCTCTAGCTCAAAATACCAGGGGTTAAACAAGAGGCAGAAGACAGAACATCATCAGTAGGGCTAGATACTTATTTGTTTCTTTCAACTGGGGTCAGGGGTTGTGTTGGGCTAGAGTGATGTTGGAGCAAAGTTTATGTTGCCCACTGCCTCAAGTATTTGGGATAAGGAACTGTTATTTTTATTAATTATTGCTTACTTCAATTTTCTGTCTCAACTTTTACTCTGTTTTGTGTTTAAGGCTGCTATTGCTATTCTGGCAATCACATTGTTGCATGCTGTGTATGCAGGAGGTGCAAAGACACGAAGAACCTCGTCCCCCTTCTGCATCAGACATGAGTGGGCCTCCTTCAAGATCATCAAGGAGAGGCCCAGGGCAGTAACTATGATTATGTTGCTGCTTCCTGCCCCTAGTCAATGTTAATTGTACACTGGTCTCAGCTTGTCTGATCCATGGTTGAGATCTGGTGTAATTTGTAAAATTGTATATCGTAGTAGTTTGTTTTGTTAAACTTTCTGGAGGTTGGGACGGTTAAAAAAGGGTTTTGAATTAAGATAAGCTCGGGTTTTCCTGAGCTATTCTTTTTCCATTGTAAGCAAGGTTACCCATGTGGTTCTGTTGTTTTTTATTGAAAACCACGTGGGCTAGAGGGAGATATTTATTTTAGAAGATGCAGTTTGTTTTTTCTTATGTTCATCTGTTACAGCAATCTTATAAAATAAGAAATCAGCTAATTCATGTATACAAATTCTACAGAAAATTATGGATGTGCTATTTGTCAATTGATTTGTTCACGATTCACCCACTACTTTATTCTGTGCATATGTATCCACCATTTTTGGAATGCTTTGTGTTACAGAGAATCTCTCTCTCTCTCTCTCTCTCCTGTGTCTGTGCACACGTGCAGGAATATTTTTTTTCTGAATCAATGTAATTGAACAAAAGCAAATAAGGTTGTCTACAGTACTCAAATTGAAACATGTAAGGAATTGAGATGGGACTCAAGCAGTTACAATCAAAAACTAAAAGGCTAGAGAATGGGGAGCTATATTGGCATCCCAATTTATATGGAAGAAATTGTCCAATAACAAAGAGGTAACTAACCTTTAGATATCTTCAATGATGGGAGACTATAAGATATTGTTAGCTCTTTGAAGATCAACAATTCAGAGAACTTTTCCAACATCTCATTGCCTTGCATCATGATCAATTAAATATACCACCCAATTTATGTTTTCTGGCCTTGCCTAAAGGAATGGTTTAAAGGTGTCAAACGAACCCACAAGTGTCTTGTTGAAACAAACCCCTTTTAAAAAAATGGTTTTTGCATTTGAGAATACAATTCCAAAGCCACAAACAACCTTTTGGTTTTAGCTTGCAAGATATTATTTCCTTTTATATATATTACATCAAAAGCCTTTGTGCCTCACACCACCAACACTTTTTGGCTAGCAAGTAGAGTCCCAAACTTTCTTAAAATAGTGATGATTACCATCATCTTGGTCCCCCTCCAGAAAATGCGAACCTCCTTATCTACCTTATGGGAGACCACCTTGACAGGCAAATACAATTGCCGAGACTACTGATTTAATTAAGATGATAAAGGGCTTCTGCCTTCAACCCTTTTGTTGCACCTTTTCCATTACTTCCAAGAAAGTTAGTTTGTTTTTTATAGGCTAAAATATTTTGTTGGTCTATACTTCTTGAAATTTGAAAATTTCTATTTTAATCTCTAAAATTTGTGTTAGGATGAGCCCATCAATGTTGTGTCTATGTGTGTGAATCAAGTGGAAAAAAAAAATGTCGCAACTTTGGATTCACCAATACTCAGCCTTTGGAGACTGTCGTCTTTCAAATAGATTAACTTGGTCACACAACTGAGATATGCATCGTGATTTGAAAACATTCTTGTAACGGCTATGGTGATCGAGATCATGTCAAAGAGGATCCAGTGGTGGTGTTCAGCCTGTGGTTGTATATTTCTACAACCAGTGAGGACAATATAGTCAACTTCATTTTTTTTAAAGTGGACTCCAACCATGTGTAGGTCCAAAAGTCATGTGTTGTGTATGTGTCTAGCTTTCCATCTAAGATAACCTCCAATTTAGACAGTTGAACTGGAGGTAGCTCCCTAAAGTCGAGATGATCTTAATGAGACCATTTAACTACGGTACCTTAACTGTACATATATCCTAAAAGATGAAGGAATTGTGCCCGTATAATATTTGAAGACATTGTCCACTGTTCCAAGGAGCAGAACAGGCCAATGTCGAGGCAATCTGCTCATGCTATGTGTAGAGGAAACGGCTAAAAAGAGTGTTAGCATTTGGTGGGACCCTTAATGGCTTGCATATAGCCAAATTTGTGTGATATATGTATATTGGCCTTATTCAAAGGCATGCTGCTATTAGTCATTGGGTATTGAAGAAGGCATTTAGCCATTAGACAAATACATGTAGCCTTTGATTATTAGTCATTGGTCATTAAGCCATTGATTAGTGGACAAAGACCATTGGTTATGTACTCTTTTAACTCTTGTGATGACATGCTCTTAGACAATGCCAAAAAGGCATGTGGATGGGTTCCCTCAGTACAACAAATGCCACTACAACAATAGATTTTGGCCACATTGCAACTAAATTTCAGCCAACTGAAGAGAATAAAATAACAGTCCGCTAGTGGGCACAAAATGCATTAGACATACTACCTTGAGCACCATTGCCATGGGTACTATTTTTTGCTTTATTCACCATTGTCCTCCTCCAATAGGAATGTAACACATTACCACCTTGTCTCCCCACTTTTGGCTATAAAAGGTGAAGAATGAAGACCAAAAATAACAAGACATCAAGAGGGAAAAGAGAAAGAGGGAACAAACAAAAGAGAGACTCTTCCTCCATACGTAGGAGTTCCACACTTCTAAGAGCTTAAGTCTTTCTCTATTATTTTCTCTCTTGTAAACACACTCTCTTGTAATTATTTCCAATACATAGTGAAATACTCGACTGACTTGAGCCCGTGGTTTTCTCCCTCTTCTACGTAGAGGGTTTCCACGTCAAAATCTTTGTGTTCATCTTGCCTTTTAATTTATATTTATTTGCTCATTATAAAACATTTGCAACTATTACATAGCTAATAATACACTATTATTAGCACCAAATGTACTGCTAGTTACTTCAAGCTTCGCCATTGAAGTTTGACGTAATTAGCAGGTACAGACATCAGAGTAGATATTGTAACAATTCTCTTAACCTTCTATATATAAGCCTTATATAAGATATCAGTTTGACGTAATTAGCAGGTACAGACACCAAATGTTCATGAGCTCTTATATAAGCCTCTTTACTATAGCAAGGGTGCACATACTCTTTAGATTTCCCACCATCATATAAGATATCTGAGACAGAATGTGAAAGGATTCCGGTCATATCCCACATTCCCAATTGTTACAACCACTAGTCTTGTTCACCAAACTCAAAACATATTTCTTTCCCTTACAATGTACCTCAAACCACTCATTCCCAGCATAAACAGCCAAGCAATCGTCTTCTATTGACCCAGTTTATACATGAGGCAACCCTCTTGCCTTGTTAGATATTCATGAATTTAGAAAGTTCAGAAATTCAAGTTGCCATGCCGGAATGATTAGAAACATACCAAACTGCAAATGTACAACCACAACAACTTGCTATCACAATCAGCAAGCAATTTGTTGGAAACATATATATATGCTCATACAGACTGAACTAACATAATATACCTCAATGTGCCTAAATATACATAATTCCTTGTTGATCAACCATGATACAGAGCCAAACCCACCAACTTTTCCTTGCACAACCTCATAATTTGAACTTGCGTGCCTAACATTGCATGAGCAACTACCTTAAACGTTAGAACTAGCCTTGTGCAGCTAACTCATCGTTCTAAATCTGGTGTCTACAGAGCATAGATCTTCTCACAGTCAGAGTTATAGTCATCAAGATCTGATATATTTGCTGAGTACATATTTGCTGAGTACACAGACCATGAGAAAGACTTGCTCCCACCAGTCCTTTTGATGCGTCTTTGGGAGTCATTGCGGAAAGTCCCAAAGTGCTGTCGGAAAACAAAGTAGCACATGCTTGCAAGAGTCCCTACAAGAATTGGAGCTCCCATAACAGTTATAGTAATAGCCATCCATGAATTTCCCTTTCCAACAACTAGAAAAGCTATTGACAGAAAAGCCCCACAAGTGCAGGTGCAGGCTACCCACATTAGCTTGTTAACAACTGAAACAACCTGCTTCTGAGCCCTAGTGTCCCAGGCCACCAAAGTGATCTGAACCACAACAACGGCTAGAGAAATGAAGAGTGATGTAGCATTTAAAAGGCAGAACACTCTGAAAGCAACACTGTCAGCTATGTGAGCCTTCCCTGCATCTGATCCATCCTGCCAATATTGGCCAGGCAAGTTGAATATAGCCAAGAAAGCTATCGAGGCAAAAAGAACAGCAACAACTGTGACAGAATTGGTGGTGTTTTGAACAGCTTCTCTGTGAAGTTTCTTTAATTCTTTGGCAATACCAGAAACTCGTTGACGGGTCTGTTCATTTTCTTTGAGTTGTGAGTGCACCTCATGCTTTATATCACTCACAGTCCTTTTGAGTTCCATTGCTTCATCCACTTTGCCAACATGCCTGGCATGCTTGGCACCAGCTTCAGTTAGAAAATCTATAATTTCCAATGCAGATTCTCCATATTGCAGTTTATCTGCCAAATCCATTGCGGTCTCACGCTGATTGTTAATTGCGTTGACATCAACAGATCTATAGGTCAGCAAAAGGCCTACTATCTGAAACATAGAGAACAATATTCAGTACAGGAAAGAAACCAACACAACTACAGAGGGAATAGCCAAAATGTGAACAGCAAATGAGAAATAGATGGTAAAAGGCACCCAATAATGCATCTACTTTATAAATCCACTTTCATGGCCATCTGTAAATGCTAGCTCATGAAACAGGTATTCTTTTTATTTATGACTTAAAGGCTTGAAGCCTCTTTAATTGGCATACCCTGCCATCTTGCAATACCACCTATGTTAAGGAAATGATCACTTTATACCTTTCCTAATCCTCTTTATCATCTTAGATTACTACTAGGGTCATATGCTTCTGTTTAAAGAGGTGGTGGTACAAATAAAGTGGTAGATAAGATATGATACAGATAAGTCTAGTAGGTAGTATGAAAGAGTCCAGGAGAAGGCCCCTTGGCAAGTGGCACTGAAGCTGCAAGATCAATTCTCACAAAAATGAAATGGTTAGCTCCTAATCATACTAGTTACTACTGTAATTGTCAATGCCAACTACAGCAATGGAAGAAAACCTTCTTGAGGAAACAAATGTAATAACATGTTTAATCTTTAAAAACAGTACAAAAATTACCTGTGAACGGCCTTTCCTTGTGGCCATATGCACAGCTGTATTACCCTTCTTGTCACGTTCATTCAGAATAGAGCAACCAGCAAGCAATATCTCCTCAACTACTGAAGGACACTGACCTTTCACAGCCATATGGAGTGCTGTTTGACCCTTTTTATCTTTGATGCTAACTATTCCTGGATCGCGTTCTAGAAGCGCTTTTACAATTTGAAGGAGGCCATACCTGGCAGCTGTGTGCAATGCAGTTTTCCCATTTTTCCTTACTATTCTAATTGAGCTGGCATCAGCATCCAAGATGGCATTCACTACATCCAAATGGCCCTTAACAGCAGCCGAATAAAGGGGGCTTGTGTTTGAGGAGTTACATAACTTACAAAGCTCAGGCCAAATTGCCAAAAGTTCCTTCACAATACCTAAAGAAAAAAACAGTCAACACTACACAAAACGAAATCCCTTCTAAATTTGGGTAAGTGAAATCCTTTCAACACTATAAAATAACTGTAAAATAATTCAAGCAAGATGCACCAATAGGTTACTAATAGTAAACTCCTGGATGAATGATGCTCAATGATAATGTCCAAAATGTTCTTGCTTTCTAATGGATCATATCATATACACTTCTTGGATTACCGTAGTCGCTTCAGTATTTTGATAGCAGACTGAGACACTTATTTTCAAATAAACAATCAATGGTTACAAGGTTCAATAAATTCACTCATACGAAACGACCTCTTCCCCGAAAAGCAAAAAACGGGTACTACATGAGTTACTTCCTCACACCCAAATCCAGGATAGACCTATGCATCCAATCAATTAAATTTCGATCTCCAATAATTCTAATTCTAATTATATCAATACAAAAATTAATTAGATCAAGAGCAGCACTTATAAAAAACAATATATACATAAATATGCATGAGAATTTAGGAACAATATATACATATACACCTAGATTATCCCTTGAAAGAAAGAGAAGTACTTCTCCTATTAACTAAAAAAGGAGTAATTAAACAAACTGGCTTAAATCACTCCCTCTTACGCTTCTTGCAGCCAAAGCAGCTTATATTTCCATAATCCATAAATCAAATACAACCAATACAAAAGATGAAAAATTTAGCTAATTCACAACAACCCCATAAAAAGAGAACACAATTCATACCCAAGTGACCATGCTTAGCGGCGATGTGAAAGACATCCATATCAGACTTGGTCCTGATCTTGAGGGTCTGAATATCAGAGAAGCTGAGCAAGCAGCTGAACACTTCCTGCAGATTATTCTCTGCGGCCACAAACAGGGCAGTCTCCCCTGCATCGTTCTGCAGAGCCATTAGATCGGAGACGCTGGACCCATCTGAAGGTTCATCTCCGGTCAGCTTATCCAAAAGCTGTTTGAGGGAATCGAGATCACCCGATTGGACGGTGGAGAAGATGGCCTGGTGGGTGATGAAACGCAGAGTCTTTGAGTTTGAGTCCATGATGATAAGAAAGAGAGTTAGTAACGCTGAGTTCAATAAGTTTTTATCTCTTTCATTGATGGAAATCAAAAGCGTGTTATTATTATTATAATTCAAAAGGAAAAGACTCAGAAAGTTTTCTTCATGAGTTTGAAAGGAAAATAGAGAGGACGATGATGAGTAAGTACAGTGTTCTGTCTTTTGTTTATTTATTTCAACTTGTTCCTGTTGGAGCTTTGATCCTTTCCACTTATTTGTTTGATGAAGATTGTGGTGAGTGAATGATGAGTGAGGAAATGGTGGGGTCTGTGTTTTGAGGATAAGATCCATGTGGGGTTTGACTTGTTTATAAAATTTGAGATTCCTTACTAGTTTCTACTTTCTAGTATTTATGGAGTTCTCACCTTGTCAGCAACCCTAACGTCAACAGTTAAGACTAAAATTCACCTTCACCCGCCCTTTTTTTTTTGGCTTTTTTGCACAGCAGCTACATCAATCAATCAGTTACCTCACTTTTTTACAAAACTTATTTGTTTTTGTCTGGCAAACTTTTTCTAAAGCCTTTTTCAAGACTGGTAGACCTGTCAAGTTAGGATTGGCTTAAAATCATTTTCACATAAATTTATAGATAAACTTAGGTACGGTAAGTTGGATTACTCAATTAAATTCAAGCAGATGAAGGAACTTAATACACTTACACCTAAGAAATTGAAAAAATTCTTGACACAACTTTTATCATGTAATCACAATATGCAAACTTAATGATTCTATTTGATATCACCTTATTTTCAATAGCTTATTAATTAAAAGGTGAGACAAAAAGTAATAAAGTAACTTAATTTCAAAAACAACTAAAAAACTAAGTTAATTGCATTTCGAATAAAAGCTTCTAAACATTTAGAGCATTCACATCCCATTATTTAAAACACTCTATTAACTACAATATATAATACTATTCACAAAGCTCATAATATTTATACTCCAAACCGGTTATCTTAAATTGCTCAAAATTTTATACAAGGCTACAGTACTTGGTATCAATACCGAATACTGTTGAAGAGGTAAACAAATAAACCCTCTTATTTTTTTGGCAGAAAGCTCTCTCTCTCTCTCTGTGCAAAAAGCTCTCTCTCTCCCCTCCTCGCATTCTCACTTTCTCAAAAACTCTCTTTCTCTCCCTTGCACTCTCTCTCTCGCACTCACTGGTTTACCGCCAGCGTGGTGGCTTTGTGGGTTTTTGTGGTGGACACCAATTGGTTGTGGGTTTGTTCTATGGGTTTGGGCGTGGGTTTTGGTGATGGTTTGTGGGTTGTGGCCGTGGGTGATGGTGGTTTGGGTCGGCTTGGTTTGATTTTCTTTATTTGTGGTGGATTTGTGGGTATGGGTTGAAGATTTGAGTTTGGATTGAGGTTTAATAATGGTTGTGGGTTTGTGCTGGATTGTGGGTATGGGTTGCTAGTAGTGCTGTGGGTTTGTGGTGGCTGTGAATTTTTATTTGATGGTAATGGCTCCGTGGGTGAGTGATTTGTTGTTGGTAGTGGTAGGTTGTTGGCATGGGGTGCGGGTCGTCGGCATGAGGTTTGGGTCGCTGACATGGGGTGTAGAGTATGGGTATGGCCGTGTGGGTTGCCGACATGTGTGGTTGGGGAAATGTGGGAAAAAAAATTATAGATTTCTTAATATTTTAATAGGAAAGTAATGTAAAATAAAAATAAGATATGAGATGTTAGGTAAAATTGATAGATAAAGTAAAAAAATAGTATTTTAAAAAGATAAAATAACTTCTTTTTTTTAACTAATGAGATGAGAATGTTGTTAACCATTTCAGCTGCCGACCGATACAAAAAGTGAAAATAAACAAAAAAGTAAAAAGCTGTCAACTTTGCTGACAAACGTACACACATTATTGACAAATTATATAAAAGGTTGGGCTGGGCTTTATTACTATTTATCATTCAGAGAACCGCGTGAAATTTACTATTTATCATTCAGAGAACCGCGTGAAATTTGACCATATATTCCGCACGACACGTTAGAACATAAGCTCAAGTTAATTTTTGGTGGGTGTGGTTTCCTTTTCGTGCTAAGAATAGCTAATTCTTTGACCCAAAATTTTGCTTCTTGGGCCTCTTCGTGTATATGTTGGGCTGTTCCCCCAAATCATTAGTAGCCTCTCCTCCAAAGTGTCCCGCAGCTTCTTCTTTTTTAATAAGTTCAGCCAAACGCATATTTTTTATTATTAAAGAGCATTTAACATATTTATAGTTTTATACTAGACAGTAACGTCAAAGCACAGGAGAAGACAATTAAAATGGTTGGTAAGAATTTAAAACTAAAATTAAAAAAGAAACAGAAGAATTGAAACGAAATGAGGACAATGAATGTAACTTTTCTCTATATTTTGCACAGGCTATATAATCTCTGACATTATAAATTGAAAAAAGAAAAGAAAAGAAAAAAAGATAGATGTTTCTTGAGTTCATTGAGAAATTAATCTAGCAAAATTTTAACAAGAGTAAAAGTTAAGTACAGTTCCTTAGATTAAATACATTAAGTTCTCTAGTTAAATTCAAACCATAGCTAACAATTTTGTTCCGTTCCAGTCGCAACGGCCAGAATTTCTCGTACTGAAACGAGAAACCCCCTCATTCCACCTCGACCCAAATTCCATTCTATTTCGGCCAATAGTGATCGAAATGCAAATTTTGGCCGGTATGCAAATATGTTTTTTTCTTTTTTCTTTTTCAATCTTGAGAAAACAAAAGCTCTCAAATAAATGGTAGTTTTAATAATCTATATCTCAATAAAATTCTCATCATTTATTATGTAATAGTATTTTATAAAATAGTTGTGATTTTGTTTATATTTCTTATTTTATTTTGTTCTTTACAATTAGTATAGATGTGAAGTATATCATAAAATATATATTAAGGTAACAAAATAATAAATTGGATTTACCAACAAAAATTATTAATAAAAAAAATACTCTTTTATCATAAAATGATGTTAAAAAAATTTAATACTTGATTTTGAATTGATATGTTACAAGTTTGATAAATAATTAGATATACTACTCATATTACTAAGGGTAAAACTTAAGTACAATTCCTTAAGTTAGGTACATTAGGTTCCCCAATTGAATTCAAACACATGGTTGCATTAACCAATGATACACAAACAATGTTATCTTTTCCAAGAATATTTAAATTCAATGTATTTAAATTCAACTAGAAACGAATGTACTTAATCTAAGAAATTGCACTTGAGTTTTACCCTAATACTAATATATAGATATTAACTGTAAACCAAAAACGGAACATCGGAATGAACCAGTATCGAAATATTCCATTCCAGTAGACAAATTAGAACGGGTACCGAAACGGAATTGGCAACATTGATTCAAACACATGATTTCATTAACTAATGAAACACAAAATTGTTATTTGTTTCAAGAATAATTAAATTCAATACAATTATATGTTTAAATTTAATTGGAAAACTTATTAAGCCTAAGTTTTATCTTTTCAAGAAATACAACTTTTTCTTTATTTTTATTTTATTTATTAAAATGGGGATGAACAAAACCCAACGTCTAAAGGGCTAAACTAGCTAGAGTTCTCATCGCCTAGCATACTTGGTGGTCCATTCATGAGCCTTTTTTTTTTGTAGCTGGCATAATTAGTCTTGTACAATTGTACAAAACAGCAATTTCAGGCTCCAGAGAATCATCCGGGTTAGGGGTTGTGAGCAACGAGCATATAGCTACTAACACAGCAGACACGGTAAAGGCCGGGGTCCAATTTTCATGGAGAATGTTGAGGCAGATACTGCCTTTGCTGTTTATGTTAGGGTGGTAAATTTTGGTATCGAATGTAACTTGGGGTCCATTCATAGGGCAAGTCAATGGGAATGTTATGGAAAATTTGAATACACCTCCTTCAAAAGGAGTACCTCCTGAACCTATAATTTTTGCTTGCCATCTTCTAATGTCGTTTCCAATCAACTTTATTAGCACTGCAGTATGGAGGAGGGTTCTTCACAATCTCAACTAACTCCTTCCCTAGGCGTGGTTTTCCAGCCATGGCAGACCCAGCACCAAGTGTTTGATTTGAAATTAATATATTACTCAAAACGGTACTAAAGCCAAGTAGCTAGGGTGGATTGTGGTGGTGGGTCTGAGGAGACATGTATATATAATTATATATTGGTTATATACTCATTGCAATAGCTTAGGAGGAAGAGTTTGTATTTGAAATTTTATAATGATTGCCACCCCATGCGCAAATTAATATGCATACCCTAGAAAGAAGTCCAGACACATCAATACCATTTTCCTAGGTGCCTTCGCATGCGGTGCGTGGAACACATAATTAAATTATATGTTAATTTCACTCTGTATTGCTAGACATTGGCACACTTACAAAATATTATTAACTATTTTGTTCAAAGATAATTTCAATGTTGAGAGAGGGGGAAATTGAACCAAGTTCTCTTCGAAAAGGAAACCAACAATAAGGTGGTTTTGTAACTCAAAGGTATTGACTGGTCTTCCTTACATGAAGAACCACAGTTCAAATCTTGCTCGAATTATCAAAAAATAAAAAAATCAGTTTTTTTTTTTTTTGCCCTCCACAAAAATAGGTTTTTGAATATATATAATTGCTAAAGTGATAATTAGCTGGATTTTATAATTTTATCATAGAAAAAGAATGCTCTTGCTCGGGGATATGTATAAAGAGGTATGATGGTATATTGGTATGTTTTATGAATTATTGGAGATTAATATAGTGCATTCGTATTTATTTAGATTCACGGAGCCAGTTTAGTTATTATGGTTACCTCATTGTTAGCTCGGTTTACTACTGCAAACTATGACATTATTGTGCAGGGGTGACATTGGTCCTACGAGGGAATAGGGATGGTCCCATGAAAGGACCAAAGAATTTCCTTGTTATGCATCACCTTAGCGAGCTTACTATTCCTAAATACATTATATGGATTTTTTTTTTTTTTTTCATTTTTATAATGCACTCATTTTACCTTTCATGATGAGATTGAATTTTCAAAATTCATCACATATGCAGTCAAGTTAGTTATTTTTTATTTTTTATTTTTTTCTTTGTACAAAAGTAGGTTGGCGAAGATCTATAATTGTGAGAGTGATAATTAGCTTCATTTTATAATTTTATTGGTTATTTCAAGATTAATGCTGGTTATTGCTTTCACTTTGTTTAGTTTGGAACCTTACATGTTACAATAAAAAAAAAAAAAGAACCTATACATAGTGAAATATTATAGAAAAAGAATTAAGCCTTTCTTGGGGATACGTATAACGAGTATGATAGTTTGTTTTATGATTTATTGGAGAATGCACTCCTTTTTTCTTTTTTTTTTTGATAGAAGGGAGAATGCACTCCTTTTATTATTTAGTTTCATGGAGATGCTATGTTATCAGTAATGCTATAGATACAATATTTTCACAATGATACTGAGTTGGCAAGTTTTTATTAATTTTCATCTGAACCTCACCACTTATGTTATTTTATTATTTATTATTCATAACTTGACACTTCAGCATTATTTTAAAATTATTGTGAAAATATTGTGAATGTAGTTTTATTGCTTTGTTATTAAAGCATTCTCATCAGCCTCCCTATTTGGCTGAAAAACCCAAATTTTGACAAAAACCTCAGCAAAACACACAATATCAGCCTCTTCATTCGGGCAAATTCTTCAAGCAGATGAACAGTAGCTCGCCCAAGTCAAGGAGCTACTATTCATCCTTCTCGGAATAAAATACGTTTTTTTTCTCTCTCTTGCAATTTGTCTCCCACGCCAAGAATAACGGAAACAACAACAACAACAAAAACACAGTACAGATCTAAATCTTCAATACCCCAAACAAAAACCCACAAACCAAAAAAAAAAAATCAAAGGCTTAAAAAAGCGAAATTAGAAAGCTCTTCCAAAACTGATAAGAAAAAAGAAAAAAAAAATGGAGGCTCAAAACTGTTTGATGATGGTGAGAGTGGCAGTAAAGATGGAGGCTCAAAACGAAAAAAATAAAAATAAATAATAAGCAACCGCTGAGAAAAAAGAAAATGAGAGAAAGAAAGAAAGAGAAAAAAGAAGAAAATGAGGGGGGGAGGAAACTGGAAAATAAGAAAGAAAGAAAGAAAAAAAGAGAAAATGAGGGAAGGGGGACGAACTGGAAAATGAGAGAGGGGGGACGAACTGGAAAATGAGAAAAAGAAAGAAAGAAAGAAAAAAGAAGAAAATGAGGGGAGGGGGGGACGAACTGGAAAATGAGAGAAAGAAAGAAAGAAAGAAAAAAGAAGAAAATGAGGGAGGGGGACGAACTGGGGAGGAAATGAGAGAAAAGGGAGGGGGTACGTGGGTGGTGGGGAAAAAAAAGGAAAGAAAAAAGAAAAAAGAAAGAGAAAAAAATGTGGTGGGAAGGTATTTTGGGAGTTGTGAAAAAAATAAATAAATAAAAATATATTAAAAAATGGAATATTAAAGTTAGAATAGAGAGTCTGATATAGTTGTCCTTTAGCTAAACTAGAAAAAATGAGTTTTTTAGAACCCAATTGGCAAAAATGGTGAGGAGGCTGATGAGAATGCTCTTATGGTTGCCGCACTGATTGTTTGTAACCCACTTTACTGCTGCAATGTATTATGCATTGTATTCTGATTCGATTTGTGATTTTTGCAAAGTGTTGCAAAATTTGTGTGATGTGATATGATAAGGTTGTTTTGGTTTACAATTACGCGCTATTTTTGTTTGAAATATCAATTGTGTCCTAATGTTGCATTTGTGAGTTTGAATCCGTAAATATGTCACTACAATTTAGGTACATTGGTTTACCCACTTTGTTAAGTTTCTAATGACAATGGTGTTGTAGTTCAACTAACACTTCCTAGTTTCTAGTATCTCTAACGAAAATATTCATGATTCAAATCTCCCTCCTACAACTATTAAATTAAGGGTAAAACTTAGGTATAGTTCTTTAGGTCAAGTACATTAGGTTCCTAGTTGAATTCAAATATTCTTGGAAAAGATAACATTGTTTGTGTTTCATTGGTTAATGCAACTATGTGTTTGAATTCAATTTGGAAATTTAATGTATTTGACCTAAGGAATTGTACCTAAGTTTTACCCTTAAATATATATATATATATATATATATAATTAAACCCGAACTGACCCGGTCGGTCAAATTGATAACCCAGTGAACTGGTACCTAAGTCAATCTAATTGTTTAATGGCTAAATTGCATAATCACCCCCTGGGATTTGGGTCATTTGCAAACTGACCCCCTGGGGTTTCAATTTTGCAATATAACCACCTGAGGTTTTTTAATTGGCGAAATTGACCCCTCTAAGTACATTTTTTGTCAATTTTGCTAACAAAATTTGTTACATGCATTGTACTTAGGTTTATAATAATGAATTTTTTATTATAAAGTGGTCACATGTAATGCATGTGACAAATTTCTACTAGCAAAATCGACAAAAAATATACTTGGAGGGGTTAATTTCACCAATTTAAAAACTCTAGCTGGTTATATTGCAAAATCAAAACCCCATGGGGTCTGTTTACAACTGACCCAAATCCCAAGGGGTGATTATGTATTTTGGCTTTGTTTAATTGGATCATTTATGCAATTGAATCAATAAAACCTAGGCCAACTCGACAGATTTTGTGTAACCCATGCAACCCGAATGAGTTGTTTCCACCCGTTCAGTTTTGTAATTCTAAACAAAATTATGTTTATAGGTCTATTACAATACCATTTTTTCCTTCTCTACTATTTAAAATGAGACAATTAGGTAATTTTCTATGTGATACAAACCTAAAAGGAGTCAAAAAGTGAATTTTCTATGTGGTACAAACTTTTTTTTTTTTTATTAGTTGACCTTGTGGTTGAACCGATGAGCCATTGGTTGAACCATTAACCCAATGACTTGGCTCATAGACCATGGTTAAGTCCAGTCTGAGTTTAATAATTATGAAATAAAAAACTTATAATTGAAATGTGTATATTAATATTAGTATGATTTTGAGGTAGGGTGTTGCGTGTCCTCCTGAAATTAGTCGAGATGCGTGTATCTCCGGAACGCAGGCTTGGACACTCAAGATTATAAAATCTATATATATATATATATGATTGAAGAATTATTTATTACCATATGCTTTAATTTGTACGCTGGAGGAACTTAAAATATGACAATTATAGAACCACAAATAAAGCCTTTGCCATGATGAATCTCAGTCCATTGGAGACTGTTTGGTGATAAAACAGAGTAAGAATTGATACAGAGCAAACAGATACAATACCAATAATTTTAGGTGGTTCGGCAACTTGCCTACGTCCACATAGATATTTGTAATATAACTGGTATAGCTATAAATACAGTAAAATCATTTGTCCGGAGCACCTGAGAGATCTTTCTCTCAAGTCTCTTTTTCTGGTTTTTCAGTCTTGCCTCCTGTTTTCCATGCCATTTCAGCCATCCCTTTTACGTTGTCTTCTTCTCCCCTTTTATAGAGTTTATGTACCTGAAATATCTTAGAAACTAATAGAATATATTTTAGATATTTATGAGATATTTCTATGGGATATTTATCAATTACAAATGGTAAAGCAGATGTCAGTTCAATATCTCCTATTTGAAGTTTAAGTCAGGTGGTGTATTCAATGATCCCTGCACTAGATATTTTAGACATTTGAGTGCTGGGTTTTAATATGCTTTTAGTTTGTTTCCGGATTTGACCGAACAGTATATCAACTGTTTAATCCGAATAGCTGTGTAGTTCAGGAGTGACCGAACAGTATATCAACTGTTTAATCCGAACAGCTGTGTAATTCAGGAGTGACCGAACTAAGAATTCACCTAGTTCAGTTTAAGATTCCTAGTTTCGGGTTTGAGTTCTGATTCGTTTATCACATATTATTTCCAATTTTGCTTCCTATGTTATTCCTACCCCTATACTTGTAAAAATTACAATTTATGTTCCTCCATACACCTTATTTCATGATTGCGAATATCAGATACTTGAGCATTTTGCTTCTTTATATGGATCGAGCTTTGTAAAACTATGACTTTGTAATGCATCACTAGAGCATTCTTCCGGCTATTTTTGTTTAATAATACATTTTAAAAAATGATTTGATAAAATGAAACTGTTTGGAAAATATTTGAGAAAATAGCACTCATCTTTTCATTCACTAATCTTGAAGAGATGAGATCCAAATGTAGAAGATAAATTGTCATTTATGTCTATTATATCTGATCCTTATATTTATATTTAATTTTATCATTTTATCATTTATATCAATTTTATCTCTTAACTTTTAAAATCAAGTCAACTATTAAAGATAAAACTGATTTGATTTTGAAATCAACATGATTAATAATTAAGTGATCCTAATTTGGAAGGTTGAAGATTGAAATCAATCCAATTAAATTTATAATAACAAAATTAAAATAGTCACAAATGTAGAGGGATCAAAATTATTATTTTTCCAAATAAATGACTAAAATATCTTTACACAATATATTACATAAAAAGATTATCTATGAAAAAAAAGAAAAAGAAAAAAGTATTAGACATGGAAGGAAAGGGAACAAATATTTTTTTTCCATATTTTGAATTCTATTTTATATCTTATCAATTCTAATAAGACAAATATCAAATCTGACACGTGTCGTATTATTAGTGTAGTATAAAGTGGAACACAAAATGTGAAATAGAGAATTTGTACTCCACTTTATACTCCACCAATAATAAAAATTATTCAGTTATTCTGAAGTACAAATAAATGATATTCTCATAGAATGGTAAATCTCATCATGAATTTAATTGGTAAAACTCATTATTCATATGAGAGTGAAGAGTACACATTTATTTATATTTCAAAACTACAGAATAAAGAATAATCATTCACAATTATAATGCAATACATGTATGATTTGTTTTCTTATAAAATAATTAAAATTTAAAATAGAAACAAATCAAGTTTAATTACAAAGAGTGGAAGATAAAGCGAAATACAAAATATGAGACCCAAGATATTTATTCAAAGAGAGTAACAAATATGTGGTCAAATCTTTGCCGATGTAAAGTGTCTGGCGAGAATTAATCTGAATACCTAAATCAGTGGAAAATAACGTGTCGTCCATGACTCATTTCAAAATTTCAAATTGAAATTCACAAAAAAAATAAAAATAAAAAAAAGGACAAAAAAGTAATAAAGAGAGAGATGAAGGAGGAGATCTTAGTGGGCATGAGTTATGAGTGTTCTCTCCAACCTCCCAACCAATCTCCCAAATCCCGTGTTGCCCACAATCACGCGTAAACACTTTCTCTCTCTCTAAATTTGGTATTCAATTCACAAAATGCCGCATTGAGAGTCGGTTTCCAAATATTATTCGCATTCCTATTCCGATTCCAATTCTTTCTGTTTCTGTTTCTCTTTCTCTTAACCTCTTCCAATTTTAACAAATCCCCCTATTTCGAAAACAGAAACAATTTTTTTTTTTTTTCTTTCCTCCAGAATCATGGGTTTCAAATCCCTTTTCCACCGGAAAAAGAAATCCGATTTGGCCAACAATTCATCAACAGCGACGGCGACGACAACAACGAACTCATTCCCATCCCGTTCCACGTCGCTGAACAAGACAGCGGAGCAGATGGCGGAACTGGAACAAGTGTTCAAGAAATTCGACGTGAACGGCGACGGCAAGATCTCGTCGTCGGAGCTTGGATCCATAATGGGAAGCCTGGGCCATCCTGCAACCGAGGAGGAACTCGAGAAGATGATCCGCGAGGTTGACGCGGACGGCGATGGATACATCGACCTGAACGAGTTCGTGGAGCTGAACACGAAGGGCGTGGATTCAGACGAGGCGTTGGAGAATCTGAAAGACGCGTTTTCGGTTTACGATATCGACGGAAACGGAGTGATATCGGCGGAGGAGTTGCTGAAAGTGATGAGGAGTTTGGGAGATGAATGCTCGTTGGCGGAGTGCAAGAAGATGATCAGCGGTGTTGATAGAAACGGTGATGGGATGATTCAGTTTTGATGAGTTTAAGGTCATGATGATGATGGGCTCTCGCCAAGACTTGATGGACCCTCCAAGACAAGTTAGCGTTTAATATTATTTTTGCCTTTTTTTTATTATTAAAAAACTCGAATTATTCATTCACTAATCTGGGGTTGGAGGTTTTTTCTTTTTTGGTTTAAGTTTGGCTGGGGAATTATATTTGGTAGGTTGTTGAAGTAAGGTTGTTGAAGGAAGGATGGATGGATGGATGATCAATTGTGAATATTTTGAGAACCATGATCTAATTTTTAATGCGATTGCTGCTTTTTTTTTTTTTTTTTTAATATTTGTAATTGTTTATTATTGAGAATTGGGTGCTTAAGGTTTCATACTAAATCATAAATGATTGAAATTAGCAACCAAAAAAAAAAAAAAAAATCATAAATGATTGAGTTATGTGCTGCTTTCATATAGAGACGTCAATCACGCCAAGAGTAGAGTAGTGGCAATTACAAATTTACAATCAATAAACAGATTTGTAAAGCGACGTGAGGGCGCCTAAAAACGCCATGGTTAAGCGCAATGGGAGACCCACATTTGACAAACTGATCTTAAGCTGATTTTGAGTTTTTTTTTTTTTTAATTTAATGTAAAAATATTGGGAAGGAGGATTTGAATCTTGAAACTTGAAAGCATTGACAATTTTGATTTATAGAATGAAAATAAAGAGTTTGGCAATTGTTCATGCAGATTAATTATTTACTATGGGGGACATAACTTGTTGCTTTACCAATACTGTCTATTTCCTCAAAAGTGGGGCTTTTATTTTATTTTATTTTAAAAGTTGGGTATCTTGATCAATACTGAAGAAGAGAATTTTTACATGAAAAAAAAAAGAAAAGGCTTAATTAATTAATTTCTTTTTTCTAAATTTTTGCCTCCTAAAAATAAATATAAAGTTTAAAGTTAAACAAACATTTTTTTTTTTATTATAATTAGACACAAGCTTTTATATAGCCTTTTTTATTATTATTAATTTCTTATAGCTACTAAGTATTATGTTTTATTCTACCCAACCAATTCGAATCACCCACTGCAACCACACGAGACATCAATGCCCACTAATCCACAAAAGTCGTGTCGTTCATAACCACCCATAGGCAACGTGTAACTCACCCACACAAACTGGTCAGCCCTTCGTCATTATTGGTCCGATAGTGAAACCTTTGCCTGCACTCTCCCTGTTGATCACGAAGCCTTACTTACCCAGTACCCACACATAGCTACTTATGACAATCACACACTCTTGCCACCAGCCTCCATTAAAGCCACCACAAAGATGCCGTTCAAAAGCCAAATTACTGATCAAGAATTGGGGTTTAGAAGGAAGAGAGAGAATGCAGAGATAAGTAGAGATACTAAAAAGCTTAAACATTAAAATGAAGAACCTACAATGACTCATTTGTGGTTTCGTAACCTTTAAAAAATAAGTAAAAGTATTGTTTTCACTTTTCATCTCTAAACTTTGCATGAGTTCGTTTTTTATGCATAAATTTAAAAAAGTTCGTTTTTCGTCCTTGAACTTTAAAAAAGTTCATATTTACAAATGAATTTCGCTCTTTTTAAAAAAAAAAAAAAAAAAGACGAAATTCATGTGTAAAAACGAACTTTTCAAAGTTTAGGGACGAAAACGAATTTATATAAATTTAAGGACGAAAACAATAATTTAACCTAAAAAATTAATATATATACTGAAATTAGTGGATGTAAAAGGAATTTTGTGTGTGACTACTAATTATCTACAATTTGAATTTTTTTTTTTTTTTTTAAATTGATATGAAAAGTGACATGTTTCTGTCTTTTAGAAGAATTTATATTTAGTGTAAATTATAAAAACCACTTCCAAGGCTTAAAACTTTTAGAAAATATTCAATTTGCTCTTTTAGCACAAATAGTAAATTTTATAATTTTTACAACAATGTTACAAACGTAACAAATTTCACAACTATGTATTAAGTTGTGAAATTTTAATTAATGCAATATTATTTTCATAAGAGATAGTCACCTCAATAGTTGTAAATTTTTTTGTAGATTTTGTTATGAGTTTAGCCTTTTAGGCTCACTTTTATTTTTATGAGTGATATTTCAAACAACCATGCAACACAACAAATGTCATCATTTTTTTTTTCACAATTTGTTAAGGCAAACAGATTGTGAGAAATGCAACTTTATTTTCACTTAAACCACCATTAATATTATTTTTATTATATATCAATCACAACCTATCAGTTAAACAGTTATAAAAAATTATGTAAAATTTGTTGTATGATGTTAAATGTTGTTTGTGTTTAGGCCTTAGGACGCAAACCATATATTTTTGAAAATTTTGAGTAGTATGTTATATTAACTCAAATATTAAGGATGATGTTTATATTTTTATTAGTTTATTAGATTTTAAAAATAAACAGAATAAAAAAATTGTTTTAATTAATAAAAAATAAAGTTCTAAAAAATTGCAGAAACTAAATGGAACAGCTGAAAAGGCCGAAAAGGCAAACGGGTCCCTCTGTTATGTTCTTGTTTTTGGGGGCAAAGATGTACAATAGAAGGGTCCGCGAAGTCTCCTTCTCCCTTTTTTTAAAACTTCAATGAAATTCATCGAGGTGGTTGGCTGTTGGCCAGTACTTTTGCCAATAAATTAATGTCATTTCGTACATGTTTCAGAGTCGACACGTACAAAGTACAAAATTGGGAGAGAATAAATTCAATAAGAATGGGTGTAAACCCTTATATATACACCCTCCAATCAAATGATGCCACATCAGCTTTTATAAAATTTGAGAACACACTAAAACACCTGATTATAACTATTAACAAATCTAAATATTTTTTTTTTTTTTTTTTTTTAAAAGGACTATCTCGCCGGAGCAAAGACGTCGTCGACAATTGGGATAATTGGTGCGTTGCCAACAGTGACAGCCTGAAGACACGCCGGAGATAATGGGTCAAATCATGATGGATAGGAGAGGGGCGAAACCGGATCAGGCCTCTCCGATCTAGTATTTGCGGATCAGCCATCTCCGGCGGTTTTATCGGGTTGTCCCTGTTGAAGGCGCCATCTTTGGTGGTCTGCTCGCTCCATATGGTAACCTGTTCCGCAGGATGTAGCCAGCATTTCAATTGAGAGGGGACGAAATGTAACTTTTTTTTTTTTTTTTTAATGAAAATCTAAATTAACATCCATTTGTCTTAAACAAATAAATAGAGATATGATAAATATTTTTTAATATATTATAATGCAATAATCTAATCAAATAAAAATTGATTTTTTTTTTTTTTTAATTGAAATCATCTATATATGATTGATTCCGTATTAAATATTGCCACTAATAAAAGTTTTTTATTGTCTCATTAGAGCATTCGCATCCGTTTTTCTATTTTTTTAACTACTTTACCTTTTTAAACCCTACTTTATTTATTTTACCTCTCAACATTTAAACATACCTCACATCCCACTCTCTATTTTACAATACATCATATTAAAATAATCTTATAATTTTAATTATTTAATCATTTTTCTTTAATTCTTTACATCAAAACCAACGACAACCAACCGCCCACAACGGACCAATCACAACCCACGGCTACCCAAAATTCCCAGTTGACCCACGCCTACTTGCTTCGGCAACCAAAAACCTACCATCAAAGCCAAAACCCACCGCAGACCCAAACCCATTGCAGACCCAAACCCACCACCATTTAAGTCGAAACCCATCACCATTTAAGCCGAAACCCGCCACAAACCCAAACCCCCCACCATCAAAGCCGAAACCCACCGCAGACCACCACCTTTGAAACCCCAATCCAAATCCACTGTGTGCTGCTGTCTTGGTCGTGTCGTGGCGTCGCCGATCGGGCATCCACGCCTACTTGCTTCGGTCAACGGTGCCCCACGCTATACTCCGAATCATCCATCTCAGCAACCCGTCGTTGATCGGGCACTCACCCACACCGAATCATCAATCTCAGCAACGTCAGAGGAGAGAGAGTGTCTTGAATAAAAAAGGAGTATTTTATTTGTTTTGCTCTTCAACAGTACTCGATATTGATACCGAGTACTGTTCAATTGTGTAAAAATTTTAGCAATTATAAAAAACCGGATGAGAGTGTTTTTTTGATGAATTTTGTGAATAGTGTTATCTATAGTAGCTAATAGGGTGTTTTAAACAACCGGATGTGAATGCTCTTACATGTAAAATAATATTTTAACAAAAAAGGTTCAATATTATTGTTATTGCTGAGTAAAAAGAAAATAAGATAATAAAAAACTCAAAACCTAAAAAAAAAAAAAAAAAAAACGTGAGGAAAATCTAGACAAAAAAAATACTAAAGTTTTAATTTATTAAGTTTAAAAATAATGATCCAGCTCACATGAACAATCACTAGTTATGAATTTATTAAGGTATTAAATTAAATTAAGTTATGAATTTATGACTAATTAAATGCACTAGTCACTATTCACTATTACCCACATAATTTATTAGTTCTTAATTTTTTATTTTTTTTTGTAATTATATAATTGTCTTTGTCTCTTTAATATAAAGATTCAAAACTAAAAGACAACAAAGTAAGTAACTTTATTGATTACTTTTGTTGATATTTGGACTAATTTTTATTGTTGTTATTTAAGTTAATTTTCAATGTTGTGAATATCATATTGATCACCGTTTTGAAATTACTGTTATATATGTATAAACTTATTTGTTAGAAGTTTGAATTTACTGAAGCAATTTTAACAATAAATAATGTCTTTGGCCTGTATATATAACCCAACATATTTTGTTGGTAGGGGCCAAATTCAATTTTCAAATCAAACTTCTAAATCTGCTTGAACTATACATACTATATCTCCCTTCGTCCCTACTGTTCCGTTTGTTTCTCTGCTCTGGCGTGTAATACTTTTTGCCTTTTTTTGAGTTTTTTTTTTTTTTTTAATATTGAATAATCAGGTGTCTTAGTCTGTATTCTCAGATTTTATAAAAGATGATGCGGCAACATTTAGTTAGAGGGTGCAAATATAACACCCAATCCTTATTGAATTTATTCTCAAACCGTTAACCAAAGTCAATTCCCCTCACCCAAAAAAAAGAAAGAAAGAAGAAGGAGCCAATTTTGACTGATTTTACCCCTTTTTACAATTACTAAATTTTTTTTTTAACATATAAAAAAGAAAGAAAAAAAATACATTTATTGGTCTTTATTTTACCCCCTTTTACAATTACTAGAAAAAATTACTACATATAAAAAAAAAAAAAAAGGGCTTACATTTTTTTTTTTTTTTGGATAGTTATAATAGAATTTGAACCTATGGTCATCTGCTCCATAATGAGCGCTCTAATACAAGAGAATTTACCAATTAAGTTAACTGGAATCTACACATACATTACTTCTTTTGTTGTAGGAGTAAATACTAAATGGACAAAATACTTCATAAAAAAAAAAAAAAAGACAAAATAAAAAGCTCAACATTGAATTAAAAAAGGATAGGCCCACACAAAATCTAATAAGTACATTCAATTTTAACAATTATTTATTACGTTATCAGGGTCATACCTCAATCGAGAGTGATTATAATTCGTGAGTATTTCTTCATTTCACATAAATGGTGAATCTTACTAATTAAATTTATGGTGAGATCCATCATTTATATGAGATAAGAGAGTACACATTTATTATGTTCCAGAAGTACTAAATAATTTTCCCCTCAATCGGACCATAACAAAAATCTAGGTCGTTCATTTAAAACTATGGTGCTTAGTCTTTTTCTTATAATTTTTCTAACTACTTGTACTCCTATTTCAAACCATTTGCTATGTTTGTCCAGGATTTTTCGATCTCAATAATAGTCAAAGAAAAATTTATACTTGGATTATGCTAGTTTAAGCTTTAAAGATATTTTACCTAAGAAATTATAATATTTTTCTTTGAGATAACAAGAATAGACATAAATAATCTCTATACATTATTTTAAAAGATAATTCGATAGCTGGGGAGGGTAATTTGAATTCTAGATCTGCCAACTAATTACACTTTTCTCTTTGCATTATATTGTTTGACTCATAATTTTTTGGTTTTCCAATAATTTTTAATTCGAGGTGTAACGTATCCTACTATCCTTATAGAATAAAACGCTGGCCGAACATCTCAGGTAAATAAATAAATATTAAAAAAAAGAAAATTGTGCAAGGCTTATTATAACGTGTGGTGAGTGAGTTGAGTAGGTGATGAAGAGTGAAGTGGGTCCAAAACATGGTTGCATCAAAGATGGTAATGGCCTCATTGACCCACCGCCGTGCTCTAACGTCCGCTGCCACGGCCTCATCCACTTATCCTGCTCGCCTGGTGGCACAACCACCTGACCTCATCAAGTGGGTACGAAGGGAAGGTGGGTTCGTGCACCAGGCGGTGAAGATAGCACAGCACGACCCCACTGGTCTTGGACTCGTCGCCTCTGAAGATATCCCAAAAGGGTCTGACATTATTGCTCTTCCTCATCACATACCATTGGGCTTTGACTCGAACCACTCTGTTTTGGCCACCTTGGCTCGCCAAGTTCCTGGTATGCCTTTTTGTTTTTGTTTTTGCTTACACATTTAATACTTCAAATTGTGTTAAAGAATGTGTTTTTTAGATAGTTTTGGTTTATGGGTATCGTCATATTACCATTTCTTTGATGTGAAATTATTGGATGATTGGGTTTTTTCAAAGTTAGGGAAAACAAAAAAATTAATTGGGGTTTCTTTGGAAATTCTTGTGTGGATGATAAACAATGTGCAATTTTAATTTCTTTTGGAGCTGAAAGCTGGTTTAATATCAGCTTTGTTTCAATTATGAGTCAAAACAGTATTTACTTTTTGTTTATTCTATGAAAATGAACTAAGCTTGGTAATTCAATAAGGTGGACCTTTTATTCATATCAGCAGTACTAAAATATCGTATTCATTTCAGCAAGGAATTTATTAAGATTGAACGGAACTTTATTTTCCCCTAATCAAACTATAAACTGTTTAGCCTGTCAGGGGTGAATCCCGTTGGATTGGACAACTGGTTTTGGCGGGTGATGTCAGTTGCCATAGGTTTTACCTTTAACAGGGGCGGAGCTAGGAATTATTTTTTAGGCTGGGCTGGAATTGGATTGGGCTAGAATTGGGATTTGTGATTGGAATTCAGACTAGGCTAGGGCTAGGGCTAGGGCTAGGGCTAGGACTATTTAGAAAGGTTCACTATCTTATTAAAAAAAAAAAAAAACTCTATACAAATGTAGGGACTGGGGTCTAGGTCTAGGTCTCTATCATTCAATTTGGTGTTCTTGAAATTGCAATGAAGTTTATTCATTGTATTAAATATTGGCTGATTCGTATCGGTAAGTGGGGTTTTCCATAGCATTTGAATGCTCAAAATGCTGTTGTAGCATATAATGGGTTTGATTTTGTTATAAGATGGTCAATGGTTGTGTAAGAATAAGCTGATGTCAACTTAAATTATAGATTGTTTCATAAGCCAGTTAACCTTTTGAACTAAAATTTTTTAAAACTATCTGAAGGGTAGCAGCATAAGCTTATCTTCACAGTTTGTTATATCATTGGTGTTTTTAGAGTTCTAAGTTTGGCTTTTTTTGTTGTTTTCTAGTGAGAGGATTATTATTGATATTTAATTCATTTTCTTTATCAGCATTGAGTTTATGTATTCTGGTTTCTAGAGATATGTCTGTGATGTATGGCTGTTTTGGGGGAAGAAGCAGTGATATAAAATATGGGTACTAAGATATGTGAAAAGTATCCATGCTTCATTACTAAACTCATGATTAATGTTCCTAAGTTGTGGCCAGTTTAGGTACCAATTCGGTAAATCAACCCGTATACTTTTCATATTCAAGTTAATTGAAAACCACCAAGACTTCTAGTCTATGTTAGTCCATATTTATCATGAGAAAAAGTAGACTTAAGTATAGTTGTTTTCATTATTGTAGCAAATAATTTTTCTAGGCTCCACTGAGGCTAAGTAGTACTTGAATACTTCTAAAAAATGTGCTGGTTTTATGTTTGTTTTGCAAAATTAAGGCATGAAAAATTTAGATATGAATATGTATGAGCAGCCTGCTTTACATCGGAACCAGAAGTATTAGCAACACAATTATTACATGATAAGGAGTTTCTGGAATAATGTTAACCTATGCCTTTGGAGTAATTAGATCATATTTAGAGAGTATTAGAGCTGCCAGGTTTCTGGACCGATTTCACTCATGAGAGTTTCCAAGGACTCATTTAGTGGAGCGAGCATTCTCTTTTACTGGACTAGGGGAAGATAGAGCTCCTCGGAGTTTGATGAGAATGTGTAGACTATTCTTTAGTTCCCTCCTCTTACTCTCTCCTTTATTTGATGAATTTGGTGCTCATTACTTTAGGTTTCATGAAAGCTTGCGATTCTATGTCATAGTTGTTCTTTTCTTCTCTTACTCTCTCTGCAGTGAACACTTTCAGGCCTGGGATTCTTGTGTGGGCTTTCTTAAACTCAACTTCACCTAGTGGTTTTTGTATAGCCTAGTTATTTTGATGTAGAAGGTCTTATGAGTAATCCTCATGCATATATTCTTTTCTGGTGGACTTTTGGTTGGGATTATTTTATTGAGAGAGAGAGAGAGAGAGAGAGAGAGAGAGAGACTGATATTAGTGGGGAGGTGAAGGAAGCAGTGACGCAATTTTACAAGAATCTCTTTTCGGAGTCAGTTGAATGGAGACTTAGGGTAGAGAGACTTCAGATTTTATCTATTGATGAAGATACTAATAGGTGGGTGGAGAGAACTTTTGAAAAAGAAGAAGTTTTTGGAGCCTTCCAAGATATGGATGGTGACAATTCCATTGTGCACCTTATGGATAATTGGGCAACAAAGGAATGGTAGAATTTTGATGGTATCAACAATAATAAAGCCTTAGCCTCAAAACTTTGAGGTTGACTATGGATCCTCGACAAACTATGTTTAGTCTGCCACATGTATATTCTCCACCATTCTATTCCATCTAAACTCATTCTCTTTGTTACTCCCTTTATAATTAATATGTTATTTATTTTTACTACTTCTACTAGTGCTATTTTAGGTTTTTCTCTTCCTCTTTTCGTTTTCTCAACTTGAATAAAAAAATCTTATTGCAATCCCTATATGATTGGACGACTACATTGGGTAACGATCAATCATCTTCTTTTCTTGATTTCTTAGATAACTAACCCCTTGTTTGAATCAAATTATTTTTACTTATAAAAAAAGTGGCAATTTGGGTTTAAAAGCACCCATTCTTTTACAATTAATGATGTCTTTAGAAATCTTGATTTAACATTAGAATTTTAGGTATGCAAAGCTGAGTTTTTGTGGGTAGGACCCTTTTTTTTTTCTCCTAGTGACTGGTAGAAGTAGTAAGCAAGGACATGTTAACTAAAGAGGTGACAATAAGTATGATTTTGGATAGGATAGAATGGTGAAGAAGAGTACTTGTGAACGACCCGGATTATGAGGATCCATAGCTGGCCCTAAGTTTTGGGACCAAGGTTTTGTTGTCATCGTCATAGTTTTATTTTTTTAATTCAATATCTGGACCACCACATCTGAGGTTTTTTTTGGGGGGATTATTCGACATTAATATATCCCTATCTTGAGAAAGTATTTTTGGATGTAAGGATAATGACGTAAAGCAGATACAATGAATTTTTGTTCGTTATTAACTTATTATCTTATGTCCAGGAATCTAGCATACTGGATTTCTTGAAGAACTTGAACATGATTGTTTCTCAGAACATGTGCTTAGTAGTTTACCAAGTGATGACACTTCCACCCTCTTAAGATGGGGCAGTGGTGGGTGAGAGGTCTCAAACACGGGATGTGAGTTAAAACTATGAAAATGAACTAAGCTTGGTAATTCTATAAGGTGGACCTTTTATTCATATCAGCAGTGAACTAAAATATCGTATTCATTTCAGCTGGGAATCTATTAAGATTGAACTGAACTTTATTTTCCCCTAATCAAACTATAAATTGTTTAGCCCGTCGGGGGTGAATGCCGCTGGATTGGACAACTGGTTCTGGCGGGTGGTGTTAGTTGCCCGTAGGTTTTACCTTTACTGTCTAGAGGCGAGTCTCTTTCTAAATCTTTAGAAAGGTTCACTACGTTATCAAAAAAAAAAAAAAAAATCTACAAATGTAGGACTAGGCACTTGGTTTAGGTCTCTATCATTCAATTTGGTGTTCTTGAAATTGCAATGAAAGTTTATTAATTGTATTAAATATTGGCTGATTCGTATTGATAAGTGGAGTTGTCCATAGCATTTGAATGTTCAAAATGCTGTCGTAGCATATGATGGGTTTGATTTTGTCATAAGATGGTCAATGGTTGTGTAAAGAATAAGCTGATGTCAACTTAAATTATAGATTGTTTCATAAGCCAGTTAACCTATTGAACTACAATTTCTTATTACTATCTGAAGGGTAGCAGCATAAGATTATCTTCACAGTTTGTTATATCATTGGTGTTTTTAGAGTTCTAAGTTTGGCTTTTTTTTGTAGTTTTCTAGTGAGAGGGTTATTATTGATATTTAATTCATTTTCTTTATCAGCATTGAGTTTATATATTATTCTAGAGATATGTCTATGATGTATGGCTGTCTTGGGGGAAGAAGCAGTGATGTAAAATATGGGTACTAAGATATGTGAAAAGTATCCATGCTTCATTACTAAACTCATGATTAATGTCCTAAGTTGTGGCCAGTTTAGGTACCAATTCGGTAAATCAACCCGTATCCTTTTCATGTTCAAGTTAATTGAAAACCACCAAGACTTTTAGTCTATGTTAGTCCATATTTATCATGAGAAAAAAGTAGACTTAAGTATAGTTGTTTTCATTATTGTAGCAAATAATTTTTCTAGGCTCCACTGAGGCGAAGTAGTACTTGAATACTTGTAAAAAATGTGCTGGTTTCATGTTTGTTTTGTAAAATGAAGGCATGATAAAATTTAGATATGGATATGTATGAGCAGCCTGCTTTACATCGGAACCAGAAGTATTAGCAACACAATTATTACATGATAAGGAGTTTCTGGAATAATGTTAACCTATGCCTTTGGAGTAATTAGATCATATTTAGAGAGTATTAGAGCTGCCAGGTTTCTGGACCGATTTCACTCATGAGAGTTTCTAAGGACTCATTTAGTGGAGCGAGCATTCTCTTTTACTGGACTTGGGGAAGATAGAGCTCCTCGGAGTTTGATGAGAATGTGTAGACTATTCTTTTAGTTCCCTCCTCCTCCTCTTACTCTCTCCTTTATTTGATGAATTTGGTGCTCATTACTTTTGGTTTCATGAAAGCTTGCGATTCTATGTCATAGTTGTTCTTTTCTTCTCTTACTCTCTCTGCAGTGAACACTTTCAGGCCTTGGATTCTTGTGTGGGCTTTCTTAAACTCAACTTCACCTAGGCTTTTTTGCATAGCCTAGTTATTTTGATGTAGAAGGTCTTATGAGTAATCCTGGTGCATATATTCTTTTCTGGTGGACTTTGAGTTGGGATTATGAGAGAGAGAGAGAGAGAGAGAGAGAGAGAGAGAGAGAGAGAGAGAGAGATTCTATCTTATTCCAATAGAAAGATGCTAAAAATGAATAGAGATATGCTTAAGTGACAATTTGGGTAACAAAGCATCTACCCAAGTGGATAGAGATGTGATAGGAAACGTAGGGATAAAAAAAAAGTCAGTGTTGGAGGAGATAAAGAGCTAGATATGAAAGAAGCAATTGACACACTATGTCCAGAAGACTGGGTGAAGAGAGATAAATTTAAGTTTGAAATGGAAAACTAGCACATTTAAAGGAGGTCAATTGGCATAAAAAATCAAGAGCGTTGTGGCTAAAGGAAAGGGATAATAATACAAGGTTTTTCCATCGTTGGTCAACTCCCATTGGCGATACAATTTCATTGGTGATTTGAGGTGTACGAGGTAAAACACTCTATTAGTGGGGAGGTGAAGGAAGCAGTGACGCAATTTTACAAGAATCTCTTTTCGGAGTTAGTTGAATGGAGACTTAGGGTAAAGAGACTTCAGTTTTTATCTATTGATGAAGATACTGATAGGTGGGTGGAGAGAACTTTTGAAAAAGAAGAAGTTTTTGGAGCCTTCCAAGATATGGATGGTGGCAATTCCATTGTGCACCTTATGGATAATTGGGCAACAAAGGAATGGTAGAATTTTGATGGTATCAACAATAATTAAGCCTTAGCCTCAAAACTTTGAGGTTGACTATGGATCCTCGACAGACTATGTTTAGTCTGCCACATGTATTATTCTCCACCATTCTATTCCTCTAAACTCATACTCTTTGTTACTCCCTTTATAATTAATATGTTATTTTTTTATTACTTCTACTAGTGCTATTTTAGGTTTTTCTCTACCTCTTTTCGTTTTCTCAACTTGAATAAAAAAATCTTTATTGCAATCCCTATATGATTGGGCTACTAAGATCAATCATCTTCTTTTCTTGATTTCTTAGATAACTAACTCCTTGTTTGAATCAAATTATTTTTACTTATAAAAAAACGTGGCAATTTTTCCTCCTGGGTAGGAGGATAAATTGCCTAGGCCGTCGGTGGCCAAGGGGGTGCCAGAAGGCGGGGAGCATTCCCAACCCCCGATGAAGCCATCGGATTACCTTGTGGGACCAGCCTGGCGGCTGGGTTGGCGCCTACCAGAGGTTTTACGGACTAGCGGCGAGTCCTAAGGGCTCTTTGTTAGGATGGTTCCTCTGTCATCAAAAAAAAAAAAAAGTGGCAATTTGGGTTTAAAAGCACCCATTCTTTTACAATTAATGATGTCTTTAGAAATCTTGATTTAACATTAGAATTTTAGGTATGCAAAGCTGAGTTTTTTGTGGGTAGGACCTTTCTTTCTTTCCTTCTCTTCTTCTTCTTCTTTTTTCTTCTTCTCCTAGTGACTAGTAGAAGTAATAAACAAGGACATGTTAACTAAAGAGGTGACAATAAGTATGATTTTGGATAGGATAGAATGGTGAAGAAGAGTACTTGTGAACGACCCGGATTATGAGGATCCATAGCTGGCCCAAAGTTTTGGGACTAAGGCTTTGTTGTCATCGTTGTAGTTTTATTTTTTTAATTAAATATCTGGACCACCACATCTGAGGATTTTTTTTGGGGGATTATTCGACATTAATATATCCTTATCTTGAGAAAGTATTTTTGGATGTAAGGATAATGGCATTAAGCAGATAAAAGAAATTTTTGACTGATATTATCTATGTCCAGGAATCTAGCATACTGGATTTCTCGAAGAACTTGAACATGATTGTTTCTCAGAACATGTGCTTAGTAGTTAGTAGTTTACCGAGTGATGACACTTCCACCCTCTTAAGATGGGGTGGTGGTGGGTGAGAGGTCTCAAACATGGGATGTGTGAGTTAAAACTATTAAGCAAAAGGAAAAAAAAAATGTTCACTTTGCAAACCTGTGTCTACATTTTGTAATTACTTATTACTGTAAAGCCTTTTATTTTTTTTAATCCTTTTATTTTTTTAAATTTTACTGAATTATCTGAGAAACTGTGGTTAAGTTACCTATTCAGTAGCAAGTTTAGCTATCATATGCCTAACTTTGTGTTACAGTGATGGGCATCTTTCATTGTGCCACATCTTGTATACCAATCTTCTCATAACATAAAACCCTACTGTACGATAGCTGGTAGGTTTCTTTACTCAGTATAGGTTGGTAACTTCAAGTTGTGTAAATTAGGGTGTACTGAGTTTTGAAAATGAGTAAATTAGATACTGTGGGAGCATTTGGCAGAGGAACTATGGGCAATGAAATTGGGTTTGAAGCTTCTGCAAGAAAGAGCAAAGGTTGGATCCTTCTGGTGGCCATACATCAGCAATCTCCCTGAAACGTATGGTGTCCCCATCTTCTTTCCTGGGGAGGATATAAAGAACTTGCAGTATGCTCCTCTTCTTCACCAGGTATATACACCCTTATTGTGTCACATGAAGGTACCCATGTTAAACATGCATGAGATGGTAGGAATGTCAAATATGTGCCAGAGAGCCATTGAAACTATGTAAAGGGTGTGTAACAACAAAAGAAATGAGCATGCTCACTAATTCAGTATTAGTCACAAATGTGTTTTTTTTGTTAAATGGATTAACAGAATCTGTGAAAGCACCTATGTCAGGCATGCTGCATGTACTCTTTGCTTTGCTCTAGAATACAAAAGAGGCCAATGAGCTCTAGCTCAAATGGCACCTCCTCCCCTTGAAAGAGTAAGGTGGAGGGTGAGGTCATGGGTTCAAGACCCACCAAGTGTGTGTACCTACCTATAATAATAATAATAAAAAGACTAAACAAAACAAAAGAAGAAATTAGACTCTTCAATAATTCAGCTGGCTCCTTATTTTAAAAGTTATGGATTTAGACAAAGCCGGTACTTAGGCACGCGTTTGTATCCAACACCTAAATCTGAGTTCTAACATAGTCCCTGTTGAGATTCTTTGAATACATTTTGAATTTGCAATTATCTTTAAAGTTGCCAGCAATTTTCTTCTACCAGGTGAACAAGAGATGCCAGTTTCTTCTTGACTTTGATCGTGAAGTCAGACATGCTATTGAAAACCTGAAACCAGAAGATCACCCTTTTGGTGGCCAAAATGTAGATGCATCCTCCCTAGGGTGGGCAATGTCAGCAGTCTCTTCTAGGGCATTCCGTTTGCATGGTAAAAAGCTCCCAGATGGGACCCACAACGATGTTCCCATGATGCTTCCTCTCATCGACATGTGCAACCATAGCTTCAATCCAAATTCCCAAATTGTTCAAGAACAAGATGCTGGCAACTTAAATATACTAGTAAAGGCATGTTTTCTCTTTTCTTTCCGATATTCTTTAAACCCATCAATATTATTTGCTTATAAAAGTTGGATCACAGTTTTCTTAGCTGAACTCTTTCTCTCTCTTAAACCAGGTTGTGGCAAAAACAGTGATCAAACAAAATGATCCTTTAGTACTTAATTATGGCTGTTTAAACAATGATCTTTTCCTGCTGGATTATGGTTTTGTGATACCCTCAAACCCCTATGACTGTATTGAACTCAAATATGATGGTGCTCTTTTGGATGCTGCAAGCATGGCCGCCGGAGTTTCTTCACCCAACTTCTCTGTTCCAGCTCCATGGCAGCAAGCAATTTTGTCCCAGCTAAATTTAGATGGTGAAGCTCCTAATCTCAAGGTCTGTACTCTCCCTTATTATCATATTTCCTCCTTTTGATTGATCTGTAACTAATTTGAATGTTTTTCCTTTTTGTTTACACTTGCTCTGGATTGAAGTAAGCTTTATTGTCGATTTTCTTTCCTCAATTTTAGATCAAAGAAAATTCAATTATTATAACTTTCTTTATTTTTCCCTTCTAGTTGAATTTTGAAGTGTGCTTGGTGTCATAAATGAGAAACTGCTTCTCAAAATAATCATATCCAATCCTTTTTATGCGTACCAGCTGAATTCCAGCCAAAATAAAAAAGTCTAATGCCATCCCTTGTAGATTAAGACTATGTGCAGAATGTTTGACAGAACACTTTTCCTCACTTGGTTTCAGTTTCAAAAACTTTGAAAAAAGTACCCTTGTAGTGTATCCAAATAGACAAACTTCTGTGGCTTCTTACTCATCAGAAAAATTTCACCTTTAAAGTTTTAGAATGACTATTTCATTTGTCCATTTTTTCTTTTGTAAAACAGGTAAGCCTAGGAGGTCCAGAATTAGTAGAGGGCCGCTTATTGGCAGCCTTAAGAGTTCTCCTAGCTAGTGACATGGAAACAGTGCATAAGCATGATTTGAACACGCTCAAATCTTTATCAGCTGAAGCCCCTCTCGGGATTGCAAATGAAGTAGCTGCTTTCCGCACCATTATTGCCCTCTGTGTGATTGCTTTAGGACATTTCCCCACCAAAATAATGGAGGACGAATCCCTGTTGAAACAGGGTGTCTCAGATTCAACTGAGTTGGCCGTCCAGTTCAGAATTCAGAAGAAATCTATGATTATAGATGTGATGAGAGATATCACTAGGAGGGTGAAGTCACTCTCGTCCAAGGAAGCAGCGACAGCACAAGGCTAATTTATGATGTTGCAGTCATTTTCACAGTGGCTTGTTTGCTCTCAATAATCTCACTATTCTGAAATTGTCATGTATGTTGTCACTGGCCATTTTTTTTTCCTTGTGTCTTTATTTCCTGATTATGTTGCTAGCAAATTTTGACTGTTTATATTGGTGATACCTCCTTGCCCAGCTATGGTTTTTCATCTGGTCTAGATTATTATTTTACTCGTTATCTGTAAGACATTATCAAGCAAAATACCGAACCAGCTTCTAAATTTGAAAGGAATGAGGTTTTTTATTTATTTATTTGTTTATTACTATTATTATTATTTTAAAAAACCTTATGAAGTAGATACCTTGGGTTTATTTACGATTTCACAGATGCATGGCCAAAATAATTAAATAAACAGAAAAAATGAAAAGAAAGTAGCAGGTTTCTTACTGTTGGTTTGTGTTGCACCAAAATGAAATTATGCAAATATGATTTACAAGCCTGTATGCAGATGCATGCATATGGGACATGTCTGAGTATTGGTTTGGAGCATGTTTATTGTGTTTATTGTATTTTCTATACCTGAACTGGTAATGGATACAGAAAACATCAATTCTTGTCCTTTAGGTATATGTAGATTTCAAAGATTTTTTTTTGAAGAAAGTTATGTTTTGTGATTCTGAGATCATGTCTGTAACAGAACCAAGTATGTATATCTTTAAAATGTCTTTTATCTTTTTCTTGTCCTTTTTCTTTTGTTCTCGTTCTTTTCGGAAAGAGGTGGGGCATATCAGTTGTTTGATATGTTGAATGTGTTGGAACCTTGGCCGTATTCATTGGAAATATTAAGAAATATCATTTGAGCCAAAGGGTATTGACAAGTTATGGTATGGTTGTGATGCTGAATGTAGGGACGTTGGTTAAGTAGTTTACACAGTAATAATAGTACTACTGTAGTACTGTGTGTATACTTTGTGTGTGCAACACACTAACTCCTCCCCCCCCCCCCCACCCTTTTTTCTTTTCTTTTTAAACTCCACGGGATTTATATATCTTGGACAAAAATGACTTGCTATTTACGATTGAATTTTGGTTGATATAATGCGATGATTATTACTTGTTGTGCAAGGAAGGTAGTTACTGACATATTCTAGTGCTTTAAAGGTATAATCCGCAAGTGCTTTACGAGCTACAGAATAGTGTAATGATAAAATTAAAAGACACTACAAGTTAATGTGCAAGGAAGGTACGGTTCCCCCAACCACCCCAGGGGTGGGGTTTGGTTGCGTTTTTTTGATAAAGCACTGGGTAGTTCAAGTCTTAAGAAGCTTGCCTTAAAATAAATTATATAAAATACACAAGATGTGGTGAGAAAATAATTGTTCGACCAAATCAAAAGTAGGAGAAAATCAGGGACCAAAAAAGGAAAGAGATATTTTCTAGTATTCTCAAATTTTCAAGCCAATAAAGAGAACCATTTAATGTCCAAAACTATGAACTGTGCATATGTGTGAAAAGAAAGCTGAGTTAATTTGTATTGAAAGTTATACTAATCATGAGAAAGAGATAGATAGAGAGAGAGTGATGAACAATTAAGCTATAACAAAATTCTGGTATTCCATCACAATCTGAGTGAGAAAGCATGGAGCTATAGAAGTCTACCCACATATATAAACCTTTCACCAAAATCCTAATGTTCCCACCAAATCAAGGATATGTACAACTGAAATAAACCCCATAACACATAAGCTGGTGGGTGAAAAAGACAGGGAAAAGCAAGAGTTCCTAAGAAAACCTATTACTAGGGATGCCACCATGACCATAACCATGACAAACTTCTATGCGTTACCGACTGAGATGGATCTCTCAGCCAATAATCCCAGCGGGGAAGGTGACCTCTGCAGCCTCGTAAACCCTCGGAGAAGAACACGCCTCATCTCTGGCTCCTGCAGCGAGGGGTGCTTGATTTTCTCTATTTCTTGCTTTATCTTTATCACTTGGAGATGAACTGGAACACCCATAAATCCATATTCTTCACCTATGTTGTTCTTGTCACTCTTGTTTTCGTTGTTGTTGTTGTGCTCCATCTCTGACCAAAAGCTTCACACCAAACTCTCAGTCACAGCCGCTTTATTCTTCTCTGGGTGCAAGGAACTAACACAATAGGCCCTTGTCCCTTGTGTATTGGTTTATGACTTATGAGGGTTTATAACGTAGTTGAATACTATATATATGGAAAGAGAGAAAAAAGACACACGATTCTTTCATGAATAATAGTGTGAAAAATCAACGAGGAAGGTGGTCGACAATAGCAGCAAAGTTGTGTCTATTTTTGGATCAATTTTATACGATTCCTTTGAACCAATGTGTAGAGAGACTAGAGATATCAGATATGTACATGATTTTCTACCAAAATTAGCCCCTTTGTTCTTCAGAATTACCATATTTGGCCCTTTCAATAGGTCAATGGCCCTTTTGATATAAATTTTTATTTTTCAAGCACATGATTTTGCTCATCTAATTTAATCACCATAATTTCAACACACCTGTAGTCCATTGGTTGGACGGTTTGGTTAACTATATTGAAATTATTACATGCAAACAAAATATTTCAAATTGAATTTTATTTCATACAAATTAGGTAGTATTTCCTCACATATTTCGTTTGGATAGCCGTCCGTTCATTTGGCATAATAATTCATCTTGCAAGTTGCAATTGCTAACCTGCCATTATGGAAAAAATCTTTTTCACAATATTTTTTTTATATATATGAACATGATTTATTGCGATGAAAACATTGATACTGTTTTTATTATGCATAAATCAAAATAGATCATTTAGCAGTTGTGAAAACTGGAAAATAATATGTCTATGGATTTTTATATATGGATAAGAGCAAGTTTACGTGTTATATACTTATATTGAATTGCATATATTTTGTTTAATGGATTAATTTAAAGATGTAGTTAAGCCAATTTTTGGTCAAAGAATACTAGAAAGTGGCAAGTGCTATAGCGGATGGGTGATTGGGTGGGTAGCCAACTGCTTTTACACATATTTGAGAAAGCCTTCATTGACTGGTCTCGAGCACCCATAAATTAAAAAATTCTAATTTTGAACGAAACTTTGGTATATATTGCAACGGCTCTCATTTGGATTAGATTGAGTCCCAAGTCAATTTTACAGGTCCTAAGGGCAGACACGTATCACCCATAGGTTGGATGAAGTTATAAGTAAGTAAAAAAGAATAGTCCAGGTCCAGTCACCAGTGACGATTTTGCCAGAGATTTGATTTAGTGTCTGGTCTAATTTTTAATACTTAAAATACATGTTATATGTTCTACGAATTGATTTTCATTTATTATTAAAAAATAAAATAACCTCATATTTTATGGTACTTCAAGGAGGAGACGTGAAGTATAATCAAATGTGATTAAGCAGCTAAGTGATTATTTTAGCATCTACAAAAGAAAAAGGTCAAAGAATAAATGGGCATAGGAAATAAAAGTGATATTTGCTGTAAAGACTTCATTCTTAATAAAATGACTAAATTTTATGCTGATTTTATTTTAAATATTATAATAATTTACCATTTAAAAAAAATTGTTTTGAGAAAAACTCAGTCTTATAAATCATGATATCAGTGATTTAAAAAAAAAAAAAAATTAAATCTGATTTTTAATTAATTGGTGCAAATATGGCACACTAGCTAGTGTATCCTAATCCTAATAGATGGATGGTTTTATTCCATGTTCTACTTTAACGTCATAAATGTAAACTTAAAATTTACAAGATTCATGCTTTCATTAAAAATAAAAAATAAAATAACAAATCAGTATGGTCCATTTTCGTCAATACATTAACATTTAATTTAATTTAATTTGTTTTGATTTTGATGGATTTTAATTCCAGATTTTGAAGAGTAATTTTCTCAATATGTCCAAAGACGTTTCCAAACATGTCATTTTCCATTGACGCAAGATTGTCAAAATCAAAGCAAATTAAAACCTGATATAGTACAAATTTATTCTAACAATATCAAATTAACACCTAAGTAACTACAAATTAGTATCCACAGTTCCACACTAAAGCTTACAGAAATGATGGAGAAAATGAAAAATTAACCACAGTCAATTTAGCAAGAAACATAACAAAGCATATAAGATAGTACTAAACAAAATAAAATCCTACTCACGTGTACTAAAAAAATAAAAAAATAAAAATCTAAATCGTCAGAATATATCACCGACCCGAAAAAGAAAAAAGAAAAAAATCGTTAGAACATCAAGTGCCTTAAGACTTAAGAGCATCATGTGCAAAAACGTGCATTGTGTTTTATTGAAAACGCGTTGCACCTCACCACAACTTCTGCGTGTTGCTTAATTAGGCTGGTACCAAATTACAAATTTGCCTTGACTGGCTGAAACATCTATCACTTCAATGAGATATTCCAATGAGCTTACTATTACAGATAAATGGAGGACCATTATTTAGACAAAACTTGCATGTTATTTGCATTCGAATAGGTTCATGTGAACTCGTTAATTCATATTACATTTGTTTACGAATGAAATCCCTATTTTACACATGAACGGTCAAGATTACGTTTTAATTGTAATTTACAAGTAACAAAGACTAATAAGAGTAAAACAAATCTAATATATAAGGGTAAATTATATTTTTGTTCTCTAAAAGGTGGGGTAAGTTTGTATAGTTTTCTATTTATGGATTAATTTGATTCATGGTCCCTTAAATATGGGATCTGTTTGATTTTGATTCCTTACATATGTTGTTTTGATTTTGGTCTCTAAAAATTGGGTGACTTAGAGCGTGTTTGGTCACGCAACTCAAACACAGTTTTTTGTATTTGAATACAGAAATTGGTGGGTCCGGGGTAAAAAAATTTTGTTTGGCTGTTGTTTTCTGTAACTGTGTTCAAATTCATTTACTGTTTTATCGTCACTCAATTGCGTTTTTTGAGAATATCTTTTTGATGTTTTCGGCCTGACTCAAAATGACCGGTGGCAAAATTGAAATTATCCCCACATATTTATTTATTTATTTTTTCTCTCATTTCTACACAAGAGCTCTCTCTCTTCAACGGTAATTTCTCTCGGTGGATCGCCATTCTCCTCTGTCTCCACCATAATTTGTGCTTGATTTTTATGAATTTGTTGTTGTATCAGTTGGATTTATTGTGATTTTTGTTGATGGGTGTGGGGTTTGTGGTGGATTTTTTGTGGATTTACGGTGATTTTTTTTTTCATGGCTTTTGGTGGGTTTATGGAGTGGATGTTTGGTGGTTTACGGTGGCTGTTTGCAGTGGGTTTGTTGAGGATTTTTGGTGGGTTTGCACAAGTTGCGATGGGGCGGCGTGGCGTGGGCTCGCAGTGGGTCGCGGGTTGGCTCTCTCTCTCTCTCTCTCTCTCGACTAGTCATTGCCACAACCCAGTTTTTTTTTTCGATTTTTTTTTTCTCGATTTGCCAGATTTGCTTGATTTATAGGTGTTGCCGGTGGGTCATTTGATGGGTTTGGTTGATTTTGAGTTTGCTTGTGGGTTTTGTGCAGTGGATCAGGGTGGGTTGCAGGGTGGATTTTTGGTGGATTCCGGTGGGGGTTTGCGTTGTGGTGGGTCGGGGTGGGTTACGGGTGGCTCTCGGTGGTGGTGGGGGGTTTTGGTCGATTCCGGTGGTGATGGGTGCCTGTGATTACTGTTTCTTTATTGCAAACAAAAACAATAATAATAATAATAATAATAATAATAATTAATAAAACCAAAACTAGAAACTATGTGGGGAACACATGCCAAACAAATTTTTTGTTCTCAAAACTACTCAAATACTGTTTTTGAAAACAATTTTTCACAACACCTAAATACAAGTTTAAAAAACAAAAAACACTGACCAAACATACCCTTAGCATCTCATTAGTCATGAAAACGAAAAATAGATGGAGGGACTAGATTGTTAATTTTTGAATCTTAGGGACCAAATCTAAACTTTTTAAATTCGGAGGACCAAAATTGAACCTACACCAAATTCAAGGAATGAAAAGTATCGTTTACCCTATATAAGGGCCACAACATTAATGCATTTCTTTTTATCATGTTAAATTAAGTCAAATAGTTAATAGAATCGTACAGTCACTGGTAAAGACAAAAAATACTATCAACTAATTAATTTTTGGTATGCTATTAATATTATACAAATAAGTAATAAAACCAGTAAAAATCAGTTGTACCTTTTTTTTTTTTTTTGAGAAAATCATTTATAAACTCGATTGGTTGAATCAAAGTGAACCACTCCTTAGAAGTTTTCTTAAATTCCTAATTTGATTTGGTTTAGGTTTTCTTGGTGTGCACAAAAAAAACTATCTCTTATTATAAAAGTAAATTGGTATTCCTTGTCCACTAATGAATATGTATTAAAATCTTATAATTGACAATACTACACAAAATTTGGCGGCTTTGGCCCAATGGTATAGGGAGAGACTTTGAATTAGTTTGAGAGAGTTTAAGAGAGTTTTTATTTTATTTTATTTTTTATTTTTTTAGTGTTCTTCAAGTGTGTAAACACTTTTTAATCTCTTTCGATATAATGAATTCATCCTCTACTACCTATGGATGTTGGCTATTGTTGAACTACCTAAATCTTTTGTATTATTGTCTCTTTATAAGATTTCAAAACATATTCCTCTATGAATAAGAAATACATTCCTTACAGGAGTGTGACTACCAATTTACCTTTTTTTTTTTTAATAAGAAATAGACTTTTCTTCCACACCAATGAAAACGTAAAACCGAATCAAATGAGAAATTCAAAACAATTTCTAACAATTTTTCATCTAGACTCAAATTCCACCAAGTAATCTCCCTTCCTTTTGTAGGAGTTTCACCTTAATCCAAAAGGTAATAATCAAAAAATTGAGCCAAATTCTACAGCGATTCTCCACCTTAGCAAAATTCGTATACTACCAAAGTTTATCAAATTCCTCTCCACCTTAACATGAATCGAGCCATCAAATACAATTCTTTAACACTATTCACCTTGAAAATTCTATGATGTTGTAATGGTCATTTGAACTTCAAAGATACCTTTTTTTTTTTTTTTTTAGGTAAAGTATTGTTTTTGTCCCTAAACTTTTGCATGAAATTCGATTTTCGTCCTTAAACTCTAAAAAGTTTGTTTTGTCCCTGAACTTTGAAAAATTTTCTTTTTTTTCCGTCCCTCAACATGAATATACAGTGCTGATTTGCAATTTTTAAAATGAAGAAATTCATGTTTAAAATGAATTTTTTCAAAATTCAATGACGAAAAATGAACTTTTTAAAATTCTAGGACAAAAAACGATTTTCATGCAAAATTTAGTGACGAAAAAAATACTTTACCTTTTTTTTTTTGGTTACTTGTGAGTGTTCTTTAGAAATGAGATATTTAAAAACTAATAACGAAAAAATTTCCAAGATAGTTTTTTGGCCCAAATCCAAATTACACCAATAAGTATTGGTGAATTGTCATTTTTGTCCCTAAAGTTTATTTCTTGTCATTTTAGTATTTAACTTTGACATTCATGTCAAGTTAGTCTTTCGGTCCATTGTTGTCTACAACATACCTTATACCCATTCATGTGATGCAATGTCATTTTACTAGACTTAACGATAGTTTTATAGACTACAATGAACGAAAAGACCAATTTGATAGGAATGTTACAATTTAAGGATTAAAATAACACAAAAAAAAAACTTTATGTACGAAAAATAATAATTTACACAAACTTAGAAAAGTTTAATTTCAATTTTAACATAATTTTCATGTAGTTTGAGTCCCATGTTAGCCTAAGGCATTCGACATAATTCAGTAAGAACACTAGATGTGTCCCAATTTTCATAGCAAAACCAACTAACCATGCACTACTATGGTCCCAAATAATTCCCCTGTGGACTTGGATTACCCTTTGAACTATCATGTGTGTTAAGTACTTCAGTTTAACGTGACTTAAAGCAGATGGGTACAAGAAATCCTAATAATTGTTCTTCCCATTTGAGACTGATTTATCTTAGCAGCATAAAAAAAATAAAGAATTCCAAGGTATGATGATAATTTTGTTTGATAAGTGAATCTAGAGATAAAGTCTCCTGCTGAAAAATTAAGTTATTTATTAGAGATGAATCCAAACGAAAGTAATGTTATTCTAATCATAAAATTATGAAAAAATGTTGTGTCCCTAGAATTACTCAATCTATAAATATTTGTCCTTAGTTGTTTTGTTATTCGTGCACACCTTTAGAGAGAGAGAGAGACAGAGATTAAAAAAAAAAAAAAAAAAAACTGTTTTATAAAAAAATGGATAGGGTAAATTACACTGACACTTCCGATGTTTAGTGAAATTAGACTCGCTACACCATATTTTCAACAAATGACACTCCGCTCCAAAATTTCCAAAATAATTCACACTTGGCTCCACAAATGGACAAGAGTGTAAATTATTTTGAAGCGAAGTGTTAATTATTTTGATCATTTTGGGGACAGAGTGTTTTTCTTAAAAATAAGATGTGTTAAAAGTAATTTCACTCTAAACTTGAGGGTGTTAATATAATTTACCCAAAAATGATATTATAAGGACACCACTTAAAATTAGAAAATTGTGGATTTAAGAAATTAGGTTAAGAAGGATTTAATTTCCATGATAAGTCCAAAAATAATCATGTAAAGTAAGAAGCAATGTTCTGTGACCCACCAGGACACGTTTGGTGATTGGGGTCTAATAAATTAAAAACCCCTAACCGAGAGGGCAAAGGAGGTAGAGTTGTAGAGATTGATCATGGGAAGGGGGAGTAAAGAAGAAATGTACATACATGCATAAAATACTATGTAAATTCTTAATGGAAAGGGATTGGCTTGTGTCCAATGCTATAGTGCACTAGATGTGATGTGAACACGGCACAAGTTAAAAAAAGATCATGTGTTGTGATTGTATTGAGTCAAGTGCACTGGAGCACTAGATTGGAATTTAACCTAGAGAGAATCAGACCAAAGATTCATGACTACTCATTGTCATAGTAAGACAAGGATTGGCTTTAATCAACTTTGCTATATTTCCGTTTGGTAAGTGGTTTACTTATTTGTGGCTGGTTTATTTATTTAAAGATAATATAAAAAGATAATTTTAACAAACAAGATCTTTTAAAATAAGTTACTTCTTTTTTGTTAAATTCATATTTTGTCTCACGATTAAGCAAATAAACTGGCAGCAAATAAGCTAACCCAACGCACACTCGTCCAATAAGATAAAAGATAAACAAGATCTTTTAAAATAAGTTACTTCTTTTTTGTTAAATTCATATTTTGTCTCACGATTAAGCAAATAAACTGGCAGCAAATAAGCTAACCCAACGCACACTCGTCCAATAAGATAAAAGATAAACAAGATCTTTTAAAATAAGTTACTTCTTTTTTGTTAAATTCATATTTTGTCTCACGATTAAGCAAATAAACTGGCAGCAAATAAGCTAACCCAACGCACACTCGTCCAATAAGATAAAAGATAAACAAGATCTTTTAAAATAAGTTACTTCTTTTTTGTTAAATTCATATTTTGTCTCACGATTAAGCAAATAAACTGGCAGCAAATAAGCTAACCCAACGCACACTCGTCCAATAAGATAAAAGATAAACAAGATCTTTTAAAATAAGTTACTTCTTTTTTGTTAAATTCTTATTTTGTCTCACGTTTAAGCAAATAAACTGACAGCAAATAAGCTAAACCAACGCACACTCGTCTAATAAGATAAAAGATAATTTTTGAAAATTCCATCCCCAAAAGGGAAAACATATCAACAATTATTTGGATAGTCAGAGCATCTACAACAACGGTGTTAAAGCATTTTTTCTCTATATATTGGAAAAGCAAATCCAAAAATCACGCTCTAACAAATTATCTTCCTTATCTCTAAAAAGAAAATCTGAGATCGTGACTCTCTATACCAAGAGAATCACTGAAGTTGTTTACCCCAGTTGAAAAATTATTTCACCCCATTGTTTTATTGATTTCAATCCAAAGCATTATTTTCTCTCTTTCACCTCCAACAGACCAAATTTCCTTCGCCTCAGGCTCTCACCTCTCTCATTTTCTTCATTCCCATTTCTCAACCTTCATTAACGAATTTGTCACTTTCGTCTTTTGTAATTTTTCACATGACCCATCAATGGTCACAAAATAATTTCACAAAACAAATTTTTTTCCAAGAAACACAGTGAGGACATGGTGTTAAAAAGTGTCAAGGGTTTGGGGAGCTCAAGCTCGGAGATGACAACAAGAGTTTGGGGAAAGGAGATGGAGGTGAGGCTAAAAGGGATTGAGCTCGAGTGGGGAAGGGACATCCAGTTCAACAAGTGGATGCAGAGTCAAACCAGTTTGTGGGGAAGATCGAGTTGACGGAATGGATGGCCTAGATGGAGTTCAAACCAGTTCATGGAGGAGAGCAACAAAGTGGAGATGATTTCTCTCTCACCCTCTCTCGTCTCTTAATGGAGTTGATGTTGGGGGAAAAACGGATGGCTCATAAAATCGAGTGGAGTTGATTATGGGGAAAAAAGGATAAACTAATAAAGGATTTTGAGTAAGAAGAAATAATAATAAATATTATTTTAATGTTATAGAGAAAGGATAAAGAGATTGTTGGATGGTGTGTTTGAAAAAGTCATTAGTTAAAATGATAAAAAAGAATTTTTTTATCCACATTTAGATGAAAATATAAAGAGATTCTTGGATTTGCTCCTATAACCCATTCTATTATAAACATTTTTAGCTTCTTGAATGGATGGTTATTTAATTATTTATTTAGAGAACAAGAGAATTTTATTAAACAAAAACAAGTTATACATCTCTAAACCAAACCTCTAACACAAAAGGAAGAGGGTGTGTCTTCTTGAATGGATGTACGAGCTTTGGTTTCACGACAAAATCATGGACATTGGACTGTCCTAGGTATTATAATGGAACCCCTTAACGTGGTCTTCTTGTCCATGTCACCATAATTTCACGAAAAATACTTTTCAAGCACACATTCGCTTGAAAAATTAGTAAAAGGGCAATCTTGAAATATTGATAAAATATAGGGTCGAAAACATGGTAGACCTTTAGGTGGGACCGTGGGACGTGATCTGACATTTGTGTCTTACACGGTAGGTTATACGGTTAACTCTGTTGTCGGCTTGCCGGCAGGTGTATGCGTGAAGCGTGAAGCGTTATGGAGTGGAGATTTCGAACAATATTAAGATATCATTAATTTTGTGGTCTTTTTCATTATTTTTTGAAGTGATAAATTGTTAATTGAACAGTAGTATTTTACATGATCAATCACTATTCACTAACCTGATTTTTGGTACCCGTCTATTCCATCAGATCAAATCAATATTTAAATATATAGTAATCAAAATTTATTGACTTCATATTTTGATCTCATAGTTAAAGGAATACTTCTTAAGTAGTTACGTGTCCCAGCCAAAATCTATTTCAAATTTGTGTTAATCCTATAGGATCTAGCCCTCTACCGCCAGTTTCTCTAGCCCACTTAGCTTGAGAACTTGGCAAAAGTTATCGGATTAATGATGATTTGTATACTCCTTGGCAGACAAAACGTCTTGATAGTTATAGACATAGTTTATCCCGATTCGATTTCGTTTTCAGTAATTAACTACTTCGAGACGGCACGTACTAGTCTCTTTCACAAATAAGAAATAAATTCATTTTTAAGATTTGTTTTTTTTTTTTTTTTGATAAACAGCAAGCTTTTATTGAAATAAAGAAAATTACACAACCCTACGAGAGGGATACAAAACCCTACATAGAGGGATAAAGAACCCTACATAGAGGGCAGAGAAAGTGACATTCGTCACAGCAAAAAACCCTACGCAGAGGGCAGTATTACAGAACAAGAAAATAAAAAAGACACCAACAACAACAACAACAACTAATACTACAACACAACAACAACAAAAACAGCAACAACACACGTGAGATAAAATTGTAGGACATAATATGAAAGAATATATAATTTTATTAAATTGCTATCAATACCATGTGTTTTGATTGATATTATTTAATCAAAAAAACTTTCCTAAGAATTGTGAAGGACATGCATTTCAAGGAAAAGGGAAAATGTGATGTTTAGAAGTGCAAATGTGACAAGTTGTATATGCGGAATATTTTTATTAGCAATTCCTACAATTTATCAATTTCATTTAAATAGAAAAAATATATCATGTTTCCGGAAAGAATTCCATGTGTCTTATCATGATATGAAAGGTGTTTATAATGATAAATGAACAAAAAAATTAACCCTCATGATTATGTACTAATCACAGCATGAAACGATTATGTACTAATCACATTCATGCTGTAAAAAACGTAGGTAATAATGGGTGTTTAAATAAAGTAATTTTGTACCAAACACATGACATTGGACATCATTTGTAATTAGAGTTTCTTAGTCTCTCTTCAAATTGAATTCGAAGACACACTAAGAAATGGAATCACAAAAGTCTACAGTTTCTTAACCTTCTTGGATTACAATGATGAAGAAGTAGTTTGCAGTCTTCAACTTAAAGATGTTGTTTTCCTAAAAAAATAAATAAATAAAATAAAGATGTTGGGTAATATACTTGTTAAAAGGATTGGAATTCACGGGGATGGCTTTTCTCTTTAATATTCGTTTCAAAAGTAAGATAATATATTTTAGTAATTAACTTCTTGTTAAAGAAGGTTATGTTGCACTGCCTGATGTTATACGTCAATCATTCAAATTATTTTATAAGATTGACAACCAAACCTGTAGGTAGGTGTTGATTTTTTCACGTAAGAAAAGCTGACTAATATGGAGATGTCCTCTACAATGAAATGGGCTGTAGGTACTATCTTGTTACTTCATCAACCTGAAAACACAGATTAAATACCTCAGACTCTTGGTCAACCCAGTGGGGGTTGGCTTATAATCCTCCGATACTTTTGTTAGTTATGAACTGAAACAAAAACGTATATATTTAGAAAGACAAGCTTTAGAGAAATATATTTGCGTCCCTCATCAATAGGGCCTGTTTAACTATTTATATCCCTTCAATGCCTGATGTTATTTTAGATATTTATTCATCCCCTTCTACTTTCCTGAATCTTCTTTTTACCAACGTTTATGGATTTTTGGACAACAGCACACAATAACCTACTCCTAACTTTAATCCAGGAGCTGCATTTAATGCTGTACTTCAGAGATATTTCTAGCATTAAATTCAGTTTCTTAAAACAATCCCAGGTCGTTTTGATATTGGCCAAACAAGATTACTATTGGCTATCCTGAACAGTTGTCTTATTCGGAGTAAACCGAACACAATGGACCAGTTCGGTCTTGACCGAACTGAGTCTAAAGATTGGTCTGAAAGGTTTTTCTATTTCAACGAATGACTTGTTCCTTTCCAATTTTATCACCACCAAAACCTATTGTTGGATTAAATTTCTACAACATTATTATCATGCAAAATTTACATCAATAAAAAATCATTAATCATCTATTCCTAAGTTCAATTTTTAGTTTTCTTTTTTAAAATAATATTTCTATAATTTTGAACATTTTATATACGTGATACCTTTAAATTTATGATTATATTGAGTTTTGGTAAACATGATCAGTATAAGCGGAGCATATAATATATATAACCATTAACTATAAGTCTGGAACCACACCATTTTGCACAACTTTTGTCACAACTTGTTGAGTTCGTAAATTGTAAATAGTGGAAAAAATCACGAAATCCAGAGATTTCCAATCTATTCAAAATAGGTTTTGACAAAAATTGTGCAAAATGGTGTGTCCATAGGCTTGTTGAATCATTAATAAGGGAACATTAGTAAAAGATGAAAATAAAGTCTATTATTATTACGTAATTGTGATAAGCCCATGGGGTGGGTTTTGGGGTTGAAGTATTCTCCTTGATGGAAGATGAGGATCTAAGCCTTTGTCAAGAGGACCTCTACCATCTAAATAATTTTCCATTTTTCTTCTCTTCTTTGGCCATTAGTAAACTCTATTTTATAATTTAGGCAAAAATATTATTTTTGTCCTTAAACTTTGTATGAAGTTCATTTTTTGTTCCTGAACTTTGAAAAGTTTGATTTTCGTCTTTGAATTTTGAAAAAGTTCTTTTTTACACATGAATTTCATCATTTTATAAAAAAGTTCAGGGACGAAATTTATGTGTAAAAACGAACTTTTTCAAAGTTTAGAGACGAAAACCGAACTTTTCAAAATTCATGGACGAAAATCGAACTTCATGCAAAGTTTAAGAACAAAAACAATAGTTTAACCTATAATCTAACACTTTTCACAACTGTTGAAATGACCTATTATAATTGGTGTATGATAAAAATGGATTTAGTGATGAATTCATTTGAAAGTGATTGAACTTCAATCACACCTTACAAAAATAACAAGTTTTTTTAAAATATTTTTTTTATTGTCCGTAGCTTACTCAAATCCAATAAGTCTTGGGAAGTCCCTGTGGCCTGAGAATTCGGTTGTTTATTGTTGGCCCACTGGGCCTCTTCCTCTTCCTTTAATTTTTCTCGGATCATCCCTGTTGGCTGTTGAGATCCTCAGTATAATAAGGTCAGGTCAGTACTTAGCATATGATATTTTAATCCAACGAATAAATTCACCATTAATGGTCACAATTTGTTATCATGATGTGATAATTCCAAGAAAAAGCTTTTCTGTCCAAATGATTGTTAAATACGCTTATAATAATTTTAGGAGGAAGACCCTTTTTTTGTTGTTGGTATATTCATCATAATTATGTATAAAATGGCGATTGCCCAAGTATGAAAATTTAAGCCTTCTTAATTAACCATGCATCTCCTGCAAAATGGAAAAACATGCATGCAAAATATGGAAAACGCAAATTGATGTTTGAGCAGTCCTACTCAGTTGTGATTGTAATTTTACTACTAGATTCAGACATTTTTTCCCCGTTCGTAAATTTCAATTTAGAATTTCAGGTTTAGCAACTAAGCCCACTGGATCTTAAATTGCACAAATTAAGAGTGCTTATTATTGGGCTCACCTTGCCCATTCTACATATTTCTTCTAGTCAGCAGCCAGTAGGTAGAAAGCATGGCTTTTATTGATTAGTATGTCAGTGGCCCACTGGCGGAGCTATGTTATAGCTTGCGCCCAGCCAAGTTTTTTTTTTTTTTTTTACCTATATATTTTTCTAGAAAATTTTTTTTTCCCCTAAATTAAGCAATTTAGTCCAGTCAAGAATTTTTTTTTACAATTAGCCCACCCTAAACATTTTTGTTAGCTCCGCCCCTAGTGGCATGCAAGTATGAATTATAAAGTAAATAAAATATTATAAATAATAGTGAATTGAAACAGTGAAATAATTAATAAAAATAAAATAAAAAATATTTCCTAGCATGTAAGATAATTTATTTTTATTTTTTAAAAACAAGAACTAAAGATTTTGGTAGATGAATAAAAATTAAAGATTAATAATGAAATGACTTTTTAAAAAAAAAAATTAACAATAGAATTTTAATATAAATAGTAATTTAAATTTATTGGAATTTGGAACTTTGGGTACTATTTATTTATTTTTTGCTCATAGGAAGACAAGGAACTTTGGGTACTAGAGTAGAGTTTCATGTAAAGCAGAATTAGCTTAATTAATGCATTTATAGTTTACCAAACGAAAAGTCATGGAGATGAACAGCCTCATTTTAATAAATAATAAAATTTAATTTCTCTTAAAATAATTCAAACTTTTAATAATAGAGTTTTAATTAAATAGTAATTTAAATTTATTGGAACCTTAATAATAGAGTTTCATGTACAGTAGAATTCGCTCAATAACTTTAATGCCAAATTATAAATTATATTCTTCTAATTTTGGTCAAAATTCAAGTTAGTCCTTTAACTTTCATTTCTTTCCAAATTACATCCTCTAACTTATTAGTTTTATGATTTTTTACTAAAACGACATTGTTTTTGGGTACTTAACAACAACTTATAGTAGTGAATTGAAAAGAAGTAGAAGTTGAAGGACTAAAATGAAAAAAAGAAAAAAGTTAGAGGATTGAAATGAATTTTGACTGGTTTTGTTATCATGCATATATGAGCAGTGAGTCGGTGATGGAAACTTGTGTTGATGGTGATTTGGGTGACACATAAGGGTTTCCTTTTGAACGTGTTTGATTGAAAATGGGATTGATGGTTGTTCGTAAATTTAGGTTTTGAGGATGTGGGTTTTGATACATAGTGGTGATGGAGGTGGGGTGACCAACTCTAGTGGATTTAAGGTTGAAGGATGTCAACAAATTTTGGGAATTTGTTGAATTAGGAAATTGTTATCTTTAATACTCAGTTCGCCTCAACTCGTTTATAACTCTAAGCTCAATAAGAAATTGTTACTTTTTTTATTTTTCTTGGCTGAGTTAGGAAATTGTTACATTATCAGCATGAATTAGTATTTAATTAGCACATACTTGTAAACATAAAATAATATAACAATAAAATAGTGAGTGAGCTTATATGTTCAAGCTAAGTGTGTGATGTGATGGTTTATAATCCACTGATTTTATGCTAAACCATTTAACTATTTAATTCATGAGACATTTCTCAGTCACATATATCATGAAATCTTGATCATTCTCACATTCTGACATGGTAGCAAATTTCCTTCATCCAAGAACAGTAACAATCAAGAAATTGGAATTCTTTTACACTCTCTTATGGAGCGGGTGGCCAATCCCGCATAGCCCATAGCATATAGGAGCTGGGATTGGCGCCAACTGTGTAGTTGAGCAACCTTCGAGAAAATTTTGAGTCGTTTTTGACTTTGACACTAGACCACAGATATAATGTGGTTTTTGCCACCTTAAGTCAGGTGAAAAAAAGTTCAGCTTTCATGTTACCTGTGCCATGAAGTACGTACTAGTGACATGCGTGGTTTTTAAGGTGTCACAGCATGACTTTGTTGCAAGCTTGACGAGAATTATAAGATACTGGATACGGTACGTGGTTTCAGATTAACGTGAATTTGGAGCTGGGGAAGTCAATCAGAGCCTTATTCAGTTATTCTAGATTGTCTAGGTGGGAAAGTAAGGTAATTTTGGCTTTCTAGAAATCTAGCCCCGTACTTCTATTTGTCAATATTGGCATAATAATTGCAACACAAACTTACTTCATATTTGGCCCGAAATTTTAGGCTTCTTATGCGAGTGCTTGAAAGTCTTTCTAAAGATATTAGTGTCATGTTTTCCTTAATTTACATATTTTTGCCCATGCATTGTACGGTGACGAACTACTAGTATAATAAAAATGGGGGCTTACAAACCCTTTTTACTTTTTAGTTTTTGCATTTTATACTCTACTAATTATAACTCGTCACGTGTTTTTTTTCCTTTCCTTATAAAAAAAACTAAGATTTAAAATGAAAAAAAATCAAATACAATCTAACATATAATTAATTGTAATTTGTGGAGTATAAAGTGAAACATAAAAAATGGGATAAAAGATTTTTATTCTCAAGTGGGTACCTTCTTTTTGCACTAAGTAGATATTGTCTCCATTTTTTTTTTAATTGATTCAATCACTGAATAGAATGTGTCTCTAGCATTAAAATGATTCAACTAAGATTAAAATTTAGAATGATTCAATCACTAAATAGAATGTGCCTCTAGTTCATTGCCCCAAATGATTTATGATGTCCATGTGGCCTAAATCAATCGATCTTGAAGGCAAAGATTAATGCATCGGACTATCCTCATCACTAGAAAAAATACTTTTTTTTTTTTTTTTCAGCAAAAAGAAAAGGAAATAATCTTGGCAACCATTTAAAATTTTTCCTGATGTGACAGTCTATACACTGTTAAATTTATAATATTTAATCTGGACTATAAAATAAATTATCTCTATTTTATTTCAAATGGAAAAGATCATAATCCCTTATAATAGGCCAAATTACCAAACAAATTTAATGACTTCCAACCCTCAACTCGAAAATTTGCTGTTTTGTTCATCACAATTATATAACAAAATTTGTTATACAAAAAGTCAATTATTTTTGCATCAAAAAGAAGAAGGAAAAATGTCAATTATTTGGTCCAATGCCAACGGCGTATGTGTGTGTGTGTGAGAGAGAGTGAAACTTAGAGGCTATCTTAGAAAGTTCATTGTTTTGAACTACTGGATTAATGTTACGTTGGGAAGAGTCTAATACAAATATACAATCATATATTTGGATCTGTTTGAAGATTCCAGTTATAAAGCTAAAATTTCATGAGGTGGGAACCCAACATTGTCTATGGGACAAATTGACAACAAAGGAATTATTGGTTGAAATAAGTCCCTCATAAGTAAAGTTATTAATTCTGTTGAAGTGACTATTGTATAGGTTGGCTGTTGAAATACAAATTTCCGGTATCCGTGTATTTTAGCATACCGTTTCAAGAGACTACTACTAGATTTAATTTATATTTTTGTACACACAAAAGTATATATATATATATATATATATATATATATATATATATATATATATATCATCTCCATCTCTCGTCTCTCTCATTGTCTCTTACTTTCTCACTTTCATATCATCACTCTCATTCTCTAAAAAAAGGCCCCACGCCTCATTTTTTTTAGAAGACTTGGTATTGTTGATTAACTAAACTAGAGTCATTATAAATTATAATAGTTTTATAGATGGCACTGTAGGAAGTAGAAATTTTGTAAGCCAATTACAAATTGTTACGTCAAAAATCAAGCCAAGACTTATGAAAAATTTTAAAATCTCCAAATTAACATGGAAGCTCTATTGGATTCCAGCCTCAAAACTCTAAAAGAATACATTAAAATCTTCAAAAACAAAGAATAGTCGAATATTTTTTCAAATCAAGCTCCAAGTTTTAAATTTCTACTATAATTATCAAGCTTCAAAGCCTCTAGAAACTTCAAGAACTTCAACTTTCAAAGTTCTATCATATTCAAGCTCCAAAACTCCAAAGAACTTCTACATCAATATCTCAAATAGGAAAAACACTCAAAGAAGATTCATTCAAGGCATTCTTCCAAGTTTCAAAGTTCTATTGGAATCTGTTGAAGTCCAATGGGCCTAACTCAATCTCAAAAGACACCTTGAAAGATGAGGGATGCCAATGTCTTATAAATTGCACAACCCAAGAATACTTGGTCAATGTGGGACTAGGCTCTTACTTTAATATACCCCCTTACGTGTGGTAGACCAACCAAACACGTGGATCATAATAAGGGGGGAGATCTGCCCAACACCCAAGAGGTGGCTTTGATACCATGTATCCAAAGCATCCAGAAAGTTCAAGAACTTTGATCCATAAAAGATTAATCGGATTCAAGTCCAAATGCCCCGAAGAACTTCAACACACAAACCTTCAAATACAAAGAAGATTCGAAGAATACACGAAGAATACAAAGAACGCGAAGAACTCCTAAACAAGCCTATTGCCTAGAAATTCGCCTACAAGTTTGTCATCAACTCAGTTTGATCTGAGAAACATACTTTTTGAGACCCTCAAATCGAAATCACTTTTGAGGAGAAGAATCACGAGAAATAATTTATTTTATTTTATTTTATTTTTGTAAAGAATATAAAAAAGATTGTATTCCGCTATTTCAAATTAGAACAGAGTTTGGCTACAAACCAGTTTGTAGTCAGCTTATTATAATTCACTACACGACAGCTCATAAGGTCATCCACATGTATTATTTAAACAAGTCACATGACTAATTAAATAGGTTATATGACTAAAAGTACAAGTGGATGACCTTATTAATCGTTACGTAATGGATTGTAACAAGCCGACTAAAAATTAGTTTGTAACCAAACTGTCCTTTAAATTAATAAACATTTGTTACAAATTATTTCTAGTCAATTCAAGACTTGAATTTATTTTCTACATGCACAATTCGGAAGATATGAAATCCTTTCAGTGTGGCAAAAATTGCGATTGATGTTTCAAAAGAGAATAAACTAACGTGCTAATCAAAAGGCTATGCTTATTCAACCGAGTGTATATCATTTATGTGCTTTATTGTCAAAGAATTGTTTTAAGCATTTCTTTAGACACTCAATCAGATGCATCTATTATAGTTTATAGGTGAATCTGATGCTCATGTGACCAAAATTAAATCATTCATCATCAAAGAAAGAAAAAAGTGACCCAAATTACAAGAGCAAAATTTTGAGCTGTCTTCTTTCGTCATTGTCAAAAAAATTCAAGTTTGGCATGCCCCTAAGTATCCTCTCGATCAGATCTAAACCTTACCAAACAAGTCTAATATGAAAAAGTTCATAAGAAAATTCTTGAGAAAGTTCACAGAAAATTAAAATAGAAGTTCACAAATCAAATGTTCTAAAATGTCGATCTCTTTCAGCCAATTAGTAGAATAAAATAAAATAAAGTGTTAATAAATTTCAGTAAAATATCATCTAATAAGGGAAATGCATGTTTTATATATAATCGAAATTTCGGGTTTGATTCCCCTTCCAAAAAAAAAAAAAAAAAACTATAGTTTAATTATCATGATTCATGACTCATAGTGGCTTCCGGTTAACTCAATTGGTAAAATTTATTGTCATCAAATAAAGAATCTGTGTTCAAATTTTGCTTACACCAAAAATCAATTGATGTCTTAATCTTATAATAAAAAGTAATTATCATGGGGTGGACACTATAGGTTCAAATCTATATAGTATTTATATAAAAAACTATTGTGATTTCATGACACCTACTACGCATATCAACCACTATCTTTTGTTTAATAATTGCTACTATTCATCATTTCATTGAACAATTTGGCTTGAAAGGTTTTGATAGATGCGACATGATTTGAATGTATAATATTCATTCCATAATGATTATTATTTTTTTATCATCAAACACCAATTGATAAAAAAACATAAAATGAGATTAGTGTTTTCAACTAAAAAGCCAAAACACACTTTTAAAAAAAAAAATTAAAAAAATTTGTTCCTTAACTCAAATTTGCCTTGCCATGCAAATGATTGAGCCAGTTGGCAACTTTAATTGTACTTCAACATTTTATCCATTAAAATCTTTAAAAAATGAAATAGTTTAGTCTTATACGCCGCCTCATTTTGGTTTGGGGAAATCAGCATCACAACATCAACATGGATGTAACAAGTCTAACAACCATCAGCTGGGTTCCACTGGAAGATTATAAGAATTTGATTCCGACAAATTCTTACAGTGGTAAAAACTATTAACTTAATATTTCTCTAAATTATAATATAAATGAGAAACGAATGTCATAATTGTATGAGAAAGTTGTCTACTTTATTTTCTATTATATATATATATGCTTCGTCCAATCAATAGAGCGTGCCGCCAGGATAGTCCAAAACACTATTATATTGCCCATAAACGAGAAATTTCTTCTATAGAGTGTATTTAGAAGCGAAAGAAACAGAGGGAGAGAGAGCCCCACACGTCACCATCCAAAAATAGGGTTAAGCATTCAACATTCCTATCCATAACATATATTTTATGGTAAACCTATCTATACCAAATGGATTCATAATCCTTGATGACCCTTTTATAAAATAAAATTAATGACTTCCCAACTACCAACTAGCTTTTAATTGTCCCATTAAGTCCTTGTTAATTACTTACTATTAAATTTGGTATGAAAGAAACAACCAACTAATGGTGGTAATGTTCAAAGCCAATGGCGTACGGGGACAAAATCACAATCAGGCTATCAAGAGGCCAGCTATATGAGAAAAGTTGATGCTAAATAATTCAACTGCTCAATAATTCATGTTTGGCATCTGTTTTTGTATAAGTTTGAAGAAACAGTATGGGGACAAAATAGAGAGCAAAGAATTCTTATGGAGTGGGCGGATAACGTGATATGCACGTTTTTTTCCACTCCATGTGAGTCCGACCATTCCAAAAACAGTACTCTTAGTCTTCCTTTGAAGGCGAGACCTTTTTTTTTTTTTTTAATTACTTTCTCTCAATAGTGAAATTCAATTTAGTATTATTCTTGGAAGAAGTGAAGTGGCTCAAGGATTTTTATATATGTTAATGACTTTGTTTCGTGGAGGAAATGATACAAAATTAATGGTGTTCTTGCACCATGGTTCTTGTGTAGTATGAGTTATCAAATAACTGAAATAGGTCTGAATCACATGTCATAATTCTTTTTATCATGTTTTTGGTATGCCGAAAATTTTCATATGATATCTAGTTTGAAATAATTGCAACCAATAATTGTGATCATATAACAGGTTGACAATCAGGATGAAGCAAATTAGTTGTTTCAAATTCATAATTGTTCGAAATAGCTAACACAGTTTTGCTAGTATGGATAAAAAAAAATTATGATGTTGACAACTTCAACCTTGATGACATTATAGCTGATTTGATATAAACGCTTAGAACATCTCACGAATAGGAAAATTTTGAACAAGGTAAGTTAGGATGATTGTATATTATTCAATTGTGTGTACAACTTTACTAGGGGGCTTATTTATAGAAAATAGTGTTGTATAAGTAAAGGAAAATTGGCATGGGCTATTAGCCTATTACCTAATGTGCTCTAGCAATCTCCTTCAAACTCAAAATAAATTGCTGGAAACTAACTTGGGATACAAGATCATAAAATTGATTTGATGGATGAGATTTAGTGAACATGTTGGCTAGATAATCATGAGAGGGGATTGATTGCAGTTGTAAAGTACTTGAAGAAGATGGTGACAAACAAAGTAAGCTTATGAAAGATGTCATCATGTGTGATATGTATTGCACACAATTATAGCAGTAAATAGTAGTAATTGAATATGAGGAAACCCCCATATCTTGAAGAAGCCAACCTAGCCACAAAATCTCAGAGGTAGTATTTGAAAATTCAATTTTAAATCTCTTTGGTTGATTTTGAAGTGGAAACAATTTACGTGACAAATTAACCAAGTTTGCATAATTAACCAATTGTGGATCCAATTTCAGTTTAGGTTAATTGAACAACAATGAATTAATAAGTACCAAATCAAATAAGCAGTAAAGCATGCAAACACATAAGATGTGGATTTGGTGACGAAGTAAAAACCTTATGGAAAACCATCCAATAGGTAGAAACACTTGACGGTTTAGACAAACCTGGCCGAACCATCGTAACAATCCACTACTAATATTAATTGAAGTTCTTACGACTAAAATTAATCCTAATTTCTAATTGTTACCTGCAGTAGTGACTTACACACGTGACCGCAGGCTGCTCCAACCCTCCAACCCTTTTGGACTTTTCTAATATGGATGTGTCAATTCACGAATTCCCTATTTGCGAACATGAACTCCCCTTTTGTGACTTCAAGGATGATCTCCTCGAAGATTATGCACAACAAAATCTACTGTGATGGATGGTACAATGCTACTTAAACAAATCGTTCTTCGAATCTTGAACAATATCTTTGTTATATGGTGATAAGAGAGAATTTAGGTTAAACATGTTGGTAATAAAACCTTATTCCTAAAACCTGTGGGATGCGGAAATAAATAACAAGCACAAGACACAAAGATTTACGTGGAAAAACCCTTTCTACTTGAAGGGAAAAAACGACGGGACAAACTCCGAATAAATCCACTATTATAATATGCAATTACAATAGTTCTTCTCAAGTTTTATACCTAACTTGAGGTATTCACCAAATACAATAATATCTCTCTAGGAATTAATACTCAACAAACTCTCTAGAGGAAACCCCAAATATATCTGTGATACTTCTCTGCATTAATACAAGCGTCACAAATTCTCCTTGATTTGTGCGCTAACCCATAAACCTCAGAGAATACCTAAGCCTTTCGCTTCTCCCTGCAGGGAGGAATCCTAGGCCAAAGCCTTCTTCAACTTGCACTCTTCACGTGGTGCTCTTTCATCTCTCTATAGGGGAGGAACCTTTGGGCCAAGGGCTCCTTCAAGCTACACTCTTCTCATAGTGCTCTTTCTTCTTCTCTCCCTATAGGGGATGGCCCCCTAGGGTTCCAAGCCTCCTTGTAGCCACACTCTCTCTCTATAGGGGAGAACCTCCTAGGGCACACCAAGCCACCAAATACTTAGTAACATAGTCTATTTATAAGACTTCAATTCTTTTACTTAGTGAGTAAGGAATACATTAATTCTTTAACAAGGAATAGACTTTCCTTGCACACCAAGGAATAGTCTTTCCTTTCACACCAATGACTCACTTTTTCTTCCACATCAAGAAATAGTCTTTCCTTCCACACCAATGACTCATCTTTTCTTCCATATCAAGGAAACCAAAAATCACTTAATTAGTTTTCTTTCTTCATTAAGGAAACTCAATTAGTTTTCCTAATCAACATAGGAATTTGAGGCACTTTCCCAACAATCTCCACCTTGACTCAAATTCCATCAAGTAGTTTTCATTCCTTCTAGAATAGCTCCACCTTAATCAAAGCAAACCTTCTTTGACTAAGATCATCATTTTTTTTTTTTCTTTATAGTCATACTTGTGTGCGCCAGTAGCAAACTTATACTAAACATAATCTTCAATCTGCATCTTCCAATACCCAAAGTCTGTGCCATCAAACTTCTCAATTCCTGACGTCTTTCCGTCTTCTCCGGTCATCGCTCCTACTCGAACCAAAGCTCTGATACCACTTGTTGGGAATAAAACCTTATTCCTAAAACCTGTGGGATGCGGAAATAAATAACACGCACAAGACACAAAGATTTACGTGGAAAAACCCTTTCTACTTGAAGGGAAAAAACCACAGGACAAACTCCGAATAAATCCACTATTATAATATGCAATTACAATAGTTCTTCTCAAGTTTTATACCTAACTTGAGGTATTCACCAAATACAATAATATCTCTCTAGGAATTAATACTCAACAAACTCTCTAGAGGAAACCCCAAATATATCTGTGATACTTCTCTGCATTAATACAAGCGTCATAAATTCTCCTTGATTTGTGCGCTAACTCATAAACCTTAGAGAATAACCAAACCATTCGCTTCTCCCTGCAGGGAGGAATCCTAGGCCTGCAGGGAGGAATCCTAGGCCAAAGCCTTCTTCAACTTGCACTCTTAACATGGTGCTCTTTTATCTCTCTATAGGGGAGGAACCTTTGGGCCAAGGCCTCCTTCAAGCTACACTCTTCTCATAGTGCTCTTTCTTCTTCTCTCCCTATAGGGGATGGCCCCCTAGGGCTCCAAGCCTCCTTATAGCCGCACTCTCTCTATAGGGGAGAACCCCCTAGGGCACACCAAGCCACCAAATACTTGGTAACATAGTCTATTTATAAGATTTCAATTCTATTACTTAGTGAGTAAGGAATACATTAATTCTTTAACAAGGAATAGACTTTCCTTGCACACCAAGGAATAGTCTTTCCTTTTACACCAAAGACTCACATTTTCTTCCACACCAAGAAATAGTCTTTCCTTCCACACCAAGGACTCACCTTTTCTTCCATATCAAGGAAACCAAAAATCACCTAATTAGTTTTCCTTCTTCATTAAGGAAACTCAATTAGTTTTCCTAATCAACATAGGAATTTGAGGCACTTTCCCAACAAAATAACCATTAAATACACTTTGGAGTCTTTCTTTCTCTCTCTCTCTCTCTCTCTCTCTCTCTCTCTCTCTCTCTCTCTCATTATCTATTTGTTTTGGACGACTGTATATATATGATGTCAAGTATGATTCAGATCCAAAGAGTATACATAGCTAACTAAGAGACCTAATTGGGAATCAAGTTTCTTGATACTCGATCAATCGACTAGAAATTGAGGAGCAATCGAGAACTTATCTCGATCAATTGACACAATGATTGACAAGTAGTCGAGTTTACAGTAGCATCATTTTTCTTTAAGCAAATCTTGAGTCTTTGTCTTGGTCTTGAAATAGGACCCTAAGACTTACAAAACTTACAGTTGACACCAATATCTAACAAATATGGAACTAACAATATCAACAAGTGCCCTATATTCTACTTCTGTGTTGAAATGTGAAGTGAGTTGCCAAGTAGGAAGAAGAAACTAGTAGTAGATCGAGGATTTTGTAGGATCACTTGCCCAATTCGTACCAATGTAGGCATGAGTGGTGATGTTAAGGAAAAATGGAGCCTATGAAACAAGTAGCCATTAGGTAGCGAAGAATATGAAGAACAACTGCAAATTAAGTGGATCATAATACAATTATAGCGACGTAGTGTGCGTTGGAGCCTGGAGGAACGAAGGAGTGAGGGTGAAATTGATGAAGTAGATGTTGTAGTGCCGCCAGGCCGGTGGTTTCTTGATGTATTCGATTTGCTTCCTCGAGACCAAGTGACATTAAAATGGGTAATTTTTAGGGATTTTCTTTTTGATATATTTTACTTTAATTAGAATTTGTGATTTGTTTCGCAAATGGAGTTTTTGTTTTTGTCTTTAGAGGGGCCATCAACCAAAAAAAAGGATCACCTGCCAAGGAATGGACTCAAATTTAAAATATTATTGAATATATTTTATAAAATTTAGTAGGAGCCATGGCCTCTAGTCTCTTACTAGTTCCGTAGTATAGCATGGCATGCTGATGTATAGGATAGAAAAAAGGTTAGCATTCCATATCAAATACACGTGAGCACGTTGTCTAAAGTCAACTCCTAATCATCCCTCATGTACCCATCTATATCGAACCGCGTGGAGCTAACATCACTAACATAGTTCTCTACGAAACGACACAGAAACAAGGTTCTAAGAGGGAGAGAGAGAGTATAACTATAAAGCACACTCTTTTTTCGTGTATGCGTGTGAAAGTCAGAGAGAGGATGAGTCAAAAATTCCCACACTCTTTCATTGTATTTGTAGATCCGTCTTGGATCAATGGGTGACGCGTCCATTAGCTCAGCGGTGGCAAATGACAATAGCATTACACGGTGCTGTTTACTTAGTCATAGACTGACTCTCCTAGGACCAGTACTTTTATATATAGTTGTTGGTATTTCTTTCTATTTCATTGTATGTGGCAGATACGTCCTTTCTTAGGTTTTTCTATAAATAGCCCGCCAGCCTTTTCTTCACCCACCTCTTTCCTTATCCATCACAGCCATAACTTCCACGGCCTTCCTGTTTTCACATCAATTTCTCTCTATAATTGAGATTCAGATCATAGTTCATACAATCATACTATATATTTTGAGAGCTCAGATCTTATTAAGTCTTTTTTAATAACCAAATCCCGGATTGAGTTAACAAATCACAAGGCTTCGCCCTTGTTCTTTCGGAATTAGACCACTTTTCTTTCTCTATATATTTTCTTCAAACCTTTAGAAGATGGTTTGTATTGTTTCTCGTACGGGAAGAGAGTTGCAAAGGTACAACAACTTGGGTTGTCGCCAAGTTGTAGGGTGAGTTCCTTGTCATTGAGTTTTATCATAATTTTCTTCTTCGTTTATGTAGACGGTTGTATTTCTTTGAATTGAATTAAGCTACAAATCTCTAGACAGAATAAATGATCTCATTTTTCTAATGTTTAATACTGCAGATGCATACCTTATAGATATAAAAATGGCAGTGACGGTAAAATTAGCAATGAATTGGAAGTCCTTATGATTAGTTCGCAGAAAGGCCAAGGATTATTGTTCCCCAAGGTACCATTGGCTCCAATTTTGTACTTTTTGTTTTAGAAGATCGTAAAGAATTTTTTATTTTTTTTTCCTCATTATAGTAGACTATTCTTTTTATTTAATTTGATTATTCATAAGCATTCCATTGGCTAATCAGGGTGGTTGGGAACTTGACGAATCCGTGGAAGAAGCAGCTTCCCGTGAGTCACTTGAAGAAGCCGGGGTTCGTGGCAATGTCGAGGTTAGTGTTCGTTGAATATTTGTATAGCTTTTGAAAATTTTACAATTTTATTTTAAAGATATTGATATACTTATACAACAATCAACATTTAAACAAAAATACTAATAAACATTTGATTTTTTTTTTAATTTTTATTTTATATATAATGCAGCGTAAATTGGGCAAATGGACCTTCATTAGCAAACGCTATGGCAAATGTTATGAAGGCCACATGTTCCCTTTATTAGTCAAGGAGCAACTTGATGATCTATGGCCGGAGAAGAATGTCCGCCGCAGAATTTGGGTATGGTTTTGCTCAATAATTTTTATTTTATTTTTACAATATATTAGGTTTTTCTATTGAATTCAAAATATATAATTACATTAAATTTAATTATTTAAAAAAAAATCATTTGTGTTTTATTGGTTAATACAACTATGTCTTTAATTTAATTAAAGAACCTAATATAGTACTGCACTTAACAAACTGTATCTAATTTTACTTTTCTTTTCTTGCACATTAATGTTCTCTGGTAGATGTGTCCTAAGTCCTAACTATGTTTGGAACTGTTTGCTATATATAGATGTCTGCAGCCCAAGCCAGAGAAGTTTGTCAGCATGGGTGGATGAAAGAAGCCTTAGACGTATTGGTTGATCGGCTTACATCTCCACAGCAATAAAATAATTAAGAAGATGCTTCACCATGTTTTCTAACCTAGAGAACATTAAATTGTTTTGTACATAGGACGTTGCTCACACCCATATGTTAGTCATTGAATCTTCAAAAACAAGAAGATCGAATGGTTGATTAGAACGCAGAGATCGGCAGACAAGGGGTTGTAGCTAAAACAAAGTGTTAATTTCTTGTAAATTCATGGAATACTGGTGTTTGTTGCACCTTATGAAATTTTGATTCCCTGTATAACAACACTCATTCATAAATAGGAGAAAGAAGTAGATCACCTACAAGATATATACATGTTGAAAACTTTCTTTCCCACGAATTGTTTCTGGGTGGGGTGTTATTAATGAATTCTTGGCTTTTCCCCCCCCTTTTTTTAATGAAAAAATGATAGGAAACAATCCATTTGTGGAAAACCCTGCTTAATAACATCTGCAAGCTATTTTTATTCATTTGAAATGGATCCATTCATGGTCCAAATAAATTAGGGCAATGATAGGTTTACATATGCTCTTACATCACTTTTTTCACATTATTCAAAAAAATTGAATATCAATATCCACAATTCATGCACATGATCATTATTTATGAATATTGATGTCCACAATGTGTAGACATTAATATCTATATTTAGGTGAAATAGTTGTGTAGGTGATGTGAACTAATATTTACTTAATTAAATATTACAAATTTAAATTTGTATAGAATATATCATATTATTTAAATTTTTAAATAATATGATAAATGTAAAACTTAGGTATAGTTTCTTAAGTCAAGTACATTAGATTTCTAATTGAATTCAAATACATTGAATTTAAATATTCTTGGAAAATATAACATTGTTTGTGTTTCATTGGTTAAGTAACCATGTGTTTGAATTTAATTGGGAAACCTAATATACCTTATCTAAGGAACTGTACCTAAGTTTTACCCATATGATAATCTTAATCATAAAATAAAAAGACTTCATTTCAAATGAAACGGTGCCGATGATCTTGTTAAACTAAAAGCATTCTTATCAGCCTCCCCATTCGGTTGAAAAACTCAAAATATAACAAAAAACTCAGCAAATCATATAGCACCAACCTCCCCATTCGGTCGAAAACCTCAGGCAAATGAACAGTAGCTTGCCCAACTCAAGGAGCAACTGTTCATCCTCTTCGGAATTAAATACTCTTTTTTTCTTTCTTTTTCATTCTGTCTGCCGCGGTTTCTCCCTGGACTTCGCACCAAAAATAACGGTGCTCACCAGTTGGGGTTTCACATAATTTAATTTTCCTGGTAAAATTTTCTCAGGAACCAAACAATACAATTTACAAAAGAAAAAGAAAAAGTAAAAGAACATGAAAATCCACCGGGAGCGATGGCACTCGCGTTTGTCCGTGGAGCGGTGGCCTCAACCGGGTTTGGAGATTCAATGGGTTTCGCCCAAGGAACCGGTGTGTGGGTCCCAGTCTGACTGTAATGATGGGCGGAATTGTGGGTGTAGAAGCAGGCGTAGTGACTTGACCGACGACTTGTGAAGGAGAAGTAAAAAAGGAAAGAAAAAAACGAAAGGGAGGGGGGTACGTGGGTGGTAGGGAAAAAAAAGGAATGAAAAAAGAAAAAAGAAAGAGAAAAAATGTGGTACATGGGTGGTGGGGAAAAAAAGAAAGAAAAAAAAAAAAAAGGAGGGAGGGGGGAGAATATACAACAGGAACAAAGGGAGAGAGAGAGAGAGAGGAGGAAAATGGAAAATGAAGATATTTTGGGAGTTGTGAAAAAAATAAATAAATAAAAATAAAATAAAAAATAGAATAGTAAAATTAAAATAGGGAGTCTTATGTAATTGTGTTTTAGCTAAATTAAAAAAAGTAGGTTTTTTAAAATCCATTTAGCTAAAATTTTGAAAAGGTTAATGAAAATGGTCAAAGATGTATTTTTCAGTTTTCTATTTACTTTTGCCAAAATCTTATTTTTACCGTTAGAATATAATTTTGATGTGACATCGATCATACTGTACAAAATGCAACTGGTGAAACTTTTTGTTTCTTTTATATAAGTAAAGATTACTAGTAAAACCGGTGAACCTTATTCCAACCCTAGACGCTTAATATTTTGCCATAATATTCAACGTAGGGCATTTATTCCTTTTCCATAGCGTCAAACCAGTTATCATAGTCCTTTTCTTTTTGTTTTTCTTTGCAATCAACTTGAAATTATGTATGTACATGCATATAGAAAGCAGCTTTAGATAGTGGAGGGCGAGAATACGTTCCTATACAGAGTAAAAGTAAAAAACGTCAGGAAATGAAACACCTTTAGGAAATGAGTAAAAAGCTCGGCAATTCTATTCGTTTTTCAAAAATTTAAAATAATATTTTATCTTTATTTTTTATAAATAAATAATATTTTATCTCCCACTCACTTTTATTGCATTGCTATTGTTTCTTTTTTACTAAACAAAAAAGGGTAGATGACCTTAGGGTGACTCCCCTCCCTAGGCACTATCATGAGGGCCTCCAATCTGTGGAGAAGTGTTTCATGAAGGGTCTGTCTGAAAGGCAGACAATCTCGCAAGACAGCTTTGAGTCATAACTTATTCTCGCCTCATCCAAGTGTCAAGGAGGTTGGAGTTTCAAAATTGTGCTTAGAAAGTTACCAAGGAGTCACAAGTCCACCGTTGGGCCACTTGCAATTGGTTGGTATTGCATTGGTATTATTGGTATGAGATCACATCATACTGGAATACTCCATCAAAAGTTGTTGATATCTAACCAAGATGCCTTTTTGTTTGCTTTCAGCCTTTCACTATGATGGCCCTAACAAACCAAGAAATTATTGGTCTGCTGTATTTGTGTTAAAAATAATTCTTGTGTAGTTTTTGTAGTTCTTTTAAAGCGCTCTAACTCTAAGCCTCATGCCATGCTTCTGTTCTGGGTGGTAGTTAGTTACAAAATAAATGTTAATTTCGGTGTAATTAAGTAGTCTTTAATCACTATTTTCATTTCAAATATGTATTCATTTTATGATTCAGATTAAATATTATATTTAAAAGTGTATATAGTATTATTTCATTAAAAGCTAACAGGGCGCACCACGTATAAGCTTGGGGGACACTCGCCCCTACCAAAAAAAAAAAAAAATTGAATAGCTTCCATATCGTACAAAAATAAACTAGATACACCCCTAAAAATTTCACATAACAACCCCTCCCCCCTCCCCAAAAAATAAAAAAACTGATCTTGTTGATTTCAAATAGGATAAAAGGAGATCCCAAAACGATTTCTAAATTTGTGACATTTATTTAATTGATCTAAACAATAGTTTGGCCTTGAGTCCTTGACCTACCAAATAAACATTCCTAGTTTCGTCCATGAGTACTGTTATCTAATCGCCTATTATTAGAATAAAGACATTTTCTATGTAATTATTATTTTTTTTCTCATACTATTCATTTTGGATTACAACATCGGTTTTGCATCGACTCGATCTGACTCTGACACTATCTAGATTTGACAATTATGGATTAGACGAAAATTAAACTGGAAACCGTGTTGAATCAGGCCTCATATGCTGATATATATGCATACTCCTCCAACCACCCTTTTCTTTTTTATCCACACACTACTATCTTTATTAGGTTTTCTCACGAAAAGCAAAAGTAGATGCAAAGTCATTGTTTACTCTTATAACTGAACTGTGCGTGCACAACTGCATATACACACGCAGTCTCTACAGTATATGCATTTGGTGTAGCCGGACAATGATGTTGATAACCACAAAGGAAGCTTGTCCCGACTACTTGGATTACTCACCCTTCTAGAATTTAGGTTAATAAGACTGCTTGTCATCATCAAAAATCAGAAATGGCAACAGCGGTTCTGTTCCGTAGTCATATACGCTGCCATCCACTTGAATTGAAGGGTGGACTAGTCCCATCCTTATGATCAGGGTTTATCATCTTTCTTTCCTCTACTGTAAAGGCGCAATTTGCAGACTTGTCATTGGTGGAGCGTACCTGCAGCACACACCAAGATATTCGTATTTTAATTTTAAATCTAGAATGGTTAATTAGTTGTTTCCTGTCATTTCTTATACTTGTTCTTTCTATTTCATCATTTCTAATTGGAATTTGGAAGTTGATTTGCTTCCAGCTGGCCCCCCAAAAGCCTATATCCATCAAGTAGTCAATTATGAAGCTTTCTCTCAAATTTAGCTGGGCAAATTCTTTTCATTTCATGTTTTTGTGTAGAGTAATGATAGGACCATTATTTTCCAAAATTCTGGTATGCTGTGTTGTGACAATATTACTTTTATTTGGGTTCATCACTAACACCATTTTTATTATCAATAATGCTACAGATACAACGTTTTCACGATATTGCCTAAGTGGTAATCTGGAAATAATAAACAATAAAGTAGTATAAGTATTGGTCCATATAAAAATCAATAGTAGTTGAATACCTAGGAAATGTTGTGAAAACATTATGCTTGTAACATTACTATTTTATTATTCACCAATCGCAACACGTAAAGGTAATGTAAACAGTTGTTAAAAATATTGTATTATTAGATTTATTTATTTATATTTTTCCACTAAAATAAATATGTTAATTTGGGACAGAGTATGAGGGTTAATATTTTTATTTAATTTTCAGAATTTAGAGTTTTATTTCCTTAAATTTAGGTGTTTAATTTGTAAGACTTATCTAATCAAATTTGAGTATTTTATTATACTGTATTAAGAAAAATATTAAAAGTAATATCATTTTATTAGTATAAAGATATAACTTTATTCGTTTGTACTTTGTAGTTGATTACATGTATACTCAGTGGTAATTCTTCTCCCCAAAAAAAGTCTTACCCTCTATGAGGGTGTGGGTTTGATCCCTAAGATCCCAAAAATATACATGTGTATGTGAGTTTAGATTAGAATTTCTATCATATAAAAAAAATAAAATAGTATACCCACGAGCTATTTGTAGTAAGAAGCTGCACTCCCTTGATCAATGACCGCAACTTAGATGTCCCTTTTCTATAATAGGCTATATTCCACACACTGAGTACTAAGTTTATAATACAAATTCATCAATTCTGTTTGGAATAAACTCATGATAACTCAATTGGTCCGGTTTTAGGTGTACTTCCTAATAGTTACTACTTTAAGTCCCCTCACGGTTACCTATTAAAGGCAAAGTTTTGCGTTTATCGTGGTACACGTGGCTAGTAGGGTGTTATGTGTCCATCTGTGATTAGTTGAGATGTATGTATTTACGAAACGTTGACCTAGACAGCCAAGGTTATAAAATTAAAATAAAATTGTTTGGTATGACTGGAGAATTCTGTTCCGATTAGTTAATCGGTACAAATCACCTTTCCATTTCTATTTCGGTCTAAATTCTAGTTCGTTTCAATCAATTCCACTAAATTTCAGTCGGTATTGTAATTCCAACTGGTATTTGAAGAAAATAATTTTTCCCTTGTTCCTTTCTCCGTTATTGAAATTTGAATTTGATTATTTAATTGATATTATTTCCTTGAGAAATTTGAGCTATTGATTCGATTCATCATTCTTTTTTATTTGTAATTTGTAATTTGGTCCTCTTAGGTGCTATTGATTTATCTTAAATTAATATACTCCTTTTTTTATAATGAGATATTATACACCTCCTTGTTATGCAATAATGATGTTAAGAATGTATAATATTATTATTATTATTATCAAGAGTCTTATAACTCAATGGTATTGATTGATCTCTTTTACACGAACAACCAATGTTTGAATTCTCTCTCCTTCATATCAAAAAAAAAAAAAAAAAAAAAGACTGTATTATTTAGTTTTGAATTAATAATTTGTTATGACATAAAAATATGTGATACGGGGTCCAGCAATAACTACCACTTGTTTTCTTCTTTCATTTATCATTTAATATCGAAGAAGCTGGTTGATTTGCTTGCTTGCGCTGTACACCCCAAGTTCCATCATAATGTCAATAAATCAATAATGATGCTTTCTCCGCCACCACTCCTTTTTATAGGCTCAAATATAGCTTGATAACTCTTTTCAATTTTCTATCATTGAATTTTGTGTGGTTGATTTCAGTGAGATTAAGCATAACTGGGTCTTATTCCAATCACTAGAAGTGGAAATTCCCAAAAATCCAGAAAAAGAATGGAACACGATTGGTATATATTCTAGTCTAAAAAGTTTCATATCTCAATATTCTAATTGTCTCAAAAGCTGTTCAAAAAGCAACCAAAAAAAGAGAACTATTTATAAATGGAGGACTGAGTTATCAATTTCACTAAAGCTAAAAAAGAAGGGAGTATGATTAGTTCTATGATTTCATAAAACCATGTAGCTAGAATTTCTATTCTGTATTAATGGGCAACCTTGTTTAGACTAGCAAAAATTTCAGCTGAAAGCTGGTGAAGAATATATAGTAGTTAAATTTGGCTAAATTGTAAGATTTAACAAACACATGTTAGATAAAGATTAAATTAAATCAACGTGTAGTTGGTGAGTTAATGGGCCAATTAACTCTTTTCATTTGACCGATTAATACATGTAACTCTAACCCATCTGATTAAAGGCCAATCGTGAATATGCGAGACTCTCACAATTCAAAACAATGGATCTGATTAACAATTAAACACTGACCCAACATCAGTTTAATTGAGTCATTGACCACGAGACATGGGAGGCCCAATTAGCCTATAAATAGATTTAGGGCCGGCTCTATATATTTAAGGGCCTAAGATGACAAATTAAAATGAGGCATTTTATATTTAAATATTAATTAAATAATATTTATTTGAGAATAGTGAACAAACAACTTGACATTTGAGTCTTGGGTTTAGAATGACAATTTTTTAATAGGAGTGGATGGAAGGACTAGATTGACAACAAACATAAATTTTAAAGAGGAAATAAACTCAAACTTAAAAGATATAATTTAGATTTTTATTTTATAATTTGATAGTTGGGGGAGGGGAGAAATTTGGATCCTAGAGGACTCCATTAAAACACTAAGAGGTGCCAATTGAGTTACAAAACTCTTGACGAGATATAATTTAGATTTTAGCCTTTAGAGAAAGAGAGAGAGTTAAGGTTTTGTTTTTTATTTATTTATTTATTTTTTATAGAATGATAGGGACCAAAAAAAAAAAAAAACTATCATGCCATAGGTAGTGCATAATGCATTGGAAAATTGGTGACCGTTTTTGCTAGAGCAATGATTTTACTGAAATCACCAAGAATTATCCGAGGAACAGATTGAACTTTAATGTGGATGCCTTGGCTAAGGAAACTCTGGATATTTTCAAGAATAGTCCTCCCTCTCCAATCAGGCTTCTTTTTATTTTGCCATGCTTGCTCAAGCTCCTTACTTTGTACTAGGATGATAATTCTTTTAAAACCCATGTCAACAGCTTTTGTTAAGGTTAAATGGGGGAAAATACAAAACTATATCATCAACCTTAGCCATGTAAGTATGTAACTAGTGGAGAGAAAAATAATGAAGAATATAATACATTTTTATGAGGACATGTGTTCGGACTAGACCGAACAGGCATTATGTTTTGGTCAGGTCGGCCTTGGCTGGTCGAGAGTTTGAAATTTGGCTAAGGATTAGTCCGGAATGTTGCATTTAATGCTATGAAAATATCCGGCGTTGCCAGAGCCATTAATACAGACGTAAAGCTTAAGCAAGGGGGTGTGGGCTGTAATAGAGAAAACATTAATGACTGATAGCATGGGGAAGGCAAATAATATCTGCATTATGACTCAGGGGAATATAAATAGGCAAAGAAGGGTAGACTGAAGGTAAGCAATCAATTTGCATCTCCAGCTTTTATTTCCCTCGAGTTTTTTAGCTTAGTTCTTAAACACTACTAACAAAAGCATCGCCAACCCCCGCTGGGTTGACTAAAGTTTTTCAGAGAAATTATTGTCTTATTAATTGCAAGTTTGAAGCTGATCCACCTGCTCTGTCACCAAGATCCATCTTCAGCTTTTTCCTTAGTCAGCTCTTCTAAATAATTGAGAAAATCCCCCCTACAGTAACCTTTATGGAAGGAAAACGCTACATTGAATACAAACTACAACATTCGATTACGAAATTGGAATAAAAAAATGACAATGATCCCAAACTTATATAGGATGTAATATGTAAAGTATAGTTCAGCCAAATGTTAACATAATCACTTAGACACTTCATGAGCAGCACTATCCACGCACAGACGCACTTACATGACTTTGAAACCATTCCTGAAAATTTTCGTCCTAAAATTATTTATATTTTATTATGAATTAGGCAATAAGTAAGTAATTCAATTGACTATAAAGCTAAGATTGAGTAATTTCATTAATAGTGTTAGTATATTATCTGAAGTAATCACTAGTTACTAATTTGTGTTTTAGTCTTGTTTTATGGAAATATTTTATACTAATTTGTAATGGATGATTGACAAGTAAAGAAATAGTTTTTTCCTCTTTGTGAAAATTAAATACTAATGGTACCGTTCTAGGTAACACTGGTTTCGCCGGTGTGGGTGGCCTGATGAGCAATGCAAACAGTAAGTGGATATGGGGTCTTTGTAAGCACCTAAGTAGCACTATGAGTACCCAAGCAGAACTATGGGCGATGAGACAAGGTCTTTCAAAGGCTTGGAAGTAAACACTTGATCTTGGAGATTGACTCTTTAATGGTAGTTAAAATTTCACTATTAACATGACATGTTTGCCATTGATGTTTACCCTTGTTTTTTATTGCAGTGAATTGCTGAATAGTTCATGGCGAGTAATTCTACAACACGTCTACTGTGAGACTAATATGTGTGCAGACTTTCTGATAAATAAAAGAAGATCTCAAGAAGAAAATCTGATAACCTATAACATATGTCCATCATTTTTGAAGATATTAGGAGTATGACAACAACTAGGTTTATCTCCTCCACCCAAAATGTATCTAATGTTGCTAGTTTTGTTACTTTTGTATGATGGACCAAGTTTTATCTCGTTAATATATTAAGTTATTAACCCTTTTAAATAAATAAAAAATACTTTCTTTTTTTTTTTTTCAAAATTTGACAAATGATAATTTTAAAACCTATTATACCATTGATGGTTAATTAATCTTTTTCTATGATTTATCAAACACACCCTCTTAAAACTCAACATGCTACCTTGGGATCGGTTGAAACTTTTCCGAAACATTTTTAGTATTTTCCCAAATATTAAAAGTATTAAAGACAGATCAGAAATTAAATATTAAACTTTATAAGATTATTATTTTTCCTTGTTCAATGTACAACTACAAGCCCGCTCCAATTGTTGTTGGGTTTCATTATTATATGGGCCAGAAGGCCGTAAAAACGCCCATTTGTGGGTTGGGTTTCCGGGTCGGTTGAAACCCACCCAGTCTGTCTAAAACCTTAGGCTTTTTCCATTCTTTGTGAAAGCTTGGGACTTCACCTCCCTCTCCCGAAGCTCGCTGATACTCACGCTCTCTCATTCAGGTAAATCTCACGTGCTCACTCTCTGTTTGGTTCCCGAGAAACCCAGCAAAATCAAAAACGAAAATTTCTGGAAAATCTCACGTTCTTACGGTACTTACTTATAGCTGATTACTATTTTGTTTTCGAAGTTTAGATTTGGAAAAGAATTTGCTTGCTTTTGGGTTTTAAGAGAAGTTGTTAATATTATATTTGCCTTTTTGACAAGCTTGAAATCTGTGAGAGAAAGTGCATCATTTTGTGAATGGAAAAACAAACTTAGTTCATAAACCCTAAAGGGTTTAAGGGTTAGGAGGGTTATGCTGAGAAATGCACAACTTTATATGTTTCTCAAAATGGGTTAGTTATAAATTAGTTGATTTGAACTGAAATGCAGTCTTTTATAGACCAACATTTCTATTGGGTTGTTGAAATTTTGGATTTTTATTTTTATGTTTTTTTGGAAATTTATATGTTTAGTGTTCTGTGCTTGTTGTTTTTATTGGATTTTACTGTCTAATTTGCTACTTTTTCCTTGTAGATAATTTGATTTGTTGGTGGAGTTAGTTTTTGTGGTCATGGTGGGCTGGCAGAGACATATACACTTCATACTTCGTCGTGTTGGGAAAAGAGTGGAACATAATTATAATTTATCTGCCAACTTTTCTTCTTCTCGCATGGAATCCTCTTTATCGCCTGGTTAGTCTCAGATTTTCTTGGTTGAATCATTTTGCTATATATGAAGTTTAAAGTGAAATCTGAACTTGATAAGTAACCGATTTTACTAATGAAAAATGTTTTTTTTTTTGATAAGTCAGTAATGAAAAATGTTTTAAGTAGCATTTTTCGTTTTTGTTGTTGCATCTGTCATTTACAACCAAGTTCTGTGTTTGAAATCTCATTTTTGCTAATGTCTTTGGAATAATATTTATTTCAATGGCTTTCAGTGTTTGTTAGCATTTTGTAATTCAAAATTGAGGATTGGATAGCATGGATTGCTTTTGCAGGTGAATTACCTTATTTGCAGAGACTATGGAGACCCCCTTCTGCAAACATCTCAAGGCCTTTTTATCAGTATTTTCAACAATTGGTATTGCAAACTTAATCCTTGCCTCTCTTTTTTCCCTCAATTTTGAAGATTTTATTTTTTGAGTTCCCTACTTGTCCTCTAGTTTAGTAAAGTTCTTGCTTTTATCCTATGTAGTATGAATACTTTAAAAGAGAAGATGTGTAGCATTTTGAACATGATACACCTCCAACACACCTGGACAGATATTGTAAACCATCTGTGGATGTCCAGAATTCTTAAGTAAATTAATCACAATATGTGTGTCTGTGTACCTGAGGCACTTCCTACTTGATGGGACCAATCTTGAACAATACCCCTGAATATGCTGTTCAATGTATTGACAAGAGTTTTATCAGTGGGCAATTTTTAGGTTCAAGAAGAGTTGATGCAAAGTATTCTTCTTCAATGTAATTGATGCATGAATACTTTTCACTATCATTATTTATTTATTAAATCTTTTAATGCTCCAGGGAATCTCGAGTTCAAGGAATTTACTAGCGGGATCATCTGAGGAAGCAGCCATTCCTTCTCCATTGACTCCTGTATTGGCAATAAATAGTGGAAAAAGCGAAGACCAGAACCAGAAAGCTATCGCTAAGCCTTCAAAAGTTCAAGCTGTATTGAAGGGCATTAAACAGGTATGAGATGCCACATTTTTTGCATCAGTCAGTCCTCTGGGGATATGTATGGGACATTTGAATATCTAATTCATTTGTTTCAGTTTTATATTATTATTCAAGCCATTGAAATGATTATATTGCTTTTGAGATAGCTCTTGATGGGTATATTTTTCTTTTCTTTAATAAGTAACTTTCCAATAAATACTTATCTGGATAGAAACAAATGACTACAGTTCTACTTTATAATTGGTGGATACAGTAATCTGAATGTAACACTATGGCTTTGAGTATTCAAATTCTGTGAAAGCACAATTTTATGATTCAGTTACCATGAATGCCTAAACATCTCCCATTATAATGAGATGGGGTTAGAACAACTTACTAAGATTTACTTATCAAAAAACAACTTACTAAGATTTCATTGTAAGATCTAGCCCAACTCCACTCCACCCTGTTGTCACCAGGCCAAAGCCCTGGGACAACTTAGAAGATAAGTTATTTGTTAGGATCCTAAGTGTTTCACATCGGTTAAGTATGGGCTTTGGTCAATACTAAAGCCCTGGTTTTGCATTTTTTTACTGATAATTCAGAGAACAAAAGACAGATGCATTTAAGAAAGGAGAACAAAACTCAAAAGGAATAATTGGGATAAAACCATGAAAGTGAACCCCAAGAGGTAGCACAATCGGCTGAGGACCACGCCTCATGAACTGAAGGTCTCTAGTTTAAATCCTCCTTTCCCCCTCGTCTTGGAGCCAAAACTTAAAACCTATGAAAGTGGAAATGATGCCTGTTGTTATTGCACCTTAGTCAGCTGCTAATTATTCTAGCAGTTGAAATTTTATTCTTTCATCTTTAACCAAACTTCAATTGCTTGAAAGGGATGATATAAATGTGTGTGTTAAATCTGGTTTTTGTTAGCGCATTTTAGACATTTAAACATATTGGATCTCTTGTAATGGACCATTCAAAATGTTTTACTCTGTTGCACCTGAATGGCATCTGCTTAATTTGTATACTTTTTTTGAGATAAAAGATAGAAAGCTTAATTTGTATACTTGATTCCCTAAATTAACTGCACTTTCAGAGTCCAAAAAAGGTCAATTTGGTTGCTGCATTAGTTCGTGGGATGCGAGTTGAAGATGCACTGTTGCAGTTGCAAGTAACAGTAAAGCGAGCTGCAAAAACTGTGTATCAGGTGATACAAGCACTCTACACTGGTTAACATTACCAATTAGAAAGGGTTACAGTAGCTTCATTCATATATCTTCTTCTTTTTTCTTTTTTACTTTTTCTTGTTTTTTTTTGGGGGAGGGAAGGGGATTGTTAAACATATGGGAGCTTGCCCAGTAATTTGATAAAGAAACGGAAGTGAGTCTTCCATATACCTCAGAGTCTGGGGACCAGACAGCCTTCTGGACTGAACTAGTTTTATTGGAATTCCCAATGTTGTAAAGGAAGCTGATGTATTTTCTGGTGCCAGGATCCAGATTTAGTTTTCCTTCTAATTCTTTCTTTAAGGTGTCATGCAAATAGTTGTTTATCATCATTTAAATGATTTAGCACTTGGGTTTTGAAATCACTTAAATCTGTTTGATTTATGCCATAATGCTGGGACATGTTTATAACTTTCACAAAAAATATCCTGACACTTGGTACTTGAGTCTTGAAGGTGTGTTGGGCGTACTTACCTTTGGAGGATGAACCCTTTTATTTTATTTATTAATTTTTTTTTTTTTTTAAATGAATTGAAAATTTGCATCATGTGATAAGATCTATTCTCTGCAGGTTATCCATTCAGCCCGAGCAAATGCAACTCATAACCATGGATTGGATCCAGATCGGCTCCTTGTTGGTAAATGATGGGAGTGAAGTTTTTCTCTTCCTTTTATTTTAGCGTGCTTATTTTGCATTCTCTTTTTTCATACAGCTGAGGCTTTTCTTGGAAAGGGATACTATAGAAAAAGAGTTTCCTATCATGCTAAAGGAAAATGTGGAATCAGAGAACGAGCTGAGTGCCGACTAACAGTGGTAGTGAGGGAGATGACCGCTGAAGAGGAGGCCGAGATAGCTAGACTCAGAGTCAGCAACTTCCGCAAGCTCACTAAGCGAGAAAGGCGGCTTGTACCTCATAAGCTTATCGAGACAACTTCTATCTGGAATCGCAAAGGCAAAGGCAAAACCAACAGTCATGAACTGAGTGGTATGGATGCATGAACCAGCTTTACTTCCATGTGCCACAATCTAACAGAAAGTTCTGTAGAAATGTTGAGAGATCTCTTCCTATGTCTGTCTGCATTTCAGTTGAAATTGTATTGTAGAAGTGTTGGAGCAACCTTTTTGCAGTCACAGATAATAATTACAATGAAACAGTTTTATTTTTATTGTCTCCTATTTCAAGAATAAAATTTTAAATTGGCCAAGCTCTTCGATACTACTTCTGAGTTTTTAACTCTCTTTTTCTGTTGCTTTAGCAAATGCAATTCTTGATCATGTAAGCGAACAATTGGATACCAGTTGATAGTATCTACCAAGCTTGGCTAAAATTACAAGTGGCTATCACATGAAAGCTGTGATAACTCTTAATAGAATAGTCAAAATACGGTTGCAGACCCAAAACTATAGAGAGAATTTTTTTCTAAGAAAAAGAATTCATTAGAAGCAGAAGGATATATGCATTGGTCCAAATCAATTTTTTCATTGGCCCATTTGATTTTTTTCATTTTCTTCAGACTCTCTATGCGTTTATGTCAGCCCCATTGATTGATTTGTCGGCCCATGGCTAATTAAGCACGCCATCAGACTTCCTTTTAAATACACACTTCCTCTATTTTTTGAAACATACCAGTACACTCCTGCTCCATCTTTTATTGCTCTCTCTCTCACTTGCTCTTGTGAAAAACAGAAATTTTTTCTTCAATTTTCTGAAAAGCAGAAAAGGTAAGGGTCTTAGAAGGTTGTTCTTTCACCTGTGTGGGTGGGAGTGCTTTCATCACCAATCTCAACACACAACACAACAAGCAATTCAGACACTTGATTGCATTTGAGAAATTCTGGAAATGAGATGTCTTCTTTTGGTGGAGCTTTGGGCTCTACCACTTGTGCAGAGTTAGTGTAAGTCAAACAATGAACTATTGGGTTGTTGTATTCTAAAGAAAACAAATCAAAAAGGTTTGTTGTACCGGTTCTTGGGATTTACCGTGCCAACTGCAGAAGGCTTGAATCTCTTTACATAGAGCAAGATTTCCGCACCTCAGTCTTGTTCGAAATAATTCTCAATTTTTTGTAATTCTTTCAACTATATTTATTCATATATTTACCAACAGAAAGTGTCCTTAGATTATTGTAAAATGGATAAATTTATAGCTTAAAACAACAATTACAAAATGAGATGTCAAGAATAGTTTTTTTTTTTTTTATGTGAATTTTTGCTTGATAAATACATTACCGTGACTCTTCTACGATATAGATGAAAAAAAAAAAATCCAAAAAATATAAAGAATAAACAACCATATTCCTCTCGAGGCCACCTACCTAAGACAAAGTCATACTTATACGTTTATTGTGGTATACGTGCTAGTAGGGTATTGCGTGTTCCTTAGGATTAGTCGAGGTGCGCGTATCTATAGAACGCTGACACGAATATCCCAGGTTATATAAAATAAAAAATAAATAAAAAAACCATAGGGGAAGATATGTTATCGGAGTCCAAAATTAGGGATGGCAATTTTGCACCGACCCGGCCCGACCCGCCCTGAACCGCCCCGCCCCGCACGGATATTACCCGCCCCGTAGAGGTGGCGGGGCGGGAACGGGGCAAGAATTTTGCCCCGATCACCGGGGCGGGGCGGTAATGGGTATTGGCATTTACCCGCCCCGATTAGCCCGACCCGCACCTACTTTTAATAATATTACAAAAATATTGGTTTTTATTATTATGTAATCATAACATTTTAGGTAAAACCAATTCAAAACAAATAATTTTTGTTTGTGTTTATTAAAGAGAATCCATGTTAGATGAATTTTTGAGGTTTGGGTTTTATTTTAATTGAAGAGTATAAGTTTTTTTTTAAAATTCGGGGCGGGGCGGGGCAAGGCGGGGCGGGGCGGTTCGGGGACGGGGCGGGGTAGGTTGCCCCGACCACCGGGGCGGGGCGGGGTCGGGTCACATGTTTATAGGTCGGGGCGGGTTCGGGTCACCCATGATCCGGTCCCGATCCGCCCCGTTGCCATCCCTATCCAAAACCACTCTTGTTTCCAAGCACTCTCACAAATCACAATTCTCAGTCTCAGTCTCGCACTATTACTTGCCGCAACCAAACCGTGAAACCTCGAAACATAGTCCAAACCAAAGCAACGGTTAAACTTAAATCCTGATTTTCCCGCCAAAACTTCATCAAAATGCATAAACTCTTCAGAACCAGCCATGGAAATCTCTTTCCCACATTTGGAAATCGCTTCGAAAATGCTAAAATTTTCACACCCACTTCACTCTTTCACGCTCCCACTGAATCCCCAGGTCCCAAATCCAAGCTAGATTTCATTATGAACGAAGTTGAAGAGCTCCAATCTTCGAAACCCACAAACCAAATAACCCAATCAGCTACTGAACCCGACGATTTCTCTGATCTGAGCGGACCCACGAAAGCTGAGAGAACGACGGTGGTGCAGATATCGCATCCGTGGCCCGAGTGGGTGGACTTGATGGAATGCTTGTTGAAGAGAGGTTACTTTGAAGGCAATGGAAACCCGTTTCGAAACGGCGAAGTGGGTTCCAAGGGATCCAACTATATCCGGACTGCGTGCCTTAATTTCGCTCGCGATCGGTATAATATTATAAGGTAATGAGGGTTTAAATTCAGTGGAAGAGTTTGATTAATTTGTGGTTTGTGAATGTGTTTCGTTTGGATTTTAATTTGTCTATGATTGTTGGGGTTTAAAGGTTTCGTTTTTAAAGTTGTTGGGTTTAAAGTTTTGGATTGAGAATAGATGTATGAGTGGTTTTTTATGAGTTCAAGTGTGCACGCAAGCTGTTTGATTTTGGAGTTATATGAGAAACTTGGTATATTATGTGAAATACTTTGCTAGCACCTAGTTGTGGGGATAATATTGTAATAACTTATGGCAACGCATTTTTACTATTTAGAATACAAATATGACGACTTTGCAGGTTGATTTTGAGAGTTTTGAGTTGTAGAGAGGTCATTGTTGCCTCCTTCTTCTTTTTATTCCAAAGCCATTTGCTTTAATCATTTAGCCCGATGAAAGAGCAATTAGGATTGTTTTAAAGGAAAAAAGGTGATTGCACTTGCTGGACCAAGGGCTGGTTTCATGTTTTCACAGTCCAAGTGTCTGATCTGCTCAGGTCTAGTTATCTATAATAACATTCTAATTTCAGCTACACTCATTTATGAAAATCTCTTTTCTTCATTCATTTAGTGATTTGCATTCTAATGAGATATTTTAAATATATACTAAATGCCTTCGCTGTCAGGTTCTTGTCAAGGAAAGATATTCAGGTCATTGCAGGGCCTGGATGCCCAAGCATAGACAGGAAAGTTGTTAACTCAGGGAAGCGTCTGAGGGCACATGTTGGCATTGATGAAGGAAATGTATGTCTTGAGTTTTCCCAATATTTACCTCTAAGTTGATTAACTTGATAAGCCAATGAGCTCTACCTCAAATCGCAACTCCTTTCCTTGTAAGGATAAGATGGAGGGTGAGGCCATAGGTTCATCAAGACTGATGGGTGCATATTTAACTTACAAAAAAAATGTTGATTAACTTGATAAAATTAATATTGTGATACTCGATAAAATTAAAAATATTTTCATACTCAATCTATTTGAATCCAACTTAACTTTCTTTAAGAGAAACACCCTTATCGGTAGCCATTTATTGCATCTAATATGAATGGGAAATTTTAGTAGGTTTGCAGCTTCTGCAATTTAAGGGGAGACTGTGAGAGGGCGTATGTCAAGGCACGTCAAGACGAAGGTGGGCGTACTGTGGATGTCATGCGTTTCTTGTTAACATATGGGCTTGATCCGATCACTGGAACAGTAGAGAACAAGCCAAGTTTAAGCAAATTGGTTAAAGCATCAGTGAGAAGGCTGCTGAAAGAAATGGTAGAGTATAGCACAAAGGAACTTGACTCTGTTCTCCCAAACGCCAAACCCCTGAAAAGGGTTGCATCAGCCCAAAACTGCTCCAGTCCACCAGAAAAAGGCCACGGAAACGTGCCAATGAAGCAAGGGGACTGGCTTTGTCCTAAGTAATTCTACTACTAGTGTTTAGTTGTTTAAAATACTGAATCTTGCTATATTTTTATAACAATTGTACCCTTTCCTCTTATTTTTCATTTGTAGATGCAACTTCCTTAATTTTGCCAAAAACATTAAGTGCTTGCGCTGTGATGGTATATTCCAAGAAAGACTAAGGAAACTACATGAGGATCAGGATCATCTTCCGTTAAAGAAGGGGGATTGGATATGTGACAAGTAATGGCTTTTCAGATCATTTAACTTTGTACTAGTTATGGTTCTGCTTCTAACTGAGACATGAAATTTTAACAGATGCAATTTCTTAAACTTCGCAAAGAATACAAGATGTTTGCAATGCAAAGAGAAGCCTCCAAAGCGGGATCTTAATCTAGGGGAGTGGGAATGTGACTCGTAAGTTTCTCTTCCTAATTAAATCTCTTCTTCTTTCTTTGAACATAATGCTACTGTTTGAAATAGTTCCTGTTTGCTCTTTGAATTGTTTTAAATTTGGTAAAGCATCTGTTATTGTATAGGTGTAACTATATCAACTTCAGAAAAAACATGGTGTGCTTGAAATGTGACTACAGACGACCAAAAGCATTGAATACTTCAGACACTTCTGCTCAACCTCCACATGATAATGGAGGCTACAATGGTAAGAGTGGCAAGAGTTTTGTCAATGTTAAGACTGAGAATAATGATCACCCATCTGTCGGACAAAATGGAAGTCGAGATAGAGGTTCAAATACGTGGAGATTTGTGCAGGATAATAGTGAAGATTATGCTCGCTCAAGCTCGTGGAATGAGGATTCTGGATTTGTAGATTTCCCCATTACAGGGGGGAAGAGTGATTTGTCTCAAAATGCACAAAGGAGAGAAAGTTGGAAATCGGAGATGCTAGAGAGGAGCAAAGGCACCACAATCCCAAGGCCAGAAGATGATGAATTTAGATCTACATGTTTTCCGAGAAGTTTGGAGTTCCTGAATCTACAGATGACGAAGAGATGGCCGAATGGTTTGGGCATAGAAAGACTGAAACAAAAATGAATGATTAATTGCAAGATTGATGAAAGATGAAATCGTTGCCCTCAGAAGCACATGGATGTCAAATTGATTGAAAATCTTGGTATGTTTGTTCATTGTTTTTGAAGTATTAAATTATTCAACAAGAGAAATCAGTTGAAGGGGTTTTACTGGAAATCCAAAGGGGTCCATGATATTTGTTTCTTCCCCCTCTAGGCTCCTTATGCTCTGTTTGCTTTGGAAATTATATTTCTGTGAGCCTTTTCCTTTCTAGAAAGAATAAGGTAAGAAAACATTATAGCAGAAATCTTAGAAGACAAGACATGAAGAAAAAAGCTTGTATATTTGTCTTGCAAACATTATTGAGCTCTCCTTTTATCTAGCCACTGTAACCAGTGAAATTTTCAAAGTGTGACTTAATTTATTGGCTCGTAGCAGTGAGTTTTTAAGTAGCATTAAATTTACAATACAGAGCTCATATGCATTTTTACATGGTATTGATGTTCACATTGTTTGCTCTCTATGTTTACAGCTTATAGTAATTTGTTAATTTTCCATCCAACTCTTTTTTGAAGAACCTTGTCATAAAGTCTGTCAAAGTGAACTTCCTATAGAGAGATGGTTTCTCTGATGATATTAGCTCCGGCAGCGGTCCATACAGGTCGTCCCTATTGCCTGGATTGAAGAAAACTGCAATTGAGACTCGTGGTTCATCAAAAGGGTTGGCCAACACTCTATGCTCTGCACTTTTGTATTCTTCATTGGATATGATCTGAAACAAATGAAATTAGAGTAAAAAAATCATAGAAGAGCAGTTTCTTAATAAGTCATTTTCTTAGCCACAATACCCAATGTTGTCAATTTTGTATCAGCTGGTACGACCGGACTTTGTCATACCAGTCGGTGAATCCATACAAAATGACCCATGTAAACGTATTGTTCTAAATACCGGTCAATACCAGACTTTACTGGCCATTCTGAGAAATGCCAGCCAGTTCAGCTCATTTTATCTAGGTACAACTGTATTTTTATACAACTTAAGCCAAATAAACCAATGAATTTACAATTGAAACTAATTAGAAAGTATTTGATGTTGTTTACAAGAATAAAACTACTTTACCTGTAACAGATCTCCAACATTTATAACAAGAGCTCCAGGAACAGGTTTAACATCCACCCATTCCCCATCATACTTAACCTGCAACCCACCAACATGGTCCTGCTGCACCACTGTCAAAACCCCTGGATCCGTATGATATGCAAGCCCCACCGTTAGATCAGGTTGTGGGCAGTTGGGGTAGTAGTGACCCACCATCACTTTACCTTCCAAACATGTCATTTCTTTCAACCTCCTAGTGCCTACTCCCAACCCTTCACACATCAGCTCCGTTAAAACCTCTCCTAGCCGTTTGATCTCTTGGTCCCACTCAATCACCTCGTTTCTACATATCTCAGGGATTTGATCATAATCCGCAATCTTGGGACCCAATCTAATCTGGAGGGTGTCCCTGGTACAATTATAAGTTATAACAATTTTGGAATTATATTGCAATTACGAATCCACATTGGATCTAACTACCAGATATTTAACTACCAGATATTGATATAATGTTTCTCAAATATTTTGTGCAACTGAAAATCATAGTCAATGAAAAATGTCTTATATGAGTAACAAAAAATTATACCAAAATGATGGGAAGCGTTTTACTAAAACTTTAAAAGGTAAATAACATTTTCTAGAAAAAAAAAAAAAAAAAAAAATCTAATAGTTGCTGCCACCAACTCGCCTTCGACTCCTCTATGTAGTCGCTACCACCTTCGACCTGGCCACTGTCACCAACCGCCCATTGACTATCACTATCACCAATTGCCACTCTGCCAGTCTCTTCCCACACATCGCCAACCATAGTTGATTTTTGGTCATTGTGGACCGAGTTCCTAGTATTGCATGATGTAATATTTTTTATTTTAGCCGTCCAATGAAAAATGATTTTTGATCTTGACCTTCTAACGAAAAGTAACCTTTTAAATTTTTAAATATTTTTGAAACGGCGATCGGGATAAAAAGTTACTTTACAACCGTTGATCTCAACTATTAAAAAAAAAAAAAAAAAGTATTGCTATATAATACTTCCCCAACAATTGCATAGGATCTCATTGCTACCACGAACTATCGATTGCTGCAACCATTATTACCACCACTTTCCTCCTTTACTCGTCATCATCATTAGGAATTTTCGGTGCAACTAAACTTTAGAAAATCATTTTTATGTTAAAAAAAACCAACGTTTTCTACCAAAAATATTTTGCATAGGATTTCACTCCGAAACTCATAAAGGTTAACATCAACTGGAGCATGTATCAAATATAACTTGGACAAAATCAAATGGTTCGAATATAACTTGGACAAAATCAAATGGTTATTCATGTTATTCAAAATATTCGTAGGTTTGGGGAAAGAAAAAAAAAAAAAAAAAAAAAAACTTTGGGATAATTTTTTTTCCTAGAACCTACCAAAAATTTCATTATAATGGTAAGTTGAAATATTTTTTTAAAAAATTAGCTGAAATTGAATATTTGAAACGTTTCTATAAAAATATGGAATTGATTTGAAAATCGTCTATTATATGGGATTGAGATACAATTTGACTATTACCTCTTAGAACAGGTTTTTTTTTTTTAATAGTACTTTCTATGATTTTATTTGAAAATATATGGACACGGCCATAAAAGGACATGTAGAAAATAAATATGATCACATTGTTGCTATATATATACCTCCAACTTGCGGCTTTGGAGTTGTACAAGTCCACGTTGGACATGAAGGATACGCCGCTGCCTATCGGCCCTATCCCTCTACAATAGAACCGCGCCTTAATTTCCGTGGCTTGCTCGTGGAACCCCTTGATGGATGCCATCGTACGGTCCAGAACTCCCAGTGGTACACCATGATTGATAATCTGGAAAAATCCGAAACTGGAGGAGGCGCGTCTGATTTGGTCAACAATAAGGGAGCGACGAGGAGAGTCAACGCCAGAGAGATCTATGGTCGGGATGAGATCGGGTCGGGTAACTGGGGCGGGTTTGAGTTGGGCCAGGACCTCGGGCGAGTGAACGAAGAAGCGGGGGATTGTGGTGATGCCGGAGTCGACAAGGCCTTTTACTCCAATCTTGGATTCGTCGAACTGCTTAACCGCTTTCGCTCTGTCGTATTCTTCATCGTTGGTCGTCTCTGTTGCCATGGCCTCTCTCACTCTCTCTCTCTCTCTCTCTCTCTCTTGTTACGCGTTGTGTTTGTGTGTGTGTTAAGTCAGGCTGATTGAGAGCGATGGAACAGGATTTTAAAATGCTTTGCAAATTAAAACTAGAACTAGAATAAATTACACTTTTTAACAATCTTTTTTTTAATCTCCTAGTTTAAGATTTCTCATTTTGGTTCATTAAGTTTGAATTCATTTTTTAAAATAACATTTTTTTTTTTTTTTTTTTTTCATTTTTTAAGATTTGTTACAAAGATGACTGGAATTACCACTGTGATAAAATTTGATTAGCCAAGATTAAGAATTTGAAAATTTGAAACTTCGAAAGTCAAAAGTATAAGTTAGTCTAAAATCTAAAAAGGCATTTCATGGGAGCTACTTAATTTTCTTCTCTTAAAAATTTCATGTTTGCTCTTTGAATTGTTTTAAACTTGGTAAACAATCTGTTATTGTATAGGTGTAGCTATATTAACTTCAGAAATAAAAAACATGGTGTGCTTGAAATGTGACTACAGACGACCAAAAGCATCGAATACTTCAGACACTTCTGCTCAACCTCCACATGATAATGGAGGCTACCATAACAAAAAGTGGCAAGAGTTTGGTCAAAGTTGAGACTCAGAATAATGGTCACCCATCTGTCGGACAAAATAGAAGTCGAGATAGAGATTCAAATATGTGGAGATTTGTGGAGGATAATAATGAAGGTTATGCTCGCTCAAGCTCATGGAATGAGGATTCTTGATTTGTAGATTTTCCCATTGCAGGGGGAAAAGGGTGATTTGTCTCCAAATGAACAAAGGAGAGAAAGATGGAAGTCAGAGATGCTCGAGAGGAGCAAAGGCACCACAATGCCAAGGCCAGAAGATGATGAATTTAGGTCTACATGTTTTCCAAGAAGTTTGGAGTTTTCTGAATCTACAGATGAGGAAGAGATGGGCGGATGGTTTGGGCATGGAAAGACTGAAACAAAAATGAATGATTAATTGCAAGATTGATAAAAGAGCGTTGCCATAAGAAGCACAGGGATGTCAAATTGATTGAAAATCTTGGTATATTTGTTCCTTGTTTTTGCAGTTATAAATTATTCAACAACAAAAAAATCAGTTGAAAGGATTTACTGTAAATACAAGGGGGTCCATGATGTTTTTTTCTTCCCCCTCCTTCATATGCTCTATTTGCTTCAGAAATTATGTTTCTGTGAACTTTTTCCTTTCTATATACAAGAAGGAAAGAAAAAAAAATTATAGCAGAAATCATAGAAGACAAGACATTAAGAAAAAAAACTTGCATATTAGTCTCGCAAACATTATTGAGCTCTCCTTCTATCTAGCCACTGTTATTAATGAAACTTTCCAAGTGTGACTTTATTTATTGGCTTGTAAAAGCAGTGAGTTTTTAAGTAGCAATAAATTTACCATACAAAGCTCATATGCAATTTTACTTGGTATTGATGTTCACATTGTTTGCTCTCTATGTTTACAGCTTATAGTAATTTGTTAAAGATTTGTCACCCAACTCTTTTTTGAAGAACCTTGTCATAAAGTCTGTCAAAGTGAACTGCCTATAGATAGCTGGTTTCTCTGATGATATTAGCTCTGGCAGCGGTCCATACAGGTCGTCCCTATTGCCTGGATTGAAGAAAACTGCAATTGAGACTCGTGGTTCATCAAAAGGGTTGGCCAACACTCTATGCTCTGCACTTTTGTATTCTTCATTGGATATGATCTGAAACAAATGAAATTAGAGTAAAAAAATCATAGAAGAGCAGTTTCTTAATAAGTCATTTTCTTAGCCACAATACCCAATGTTGTCAATTTTGTATCAGCTGTTACGACCGGACTTTGTCATACGGGTCGGTGAATCCATACAAAATGACCCATGTAAACATATTGTTCTAAATACTGGTCAATACCAGACTTTACTGGCCATTCTGAGAAATGCCAGCCAGTTCAGCTCATTTTATCTAGGTACAACTGTATTTTTATACAACTTAAGCCAAATAAACCAATGAATTTACAATTGAAACTAATTAGAATGTATTTGATGTTGTTTACAAGAATAAAACTACTTTACCTGTAACAGATCTCCAACATTTATAACAAGAGCTCCAGGAACAGGTTTAACATCCACCCATTCCCCATCATACTTAACCTGCAACCCACCAACATGGTCCTGCTGCACCACTGTCAAAACCCCTGGATCCGTATGATATGCAAGCCCAACCGTTAGATCAGGTTGTGGGCATTTGGGGTAGTAGTGACCCACCATCACTTTACCTTCTAAACAAGTCATTTCCTTCAACCTCCCAGAGCCTACTCCCAGCCCTTCACACATCAGCTCCGTTAAAACCTCTCCTAGTCGTTTGATCTCTTCGTCCCACTCAATCACCTCATCTCTACATATCTCAGGGATCTGATCATAATCCGCAATCTTGGGACCCAATCTAACCTGGAGGGTGTCCCTGATACAATTATAACAATTTTAAAATTATATTGCAATTACGAATCTACATAGGATCCTAACAACCATACATTTATCAAAATTCCTTTTGTTTTGATGAAAAATATTTTTCGTACTTTTTTCGTCTTTTGTGCAACCGAAAATATTAGTCAATGAAAAATGTTTTACATAATCAACGAAAAATTATACAAAAAAGATGGAAAATGTTTTACACTACTAAAAAGTATATATATATATATTTTTTAGAAAAAATCTCAGCTTCATCAGTCATCACCAACCATTACCACTAGTTTCCTCCCTCTAAACGTTAAAAATTATTTTTCAGGTTGCAACTAACGAAAAAAAAAAAAAAAAATCATTTTCTACTAAAAATGTTGTACTCTGAAACAAATGGAGCTTAAGATTAACTTGAGCATATATCGAATATAACTCAGAAAAAATCAAATGATTATTCATATTATTCAAAGCTCTTCGCAAGTTTGGGAAAAACAAAAACTTTGCTATAAAACTTCCCTAAAAATTTAATATACTTGTATGTTGTAACGTATTCCCAAAAAAAAAAAAAAATGGTCTTACTTGTTTACATAAAATACATGAAAATTGTGTTATTTCAAAACAATTGAGACAGAGGGAGTAATTAAATTTGTTTGAACTTTGAACTGTTTCTAGTAGAATATAGAATTGATTTGAAAGCCTCTATTAGCATATGGATTGCGAAACAATAGTGTACATCTTTCAGCTAGTTTAATTCTAATATTTCATTTATATTCATGAAAAAAAATATATATGAAAATATGTGGTTACGTAATACCTTATCCTAACCTAGAAAGTAGTAGGTACGATAGAATTTCCAATAAACAGAAATATAGAAAATAAATTTGGAGAATGTTGTTGGTATATCTGGAAAATATATAATATACCTCCAACTTGCGGCTTTGGAGTTGTACAAGTCCACGTTGGAAATGAAGGATACGCCGGTGCCTATCCCTCTACGATAGTACCGCGCCTTAATCTCCGTGGGTTGCTCGTGGAATCCCTTGATGGATGCCATCGTACGGTCCAGAACTCCCAGGGGTACACCATGATTGATAATCTGGAAAAATCCGAAACTGGAGGAGGCGCGTCTGATTTGGTCAACAATAAGGGAGCGGTTAGGAGAGTCAACGCCAGAGAGATCGATGGTTGGGATGAGATCGGGTCGGGTAACTGGGGCGGGTTTGAGTTGGGCCAGGACCTCAGGCGGGTGAATGAAGAAACGTGGGATTGTGGTGATGCCGGAGTCGAGAAGGCCTTTTACTCCGAGCTTGGATTCGTCGAACTGCTTAACAGCTTTCACTCTGTCGTATTCTTCATCGTTGGTCGTCACGGTTGCCATGGCGTCTCTCTCTCTCTCTCTCTAGTTCCGTGTTGTGTTTGTTTTTTTATTTTTTCTTTGTGTGTGTGTTTTAAGTCAGGTTGTTTGAGAGCGACGGAACAGGATTTTAAAATGCTTGCAGCCTGGCACCGAAAAGGCTTGCAAGGTACTTCAAATTAAAACTAGAATAAAAATGACGTTTAAGATCAAGATTAAGATTTCTCATTTTGGTTAACCAAGCTTTTATTTCATTTTGGTTATGACATTTATTTATTTTTATTTTTTTCCGCGTGACTAATCTGGGTGTTAAAAATGACGTTTCATTTTTTCATTTCTGGAAGATTTGTTCCAAAGATGGTTGGAATTACTATTGTGATCAAACTTTATTGGCCAAAATGGAAAATCTCAGATTTAAAGGATTAAAATGAAAACAACATAAACTTTAAGAGTCAAAAATATAATTTAATCCGCATTTCGTGAGGGCTACATAATTTTTTTTTTACCAAAATATTGTTTTTGTCTTTAAACTATACATGAGTTTCGTTTTTCATCTCTGAACTTTGAAAAGTTCGTTTTTCTGTCCCTAAAATTTGAAAAAAGTTCATTTTTACACATGAATTTCGTCCATCCAAAAATAAAAAATAATAACATAACTTATTTGTTTAAAGCCTTTTTTGTCTCACCTAGTCACCTTGTAACAAATAAACTACCATAATATACAACATTGTAAACTCATTGAAGGAGGCTCATTGAAAATACAATTGGCCTAAAACGCGCAATGAAAAATTCAATACGTTTGATCGGATATTTTTTTGAAAAATATATATTTTTTATTTTGGATAACTTTCTTAAAAAAAAAAAATTAAAAAAATTAAAAATATAAAAAATTTAAATTTATTCTAGAATTTATGATGTTTTAGTTAAAATCATGTTTTAAACTCACGATTTCATATGCCCTAATGTTTGAAGATACCCTTTCAATTATACAATTAAATGTTAATTCATATTTTGAAACATGATCTTAAAAGTACCATGTATTTATAAATAGTTTTAAAATTATAGTATTTTACAGCTAAATCATTAAAAATAACTTTTTATTTTAAATGGTCACACTAGCAAAGTTAGATTATCGTCTTCTTAAGAGGCAAGATTTACGTGTATCTCTGTCTCTTGAAGAGACTAGATTCAAAAAGTCTATTTTCCTAAATAACTTTAAAACAATGCTATTTGGCAATATAAGTTCCAAAAACACGTTACTAAGCAAAAATGGTGCAATCTTGTAGAATATGCAAAGCTCGACTACACTCAACCTATTAAGCCTTTTCTTAAGCTTGCAAGCCTCAATAAGAATCGATTGATCAAGCCTTGAGATATCATAATTTTGAATTCAAGTCCACGAGATCACTTAAAGGCTTGGGGATTGGTGCCTAGTGATCTAGCATATATAAGAGACTTCAGATGATCATAAGGTGACGCACACTCAGAGAGTGAGAGAGAGAGAGAGAGATTGTTGTGTTTGATGAATGTCTTGGGTTTTGAACCAAACAAGCCTCTCCTTCACCACCATTTTGCAAATTTGAAGATTGGTGATTCAAATTGAAGGTGCTACAAATCAACACGGTTCAATTGTTGTGTAAAGCTTTAAAGAGGTCCTTAGAGTCACAAGCAGGTTAGTTCGTGTGAAGACAATTCATTGTGTAAGAGTTCAATTGGGTTGAAGCTTCTTGGGGTCACAATAGTAAGTTTTACCGGATGTAGCAAATTAGATTTAGGGTTAAATCTATTTGTAAACTTTGATTTATAGTGGATTTGTTGCATTGAGGGTTAGCGATAAACATCTAGTGAGTTTTTTTCCGTCACAATTTCCCTTCGTAACCATATTGCGTGTCTTTTATATTTTCACATTTAATCTTTTGCAATATTGGTTATTTGCCTTTTAATCAAATTTGAATCCTGGGCTACATAAATCGATAAATTAATAGATTTAAATTAATTTGGTTAAAATCATCTAAGTTGGGGTCTATGGTGTGTTTGGATGAAGAATTTATTAAATACACTGAAATTCACAAATGATGGGATTCAACATCCCTTTCATCTAAAATCCCATCCCATCAAAAAAATTTCCTGATGTTTGGTACTACGTGATTTAAGTGGAGGATTGAAATTTCAACTTAGAATTTTATGTGGGTAAAATAACCTTAAGCTTTTCGCCATAATATTTCAATTGCAAGCCGGATTCAATTTCCGGATTCAATTCTTGTGGATCCCTAGTTTATTACCGTTATTGGGCCCACCTTCTTCTTTTCTCCCCATTTTCTCTCTCTCTCTCTCTCCTCCAGATGCTGTGCTGCATCTCTCTCTCTTGCTCTCGGCCATTACAGAGCCCGTACCGCTCCCTTTTCTCTCTTAAGCGGTGCATTGACTGAATTATCAACCCCAGAAAGCACCTGCCTCGCCAAATCATTCGTCCCGGCAATCACCTTCATCCATGCCTTCCATCCTCCTCCTGCTCGAACGGTTCCGGAACAAATAAACAACGAAAATAATGTTGGTAGAAATGGAAGCCTTGGTAACACCAAGAAGAACACCCGCAATAGCGATGACATACAGCAGACAGCAAGGGCGATGACGAAGCCTCTGTCAGCATTTATGGCCGCGAATGAAGTGAAATTCGATTATACCATTTCACTGACATGACTACGCTACCATCCAGTATATGTGGAAGGTAGAGGTAGTACTTCGAATGGCGAAGGCTTCGGCAGGGAAGGAATTTGTTGTTAGTACGGTGAGAAAGAGAAGAAAAGAATAGTGGCATAAGATCCTTTCACTAGAAATACCCATGATGGCAAAGTATTTTGCATTTTCTTTTAAAAAATTTGTTAAGTTTTAAAAATTAAGTCTAAAAACCAAAACTAAGTGAGACAATTTTTTTTATCAGAAAGGGATTTCAGTTGTGAAACTCAAAACTAGTGTACCAAGACATAATTTTTTTTACAATCTTGAATTCAAATCAGGATTGATACATAAAAAGTACGAAAAAAACGAAAACAAAACTGGACAATGTGAGGAATTTGCTCAATACTTTTATAGCAAAAAATGAGACAACCTCCTTGCCTAGTCGACTGGAGACTTAAGTCTAACTAGAATGGTGAGAACTTTATTCGCCTTATTGAAAAATGCATCAAATGAATATAAAATTTGAATCAGCTCCCAACACATTTGGATGAGAACAAATTCCTGCGGACACAGATTTTTTTGCTCGAATCTTGTGGAATGGAAAATTTTAAATATATTCAGGATGCAAGAGTGTTCAATAGAAGACAAAATTTCTAGGTGGAAAATGCTAGCGAAAATTGGATTGACAGAGGGCATTTAATATTGGAGCCATGTTCCTTGTTAGTAAAATAAGTTGGCTAAGGTTTGTGCAATCCTGTTTCATGTTAGCCTTTGTAAGGTATGCTTATAGTTCTTGTTTTGATTCAAACGTAATTTTGCTTAAAGGGAAGTTCCACCAATTGGTATGTAAGCATCAATTATAAAATCTGACGAATCAAAGCAGACTATTTATTCAATGATGCAGATTACAATATTCTTAACATCCCCATTTGAAGCTTGGACATGATTTCGAGTTACTAATTGATACAAGTACACCACAAGAAGAAGAATAGGAGGAACAAGTTTTACATTGGACCCAGGTAATTTGATGACAAATCCTTCTCTTGTTGAAAGCCAAATAATCCCCTCTCCAAAACCCAGTCTTCTATCATTGCCTGGGAACTCAATGACTGGTCAGTAGGCACAAGATGTCCAGCCCCCAAAACCACAACATTACTCAAACTCCCCCGATTTCTGCACATACCCAGCAAGCACTCCATTTATCTTCCAAACCTTCCTCTCTGCCAAGGAAAAATTCCCAATTCCCTCCCATTTCATTGTCTTTACCCAAGCCTCAGTTGAAACCACACCATCCCTCAAATCAAAATGCCCTTGATACAACAAAACCTTACTCTTCTTCACCAAAAACTCCACCATATATTTCACACTCTTCATCACATCCTCACTCAATGCTTCCCCCACTACATCACTGCATTCGTCAAACACAATCGATTCATTCGCTCCCAAGACCTTTTTCACTTCCTTGTTTTGCAAAAACTTAGTAACCAAATCAGAATTGTATGGAACTTTCTTTGAAAAATCAAACAACGTGGCCAACCCTGTCATGTTTCGCAACAACTGCAAGACCTTGGTTCTAGCACTCGTTGCCTCACTCCAATTCTTTGATTTGGTCAGCTCAATAGCCTCCCATTGCGCTTTCTCCAACTCACTCTTTTGCCTCTCGTTGATCAAACCAGAAAAATAAGCATTCACAGCATGAGTACCCACCTGAATGATCGGGTCAGTTAACCCATTTCCAATAGCAACACCAGCTAAGTTGACCCGCTCAGACTCAGGCAATTCTGAATTCTTATTGATAATATAGTAACCAATTGCTGGAACATACTTACCTGCATAGCTCTCACCCGTAATATATATAGGACGAAACTTCAAAGAAGGATTTTTTTCAATAAACGAAGTGATTGCAGCAAAAAGATGCTTGGCAACAGAATGTTGATCTCTTGGGATTTCATCGGGTGTAGAAGCAATACTAAACCCAGTTCCGATCGGATTATCGAGGAAAATAAGGCCGAATAAACGGTTCCAAGAACCCGAATTGGGTTCAAGTAGAAGTGGGTCAGACTTAGCTTTATGAAAATTAACACGCCAGGGTCCGAGCTCGAAGAAGTTACCAGTCATGGAGGAGCAACCAGGGCCACCCTGGAGCCAAATGAGAAGTGGGGTTTGGGAGAGAGGTGAAATGGGTTTCTGGGCTTCATAGAAAGCGTAGAAAATGGCGGAACCGGTGATGGGATTGACAGTGAGATAGCCTGATTTAGTGGGAAGCGCTTCTTTGGGAAAAGGAGTTGAAGTTGAAGAAGCAGGTGATGATAATAAAGCTGAGATGTTACCGAAGAAGGAGATGAAGATAAAGAAAAGGACAAGGATTGAGAGAGTTAGGCCCTGTTGACTCCTCCATTAGAGTGAGGAAGTGAACAAGGAAGATGAGATAGAGATAAGAGACGTGGTTGTGGATATTTTGGTTTTTGTAAACACATTGAACTTTCTACTTTGAATGCTATTATGGACAAGGTTAAAAGGGCCCCAGTAGATGGAGAAAGTATTCCTAATTTCCGAATTCCCCGTCAGCGTCCAATGTTGGTATTTCAAACGAATAATTTGTTGACACCTGTCCACAAATACACATCACCTTGCTATAGCAAAAAACAATTTTAAGCTTAAAATTTTTCAAATGCCGCCTACTTCCTCTCTCTCCATCCTCTACAATGGCATAAACTAATTTTTTTCTCTCTCCAGACCGAGCTTCTCTCTCTTCCTTCTGCTACCATTCTCACTCACTGCCCCGTCTTTGGTGCCCCCCATTTCCGATTCTAACCTTCTCAAACCACTCCATCTCTCTCACATTCCGACTGATCGCTGAACTGCCCAATCGCCTCGTCGTCGCCCAGACGCTTCGACTCCGGATCTACCTCCTGAAAAGTTGCCCATGTCTCCGATTCTAGCCACCTAAAAGCACTGCCTCAGGTTGATGTTTGCACTTGGGGAGTTTTTAATAGTTATCTGCTTAGCAACAAAAGAATTACCATTTTTTTTTTTATTAAGTTTCTTTGTGGGTTACATAATGGATTTCTGATGCTAGCATTTATGTTGTGGTGATGCTTTTTGTAAATGAGATTTTCGAATTTTGTAGGTTTTGTATTTGGAATTGGTGTTTGGACAAGTGCACACTAGGTGTTTTTAAAAATAACTTAATGGATTGCTTTTGGGTATTTTATTTTGGCTTTGTTTGAATTTTATTTTATTTTATTAGTTTTGGCTTTTGACGAGTTACTTGTGGGTCATGACCTCATGGGGACTTTGAGCATTTGCTAGGAATGTTAGGAAGACAAGTTCAGAGCCAAGTTGAATTCATTTCTTCCTGGATTGTTTAAACAAGTTGGCTTTTGATGCTACACTTTTTATGACCTTAAAGTTCTTTTATTTGTATGGGTTAATGAATAAATGAGATTGGTTGGATTGAATTTGCGACACCAATTTATGATTTTTGCAGATAGATTGAGTTGCTTGGGATTAAGATTTTTTCTGTAATCCCTTATCCTATTTTTGTACATTCCAATTCAAAATAACATAAAAAAGGAAGAACTCAAGTTTCTAGCTGCTTCATTAATATACATAAACTTTTATATTTCATTAGCCAATCCACTCTATTGCTGCACAGAAAAGAGTGGTTGAGCAAGCCAAAATTGGTCCATTTGGTCATTTGTGGGAGGAAAAAGACTCTTAGAAATGAATCATTTGTATTTTGTATGGATTGAACATAAATAAGTGGCTAAGCAAAATATCCTAAAAAAATTTTATTTCATGATTTGTTAAAAAAATAACATTTCTACAATAGAGTTTTGCAAAGTAATCTATTGAACTCATTCATCATTAGAACCAATCAATTTTCCAATAAAATTATTGAATCTCAAACATATCCAAAACACCCATGCTGTACAATACCATTTGTATCAAATTTGTAAATAAATCAACAAAGTAACAATTCTATTAACAGATAAAACATTATTCATTTGACAAAATTGATCAAAGGGATCATCAAATTTCGTACTTAATTTCCTAAAGTTCACAGTCACTCGTAATTGTCGTATCAACTCATGACTTAATATGAAAATAAAAAAATAAAATAAAAAATTCACAAACCCACACCACACGCTGGGTATCACAAAGTCCCCCACCCAGTTCCCCCACCCATGACATTTCATAATGTTTTGTGTTCAGGAAACGTTACATTTTGTCAACACAGGAAATCTTATACTTTGTTCGCAAGTTAGGAGTTGGGATCTTATATACTACAATTACACACAGCAGACGAACAACTAGAGAAAGAAAGAAAGAAAGAACTTAGCGAAAAAAGAGAAAAAGAACCCGTTACAGTGGCCCAAACTGGGCGAACTGGAGCAGTGGCCGGCAAATGCCAAGTGAGGACTGGCAGTGGTACGGAGGCCAATACGGTGTGAGCATTTTGTTTCACAGTCACAGTGAGTGGTTTTGGGTTTTAGATTTTAGATTTGTAGATTTGTGATTTTTTTTTTTTAAACGGTGAGATCTGTGACTTGGATTTCAGACTTGTGAGCAATTTGGGTGGGTCTAGATTACAAATTTGTGGATTTGGAATTGGAATTCTGAACAGATTTGGGTTTGGAATTGAACTGAACCAAATTTTTGAATGGGTTTGGCATTAGAATTGGCTGGGCTAAGGACTAGGGTACTTTAAAAAAAAAAAAATTTATAGGGGTAAATTTAAAAAACAGAAAAAGCTGGACTGGGCTATAGCCCAGTCCAGCCAATGAATAGCTCCGCCTCTGCTTTTGATGCTACACTTTTTATGACCTTAAAGTTCTTGTATTTGTATGGGTTAATGAATAAATGAGATTGGTTGAATTGAATTTGCGACACCAATTTATGATTTTTGGAGATAGATTGAGTTGCTTGGGATTAAAATTTTTTCTATAATCTCTTATCCTATTTTTGTACATTCCAATTCAAAATAACATAAAAAAAGGAAGAACTCAAGTTTCTAGCTGCTTCATTAATATACATAAACTTTTATATTTCATTAGTCAGTCCACTCTATTGCTGCACAGAAAAGAGTGGTTGAGCAAGCCAAAATTGGTCAATTTGGTCATTTGTGGGAGGAAAAAGACTCTTAGAAATGAATCATTTGTATTTTGTATGGATTGAACATAAATAAGTGGCTAAGCAAAATATCCTAAAAAAAATTTATTTCATGATTTGTTAAAAAAATAACACTTCTGCAATCTTTTGCAAATTCTATGAACTCATCAGCATTAGAACCAAAACTTCCATTTATTCATTCAACATACAAAACAATGCTGTACAATACCATTTGTTCATTGAATGAATCACAATATATTCTATTAAAGTTAAAAATTATTCATTTTACAAATTTATCAATCATCGAATTCGAGGGAGCCTAAAGTCGTACTCGTATGTCGTATCCTCTGTTTTGAATTCTGATACGCTGGGTATCCGTAGTTCAATTTGTTGTTTTGTGTTAGGAAAGTTATTTTGTCCTCGGAATCTTATACTTTGTTCGGAGTTAGGAGTTGGGATTATTCTATTCACCATGCGTACCATCTGATGGGTATTAAATTAAAATACGGCTTCTCTTTTTCAAATCACTATTTTCTTGGCTTTTATTTATTTTGTTCACATTCACCATATGCGTAAAAAGGCGTGGGTATGGTAAGCATTATTATAATTAGGATCAAATATATTAAGACTTATTAATTTTTATGATGTGTAAGACTTGCTGTTTTCTTTTTGTACCATGTACGATCCCATTCGGCTCCATTTCTTCTTGTTCGATTGGTGTCTTTGCCTTTTTATCATTTACTGATATGGACAAGGCAGATTGTTGAAGTTCTTGTTGTTTTTCTTGTAGCCCGCAAGTCTCCCATAGTGAGTCTTTTCGCTATTTTTGCTGTATTTCTTGTATGGTATGTTTTCTTCTATGCCCTTGTATGGACGGAATAATTTCTATTGTTGTAGGGTCTTGTTTGCTACGGGTGAGTTTGGGTTAACTGTTTGAAAAAGTACGTTTTTTAAAAAGTGCATTTTTAAAATATGTATTTTAAAAACACGATTTTGAAATCACAATTAAGTATTTGGCAAAATTAATGAAAAAGTGTTGTTTCTGTCAATTGAATGTTTAGATAATTTTAATATAAAACTGCTGTTTCAAGTACAATTGACCAAAAAAGACTTTTTTTTTTTTTTAATAACTAAAAAGGATTTTACTATATTGTTAAGTTATAGTATCATTTTTCAAATGTTGTCACGAATAACTTTCATCCCCTAATGTATATTCTTCATGTTTTCTTGACATTTATTGTCATCTCCTTCGTCTGCATTGCACAAAATAAAATAATGCACAAAATATAAAATATTCACTTCAAACTTTCAGAGTGTGCTTTCCTAAATCACACTTACACATACATGGGCACTCATACATCACCGCCTTACTTAATGTTCTTTCTTCTTCTTTTAAAATTTTATTTATTTTTGTTAAGTCCCATCCCACCAAATACATCTTTACGTCATTAATGTTTTGTCTTCTTCTTTTTACTTTTTATTTTTATTTTAATTTTAATTTTTTTTGTTAAGTCCCATCCCACCATTCATAAAGCTTGCAGAGTCTTCCAACTCCCTCTACCTCATTAATGTTTTGTCTTCTTCTTTTTCGTTTTTATTTTAATTTTAATTTTTTTTTGTTAAGTCCCATCAAACTATTCATAAAGCTTGCAGAGTCTTCCAACTCTCTCTACCTCATTAATGTTTTGTCTTCTTCTTTTTACTTTTTATTTTAATTTTAATTTTTTTTGTTAAGTCCCATCCCACCATTCATAAAGCCTCCAGAGTCTTCCAACTCCCCCTCCCCCCCTATCTTTTCTTTTATCTTTTTTTTTTGGGTCTTTCGTTGAAGACTTGAAGCTCTCCACATTCCACGGTAAGTTTTCTCATCTTCTCTTTATTTTCCCCCTTTCCCTCTTACTTTATCTTTTATTTTTCTTGATTTGGTTAAAGCCCAGTGGCTGCTGTTCTGACAAAGTTCAGTTTCTTACCTTTATTCCCCCTAAACCCCAACCCCATCTCACCACATCAAGATCAAGCTTGCGGAATGCGGTGGTTGAAATGGGTCAACATCCTTATGATTTTTTTTCCAAATTTTTGTGTGTACTATTTTCCTACATCTACATCTTAATTAGAATTATCTCTTTGGCGAAGGCATTGGGGCACACAGAGAAGAAAAATGAGAGAAATAAGAGGGGGCTTCACGTTGATACTTGGGTATTTTTAACATTGCTGAGGGTATATATAATAAATCATCCTTTAAAAAATGTGGAACCTCTTCTAAAATTCGCGTTTCGCAAATGTTAAAAGCTTTTAAATACGCGCCTTTTGGAAATCACAGCACCCTACCTTCAGTTTCAAATCGCGCGTGTTGAAAATTGCAATGTTATCAAATGCGGGGCCAAACATATCAATTTGTGCGTTTTTAATTAAAAACGCGCGTTATCTATTAGATAACGCGGGGCCAAACCCACCCGTAATCATTTTGATTTCCTTTCAACTCAACTCAATTCCTTGTTTTTCAAGGTTTGGTTAAGAAAATATCTTTCATTATTTTGATTTCAATAAAATCTTTTACTTAGCAAGATAAAAATAAAAATGTAAGAATCTTTAACTTTTATTTTTTCGTTTTCCCTTTTTTTCAAAGTTTGGTTATGAAAATATCTTCTATTGTTTTGATTTCAATAAAGTCTTTTACTTAGCAAAATAAAAATAAAAATGTAAGACTCTTTAACCTTTTTTTTTTTTTTCCCTTGTTAATTTAATTTAGTACATAAAGTTTAGTATGGTAGTAAATAGACTTTCTTTTATTCATTTTCGGTCTATTCTAATGTTTGTTTGTTTTTTTATTTTATTTTTTTTATAACAAATCCTTAAAAGATGTATTAAGATCCCCTAAATTTTAATGTTGTTACTGAAGTGGATATTTATAAAGATCATGAAGGGAATGTTATGGCCTCAAATCCTATCATTTGAACAAATTCATTCACAAATAAGTTAGGAGAGAGGAAAAAATAAATCAATTCATAAGCATTGTAGTGAGTTTTTTTAGTGATTTCGTAGTTCAAATGAGAGTTAAAAATAAATTGTTTTTCAGTATAAATCCCTTATATGTGAAAATTCCCTAGAATCAAACACCAAAGTCTCTTATCTCTACATGAAATTAATGGAGGATTCCCACCTAATTGTTCGATCCCTCTCCCCCTCATATATATATAAGGCTTAAATATACTGTTAGTCTCTAAAGTTTACTCAATGAGCGCTATTGGTCCCTGAAGTTTAAAATGAGCGGGAATGGTCCTTGGTTTTAAAACTGATCGTTATTGGTCATTCCATCCAACTCCGTTAGTTAGTATGTCTATGTGCTAACGGAGACATGATGTGGTAGTTTTTAAATTACGTGGCGATTTTTTTTTTTAAAAAAAAATTAAAATTACACATCATCATTTAGATCCAAAATTCCAAATTACCTAACCCGGATCCAAATTCAATGACCCATTTTCACTTTATTTTTTTTAGATTGACCCATTTTCACCTTAAGAACAAAATCAAAATCCCCAAAATTAAAAGGGTTTATTGGACAGTAACAGACACCATTTACACACCAATAACCCCATAAACCATAATAACATCAAGCTGCACGAACAGATTAATATATTGTTTATTTCTTACCACCCCGGCCCACATAATTATATTTGATAATTTCTTACCATAGACTTAAGCATTAAAAAAACTAACATGTCTGCAAATTCAATGGGTTCAAAAAGCTATCAATGGGCTCTGTGAAAGCGCTCGAGTCCCCAGCAGCAGCAGCAGCTCCTAAAACACCATTGTGTTTGCATTGAGGAAACTGTGCCAAGTGTTTGTTTTTCTACCCTATACCTTGTTTTTCATTTGATTGCACATCACCACATTGTAAAAGCTTCTGTAACCACTACTGGAACTGGTTCTCAATTGCCTATTAAAACAATATGTTGCTGTCCAAAGTCCAAACTGCATCTCGAGATGATGAAGCTTTATTATACATGGTGAAACAATTGCATTCCAAAATCAACCCTTCGACCTCCGTGAGTGATCCACTGCCCAATAAACCCTTTAATTTTGGGGATTTTGATTTTGTTCTTAAGGTGAAAATGGGTCAATCTAAAAAAAATAAAGTGAAAATGGGTCATTCAATGTGGATTCGGGTTAGGTAATTTGGGTCTAAATGATAATGTGTAATTTTATTTTTTTTATTTTTAAAAATCGCTACCTAATTTAAAAACTACCGCTTCATGTCTCCGTTAGCCACATATGCATACTAATTAACGGAGTTGGATGAAATGACCAATAACGATAAGTTTTAAAATTTCAGGAACCATTAGTGCTCATTTTAAACTTTAGGGACTAATAGCGTTCAGCAAGTAAACTTTAGGGACCGACAGTATATTTAAACCTATATATAAAAACACGCACACATTTTTTTTATTTTTTATTTATTTTTAGAGCGTGCATGTACTTAAACAGAGCTCTAAAAGATTTCTACCTTAGATAAAAATGTGTGCATGTTTTTAGAGTGTATGTTTTATTTTATTTTATTTTTTTTTAAGTAGAATTTATGCCTTAGATAAAAATAGAGATGCAGATATGTAAAAACTTGTGGAGGACTTAAAACGACTGGGGTTGGAGAGCAATTTGCCTCAGAATGCACAAAGGAGAGAAAAATGAAAGTTGGATATGCCAAAGACTAGAAAAAGGCACCATGAGGGCAGCATTCTTGGGGCTAAATTACAACTATTTAAAATCTGAATTTTGGACAAACAATTGTTTTTTTTTTTTTTTTTTTTGTTTTGTTTCAAAACCAAGTATAGCCAACAAGTTCGTATGTATATACTCTACAAGTTATCATTGATCATATCATTTGTCCTATATGTTTCACAGCTTATAGTAATTTGTCAAAGATTTGCAGTCCAACTCCTTGTTGAAAAACCTAGTCATGAAGTCTGTCAACGTGAATTGCCGGTAAATTGCAGGTTTCTCTGGTGATATGAGCTCTGGCAATGGTCCATACATGTCCTCTCTATTGCCTGGGCTGAAGAAAACTGCCAGTGAGACTCTTGGTTCACCATGAGCATTGGCCAACACTCGGTGCTCTGCGCTTTTGTATTCTTCATTGGATATAATCTGAAGAAAAAAAAAACTCCAGATCAAAATTAGAAGAGAAATAGAGCTATTCAAATTTAGCAGAATAGTATAACAGCATTAAGTTTCAACATAAAAATATTGGCCCCTAATGGAAGTTGCTATATACTAGCTTTAGTCAATGGTTTTTGAGAATCATATTTCAAAATCAAACCCTTATCATTGCAGTGGCAAGTTTAAGCTAATTCTCTTTATGTTATGTTCAATAGTTTCCCTCATTATAACAAATAGATTAAAGTGCAAAAACTAAATCAGATAGTATGACTAATATATAATCTAAGTAAATTTTTTTAAGACTTTATAAACCATCCAAAAGGAATCATAACATTAAATAAAAATGAAAAAATTTACGATTCAACATGATGGGCCATAATCTTCTAATTGTCATTGATAAACGGAATTTGACAAACATAAGTTGATATGAAACAAGTTTTCCTTTGTTCTAATAGTTCAGCTTTAAGCTTAAGATGATTTTACCTGAAGCAAATCCCCAATGTTAATAACAAGAGCTCCAGGGATAGGTTTAACATCCAACCAACCCCCACCATACTTAACCTGCAACCCACCAACATGGTCCTGCTGCACCACCGTCAATACCCCTGGATCTGTATGATAAGCAAGCCCAATCGTCAGATCAGGCTGTGGGCAGTAGGGGTAGTAGTGGCCCACCATCACTCTGCCTTCTAAACATGTCATATCCTTGAACCTCGCAGTCTCCACTCCCAGCCCTTCACACAGCAGCCCCGTCAAGAGCTCTCCTAGCTGTTTGATCTCTTGATCCCACTCAATCACCTCGTTCCTACAGATCTCAGGGATTTCTTCGCGATCTGCCAGCTTCGGACCCATCCTTAATTGGATGGTGTCCCTGGTACCATTATGACATGTTTCAAGTTACATTTTACAACTATGAACAAGAGTTTCATAAGTTTAATATGATCATTTAATTTCTCCAAATTAAATTCATTATTTTCTCAATGCATGATTCGAGATTAGAAATTAAAGGACAAATGAGATTTCTTTACATTCAGCCAAAAAAAGTTTTCTTCACTAAAAAAAATCCTCCTAAACTATGAGGGAAGGTAGGATTGACACAAAAATAAATATAAGTCAATTATAATCAGGGAGGGAACGGAGTAATGATACAAGCTTTGTGGACTAAAATGAACAATCTCAAGCTTAAATGATCAAAATGAAAACAATTCCAAATTTGGAGGTCAAAAGTGTATTTAGTCTAATTTTTATTAAGCCAAATTACATAATTACCACCTAGGGTTTGGGTCAGTTGCAAACAGACCCCTATGGTTTCGATTTTATAATATAACCACTGGGGTTTTTTAATTGGTGAAATTGACCCCTCTAAATATATTTTTTTGTCAATTTTGTTAGTAGAAATGTGTTACGTGTATTACATGTGATCACTTTATAATAAAAAATTCATTATTATAAACCCAAGTGCAATGCATGTGACAAATTTTGTTAGCAAAATTGACAAAAAATGTGCTTAGAGGGGTTAGTTTCACCAATTAAAAAACCTCTAGATGGTTATATTACAAAATTGAAACCTCTAGGGGTCAGTTTGCAAATAACCCAAACCCTAGGGGGTGATTATGCAATTTAGCCTTTTTATTACGAAACATATTATTCATGTTATCAATACATTATAAATATTAATTTGACATCTTATAAATTTATTTACAAGCTTAAACAATCCAATCACAAGTCTACAATATATTTTTATACATGTGTGTATATTTTATGTATATACATACTCAAGTTGAACCTCAAAAGTCAAAGACATACGGACAAGTTTATTCTAAAACATATTATTATCTTTAAGTTTGTTTCGTTTATTAGTCGAACCTAAATTTGGTCTTGACTTGATTCGTTTGTTAAATAAACAACATAAATAAGATTTTTCTCAAGTCGATCTCAAATTGTTTATAAACAGTTGGTTCATTTACAATCCTAGGTAAAAGCAACAATTAATAGTGTGAAAATACTATAGCTACCATATAAGTTTTTGTCTTGTAATTTTCTTTGTTATTTAAAAAAAATTTAGTAGGTATAAATTTCCTATTAGATTTTTTTAAGATCATATTAGGATTTTTACGTGCCACATTAATACTGCTTTTGTTATGTATGTAACCTTTTTAACAAATTGCAGAGAACAATATTAAAAATTTAAAATTGAAACTTAAATGAAAAAGTATATTTTAGCTTTAAATAATAGGAGCAAATCATTTCCTCAGTCATGGGAATTTTTCTATTTGCTATATTGCAAAGCGATGATTAAAGAACTAGTAACCTATATACACCATGAATCTAAATTTACAATTTTACTCAACTCAATTGGGGAGGATTCTGTTACCTCCAACTGGCGGCTTTAGAATGATACAAGTCCACGTTGGACATGTAGGATACACCCGTGCTTATCTCTCTACGATACACCCCTGCCTTTTTCTCCGTCGGTTGCTCGTGAAACCCCTTGACGGATGCCATCGTACGGTCCAGAACATCCAACGGCACGCCGTGATTAACAATCTGGAAAAAACCGAAAGTCGACGCCGCCCGTCTGATCTCTTCTACAATAACCGACCTGCGGTTACCCGAGTCCAACCCAGATAGGTCGATGGCGGGAATAATTTCGGGTCCGGACCCGGTTCGGGTACCGGGTTTGAGATCGGCCAGAGTCTCGGGTGGGTGAACAAAGAAACGAGGGATGGTGGTGATGCCGGAGTCGACAAGACCTTTAACTCCGACCTTGGAATCGTCGAAGCGCTTCACGTCGTTGGCTCTGTCGTAGTTTTCAGTACTACTCCTGATGATGGTTGTCGTTTTGAGATTTGGGGTGTGTCGGACACGTGGCTTCATCACGTTTCGTCCAGTTCCGATTTGGAACAGAACTGAGGCTGCGGCAGTTGCCATTAATTCTTTGCTATTGGTGTTGAGTCAGTGTGAATAAAGCTTTCTTATTGGTTCTTCTTCCTTCTTGTGTGTGAGTTTAAACTTCAAAAACTGTCACTCTCATTTTTGATGAGTGTAGAACACAACTTTGATTTCCGAAAGAAGACAAGAAACGTGTCCCGATTTGCCGTGATTAGTGTGATTACCACCCAAGTGTCCAATTCAAGCATGCTGCTGGGCCAGACTTTTTGGGCTTACGACAGTGATCCAATCTCAAATTACCCACCCATATCGATGTATTAAACGTGAATTGTTTGTTGTACTCTCTAGTTTTCTTTAGCGGTACGAATTATATAAAGGAAGTTGCAGTTCCACCCACTGATTCTAAAATCAAATTACTTTAAGTTATTTTGATAATTCGATAAATGGGAAAAATAAAATTTAAATCCTACAATTATTTGTTGAAATACGTATAAGTTGAGGTAGAAGCCTTTTGTTAATTTAGTTAATTTATTTGAATTGTTTGGTGTGTAGTGACGGAGGGAAATGGCTGGTTTTGTATGATCCATCTCTCCTGTATGTTCTTTGATTAAAAAGAAAAGAAAAAGTATTCCATATTTTACCCTCTGGACTATTTTCTAGGGTTATTCTATATGTAATACCTCGTGAGTACGGTATTTTTAATAGATAAAATTTCACATTGATGGTAACAATATCACACATAATGATAATTACTTCACATATGATTGTACC
>OU015771.1:6238574-6307440 GCA_907173295.1 Fagus sylvatica | reverse complement strand
AAGGTAGGATCGGCTGTAGGAGACTCATCGGAGGAGGGATCAGTAGGGGGAGACTTGTCGGAGATGAGATTAATTGACTCAGCAGAAGGGGAAGGAATCTTAGGAAAGAGATTTGGTAGAGGATCAGCCTAAGAATCAGAATTACCTGCAGAAAATAAAGGTAAGGAATAGAACATCTTGTGTTCCCAGAATAGCACATGCCGAGAGACTCGAAAACGCTTGGTGACTGGATCATAACACCGGTACCCTTTTTCTTCAAGGCCATAGCCAAGAAAACAACGTAGCTGGGAGCGGGGTTGGAGTTTAGTGCGCTCATGTGGTTGAAGAAAAACAAAACAGACACAACCAAAAACCTTGAGTAGATTGTAGTTTGGAGTTGTGCCAAACAACCGTTCATATGGTGTTGTGTTTTGAACGATAGGTGAAGGGCATCAGTTGATGGTGTACACTGCAGTGAGAGCAGCTTCACCCCAGAATGCGGCAGGAGTGGAGGCTGTATTGGTGAGAGCCCTAATAGTATCTAGGATGTGACAGAGTTTACATTCAGCTCATCCATTTTGTTGTGAGGTGCCAGCACAAGAGGTATGAAAAATAGTTCCATAGTGTTTAAGAATAGTAGAAAAATCAGTTTGTCTATATTCTCATGCATTGTCAGAGCGAAATACCTTAGTAGCTTTAGAATACTAAGTTTGAATCATTTTAGCAAAATCACGATATATTGTGAGAACTTCAGAACGATTTTTCATTAAATAAATCCAAGTGTAACGAGAAAAATCATCGACAAAAATAACAAAATATCTTGACCCCCCCACTGTGGGAACAGGAGAGGGCCCCCATACATCTGAATGAATAAGATTAAAAGTTGCAGAAGCAATAGACTCACTATTATTAAAAGGTAAGGCAGGTTGTTTGCCGAGCTGACATGGCATACAATCAAATGGACTGAAAGAAACTGAACCTAATAGACCCCTAGATACTAAGGTTTGAATACGAGGAAGAGAAACATGACCTAGACGAGAGTGCCACAACTCGATGGAGGCAGAAGCAGCAATAACAGGGGCGGAGACTGATGAAGACGGAAAGTGAAGGGAAGTAAGCTCAAACAACCGTCCAACCTTACGTGCAGTCCCAACGATCTGCCTTGTCCAAGTATCCTGCACAAGACAACCGCGAGAAGAAAAGAACAGGTTTAAACCAAGTTCGGTTTGTTGGCCAACAGATAAAAGATTAAGATGTAGTTTAGAAACACAAAAGACATTAGAAACCGATAAGTTAGGGGTAGAGATGGAGCCGACATGACTAACAGTCATGGCGGAGCCATCAGCAGTGGTAATAGTAGGTAAGATAGGAGGAGTGTGGGCACTTGTGAGGTGAGGATTGTCCGTCATGTGATTGCAGCAGGTAGAATCTAAGAACCATTCAGAAGAGATACTTGGTGTCACAGAAAGAGTAGGATTGGATGCACTGGAAGACAAAGCTTGAACCTGACTGAAGAGGGCTTGCAGATCTGCTATGCTGTAAGTAGGTGTAGTCAATGAGACAGGATTAAAAGATGCAGCATCGGATGATGGTACAGACTCAGAGGCAGTCAAGGCTGCAGAGCGTTGAAGAATGCTGACACGCATGTTACATCGATCAATAGTGTGACCGCGATGCTTGCAAAAGGCACAAATAAGATGAGAATTTTTCTGATTTAATCGCGTGTGAATAGGCTTAGAAATTTCACTTTGAGTTATAACGAAACCTCAACTGCAAAAATAGACCACAAAAATGAAATCAGTGCGAAAAACTGGGTAGGAAGCACCTGGGTTGCAAAAAGTCAACTCTGGTCAACGATCAAAGACAACGGTCAACTCGATCAAAGTCAACTAGGGCTGACGTGGCACTAAGGCTGACGTGTCAACTAGGGTTGATGTGGCGCGTGAAGAAGAGGCTTGACAGCGCCGGAACTTTGGGCGGCGCGTGGGGGCGCGTTCGGCCTTCGATGAGGTTGATTCTTGCGCGGTTGGGTCAAGCTTCTCGAGATCTTTCCAACGGTGGCAGCAAGTCTGTTCGGCGATGAATCAGCTTTTTGGCAGCGCAGGCAACCGGATTTCTAACGGTGGCGACTGGGCTGTGCCGGAGACAGCTGAGGTATCGGAAGAACGCCTGGAAGGACTAGAACTGCACAATATTAGAGCCTTAGCTCTGATACCATGTTAAAGACTGAAAGTCTGTGTATTGTATTATATGAATAATAAAGTATAAGAGAGAGCCTTTTATATAGGCAGAGGTGAGAGTAATGCACAAGTAATAAGAGTGATATACAAGACAGTGTATTGGGCCTAAGACCTATTGGGCTTATATTCTAACATTCTCAATGCATGATTCGAGATTAGAAATTAAAGGACAAATGAGATTATTCAGCCAAAAAAAGTTTTGTTCACTAAAAAAAATCCTCCTAAAATATGAGGGAAGGTAGGATTGACACAAAAATAAATATAAGTAAATTATAATCAGGGAAGGAACGGAGTTATGATACAAGCTTTGTGGACTAAAATGAACAATCTCAAACTTAAATGATCAAAATGAAAACAATTCCAAATTTGGAAGTCAAAAGTGTATTTAGTCTAATTTTTATTAGGCCAAATTACATAATTACCCCCTAAGGTTTGGGTCAGTTGCAAATAGACCCCTGGGGTTTTGATTTTGCAATATAACCACTGGGGTTTTTTAATTGGTGAAATTGAGCCCTCTAAATATATTTTTTGTCAATTTTATTAGTAGAAATGTGTCACGTGCATTACATGTGACCACTTTATAATAAAAAAATTCATTATTATAAACCCAAGTGCAATGCATGTGACAAATTTTGTAAGCAAAATTGACAAAAAATGTGTTTAGAGGGGTCAATTTCACCAATTAAAAAACCTCAGGCGGTTATATTGCAAAATTGAAACCTCAGGGATCAGTTTGGAAATGACCCAAACCCTAGGGGGTGATTATACAATTTAGCCATTTTATTACAAAACATATTATTCATGTTATCAATACATTATAAATATTAATTTGACATCTTATAAATTTATTTACAAGCTTAAACAATCCAATCACAAGTCTACAATATATTTTTATACATGTGTGTGTATATTTTCCTAAATAACTTTAAAACAATGCTATTTGGCAATATAAGTTCCTAAAATGCGTTACTAAGCAAAAATGGCACAATCTTGTAAAATGTGCAAAGCTCGACTACATTCGACCTATTAAGCCTTTTCTTAAGCTTGCAAGCCTCAATAAGAATCGATTGATCAAGCCTTGAGATATCATAATTTTGAATTCAAGGCCACGAGATCACTTAAAGGCTTGGGGATTGGTGCCTAGTGATCTAGCATATATAAGAGACTTCAGATGATCATAAGGTGACGCACACTCAGAGAGAGAGAGCGAGAGATTGTTGTGTTTGATGAATGTCTTGGGTTTTGAACCAAACATGCCTCTCCTTCACCACCATTTTGCAATTTGAAGATTGGTGATTCAATTTGAAGGTGCTACAAATCAACACGGTTCAGTTGTTGTGTAAAGCTTTAAAGAGGTCCTTGGAGTCACAAGAAGGTTGGTTCGTGTGAAGACAATTCATTGTGTAAGAGTTCAACTAGGTTGAAGCTTCTTGGGGTCACGATAGTAAGTTTTACCGGATGTAGCAAATTAGATTTAGGGTTAAATCTATTTGTAAACTTTGATTTATAGTGGATTTGTTGCATTGAGGGTTAGCGATAAACATCTAGTGGGTTTTTTTCCGTCACAATTTCCCTTCGTAACCATATTGCGTGTCTTTTATATTTTCACATTTAATCTTTTGCAATATTGGTTATTTGCCTTTTAATCAAATTTGAATCCTGGGCTACATAAATCGATAAATTAATAGATTTAAATTAATTTGGTTAAAATCATCTAAGTTGGGGTCTAATGTGCGTGTTTGGTACACCGGATTCAAATCTGGATTCTGTGATTCAAATACAAAATCACCGAGTCCCACACAAAAAAATGATGTTTGGTACACGTGATTTAAGTGAGGATTGAAATCTCAACTTGAATTTTATGTGGGTCCCATGCCAAACTTGAGTTCAGCTTTTCGCCTGTTTTTAAATCCAAGCCGGATTCAAATCCGGACTCAATTCTTGTGGATCCCAGTTTATTACCGTTACTGGGCCCACCTTCTTCTTTTCTCCCCATTTTCTCTCTCTCTCTCTCTCCTCCAGATGCTGTGCTGCATCTCTCTCTCTTGCTCTCGGCCATTACAGAGCCCGTACCGCTCCCTTCTTCTCTCTTAAGCGGTGCATTGACTGAATTATCAACCCCAGAAAGCACCTGCCTCGCCAAATCATTCGTCCCGGCAATCACCTTCATCCATGCCTTCCTCCCCTCCTCAAACCTCGAGTACGAAGCCTCGGTCCGGAACACCAGCAACAGCGATGACGAGAGCCTGGGTATGTTATAGAAAGGGAAGCCTTGGTCCGGAACACCAAGAAGAACACCAGCAATAGCGATGACAACAGCAACAGCAAGGGCGATGACGAAGCCTCTGTAGCTAGCGATTATGGCCGCGAAGGAAGTGAAAGCGATGACGGGAGGAACCATTGATAGGATGACGCGCGACAAGAGCCTGGGTATGTTATAGAAAGGGAAGGTAGAGGTAGTACTTCGAATGGCGAAGGCGGCTCGGCAGGGAAGGAATGGGATAGAGAGAGACGGTGAGAAAGAGAAGAAAATGGGGAAAAAAGAGAGAAAGAGGATAAGATCAGATTTGTGGAGAGAGAAAAAGAAAAAAGAAGATAAGGAGATAAAAAAAATATTTATTTATTTTGTATTTTTATTATTTAAAAAATTAATTAATAATTTAATAATAAAAATTAAGTCTAGAAACCAAAACTAATGTACCAAACACAATTTTTTTTTTTTTTAAATTGTGATTTCAGTTGTGAAACCAAAACTATGTACTAAACATAATTTTTTTTACAATCTTGAATTCAAATCAGGATTAAAGTTCCAACTTTAATAAAGTAAAAAGTCACGAAACCAAAACAGAAAACGAAAACACGTACCAAACAGGCCCTAAACGTTCCCACAAAATGAATTTGCTCAAGACTTTTATAGCAAAAAATGAGACAACCTCCTTGCCTAATCGACTGGAGACTTAAGGCTAACTAGAATGGTGAGAACTTTATTCGCCTTATTGAAAAATGCATCAAATGAATATAAAATTTGAATCAGCTCCCAACACATTTGGATGAGAACAAATTCCTGCGGACACAGATTTTTTTGCTCGAATCTTGTGGAATGGAAAATTTTAAATATATTCAGGATGCAAGAGTGTTCAATAGAAGACAAAATTTCTAGGTGGAAAATGCTAGCGAAAATTGGATTGACAGAGGGCATTTAATATTGGAGCCATGTTCCTTGTTAGTAAAATAAGTTGGCTAAGGTTTGTGCAATCCTGTTTCATGTTAGCCTTTGTAAGGTATGCTTATAGTTCTTGTTTTGATTCAAACGTAATTTTGCTTAAAGGGAAGTTCCACCAATTGGTATGTAAGCATCAATTATAAAATCTGACGAATCAAAGCAGACTATTTATTCAATGATGCAGATTACAATATTCTTAACATCCCCATTTGAAGCTTGGACATGATTCGAGTTACTAATTGATACAAGTACACCACAAGAAGAAGAATAGGAGGAACAAGTTTTACATTGGACCCAGGTAATTTTATGACAAATCCTTCTCTTGTTGAAAGCCAAATAATCCCCTCTCCAAAACCCAGTCTTCTATCATTGCCTGGGAACTCAATGACTGGTCAGTAGGCACAAGATGTCCAGCCCCCAAAACCACAACATTACTCAAACTCCCCCATTTCTGCACATACCCAGCAAGCACTCCATTTATCTTCCAAACCTTCCTCTCTGCCAAGGAAAAATTCCCAATTCCCTCCCATTTCATTGTCTTTACCCAAGCCTCAGTTGAAACCACACCATCCCTCAAATCAAAATGCCCTTGATACAACAAAACCTTACTCTTCTTCACCAAAAACTCCACCATATATTTCACACTCTTCATCACATCCTCACTCAATGCTTCCCCCACTACATCACTGCATTCGTCAAACACAATCGATTCATTCGCTCCCAAGACCTTTTTCACTTCCTTGTTTTGCAAAAACTCAGTAACCAAATCAGAATTGTAAGGAACTTTCTTTGAAAAATCATACAACGTGGCCAACCCTGTCATGTTTCGCAACAACTGCAAGACCTTGGTTCTAGCACTCGTTGCCTCACTCCAATTCTTTGATTTGGTCAGCTCAATAGCCTCCCATTGCGCTTTCTCCAACTCACTCTTTTGCCTCTCGTTGATCAAACCAGAAAAATAAGCATTCACAGCATGAGTACCCACCTGAATGATCGGGTCAGTTAACCCATTTCCAATAGCAACACCAGCTAAGTTGACCCGCTCAGATTCAGGCAATTCTGAATTCTTATTGATAATATAGTAACCAATTGCTGGAACATACTTACCTGCATAGCTCTCACCCGTAATATATATAGGACGAAACTTCAAAGAAGGATTTTTTTCAATAAACGAAGTGATTGCAGCAAAAAGATGCTTGGCAACAGAATGTTGATCTCTTGGGATTTCATCGGGTGTAGAAGCAATACTAAACCCAGTTCCGATCGGATTATCGAGGAAAATAAGGCCGAATAAACGGTTCCAAGAACCCGAATTGGGTTCAAGTAGAAGTGGGTCAGACTTAGCTTTATGAAAATTAACACGCCAGGGTCCGAGCTCGAAGAAGTTACCAGTCATGGAGGAGCAACCAGGGCCACCCTGGAGCCAAATGAGAAGTGGGGTTTGGGAGAGAGGTGAAATGGGTTTCTGGGCTTCATAGAAAGCGTAGAAAATGGCGGAACCGGTGATGGGATTGACAGTGAGATAGCCTGATTTAGTGGGAAGCGCTTCTTTGGGAAAAGGAGTTGAAGTTGAAGAAGCAGGTGATGATAATAAAGCTGAGATGTTACCGAAGAAGGAGATGAAGATAAAGAAAAGGACAAGGTTGAGAGAGTTAGGCCCTGTTGACTCCTCCATTAGAGTGAGGAAGTGAACAAGGAAGATGAGATAGAGAAAAGAGATGTGGTTGTGGATATTTTGGTTTTTGTAAACACATTAAACTTTCTACTTTGAATGCTATTATGGACAAGGTTCAAAGGGCCCCAGTAGATGGAGAAAGTATTCCTAATTTCCGAATTCCCCGTCAGCATCCAATGTTGGTATTTCAAACGAATAATTTGTTGACACCTGTCCACAAATCCACATCAACTTGCTATAGCAAAAAACAATTTTAAGCTTAAAATTTTTCAAATGCCCCTACTTCCTCTCTCTCCATCCTCTACAATGGCATAAACTAATTTTTTTCTCTCTTCAGACCGAGCTTCTCTCTCTTCCTTCCGCTACCATTCTCGCTCACCGCCCCGTCTTCGGTGCCCCCCATTTCCGATTCTAACCTTCTCAAACCACTCCATCTCTCTCACATTTTGACTGACCGCTGAACTGCCCAACCGCCTCGTCGTTGCCCAGACGCTTCGACTCCGGATCTGCCTCCTGAAAAGTTGCCCATGTCTCCGATTCTAGCCACCTAAAAGCACTGCCTCAGGTTGATGTTTGCACTTGGGGAGTTTTTAATAGTTATCTGCTTAGCAACAAAAGAATTACCATTTTTTTTTTTATTAAGTTTCTTTGTGGGTTACACAATAGATTTCTGATGCTAGCATTGATGTTGTGGTGATGCTTTTTGTAAATGAGATTTTCGGATTTTGTAGGTTTTGTATTTGGAATTGGTGTTTGGACAAGTGCACACCAGGTGTTTTTAAAAATAACTTAATGGATTGTTTTTGGGTATTTTATTTTGGCTTTGTTCGAAATTTTTTTTGATTTTATTAGTTTTGGCTTTTGACGAGTTACTTGTGGGTCATGACCTCATGGGGACTTTGAGCATTTGCTAGGAATGTTAGGAAGACAAGTTCAGAGCCAAGTTGAATTCATTCCTTCCTGGATTGTTTAAACAAGTTGGCTTTTGATTAGGGGCGAAGCCAGGAAAATATCTTAGGGTGGGCTAGAAGTATCATGTAAATACTGACGATATAAGAAAATTTTATTTAGTCAAAAAAAAAAAAATTACACCTTGTCAAAGGGACATAATGAACCTTACCTTCAAAACAAATTCTATAGATAAGCAAAAACATGCAATGCAAATATAATACAAAACTGTTTTCTTAATTAGCTTCTTTATTTGAAATGAGTTGACATTATAAACTATAAAAAATAACATTTTAAATAGAGTTTTAAAAGTAATTATTATTATTTTATCATTACCAATCAATTTTCAATAAAATTTTGAATCTCAAAATCATCCAAACACCCACTCAAACTCTATATCAAATTTGTAAATAAATCAACAAAGTAACAAACTAGAACAGATAACCACAATATTTGACAAAATGACAAAGGGATATCAAATTTGTACTTAATTTCCTACGTTCACAGTCACTTTAATTTGCCACAACTCATGACTTAATATGAAAATAAAAAAATAAAATAAAAAATTCACAAACCCACACCACACACAAAGCTAACACATGTCCCCCACCCACACCACATGACATTCATAATATCTCATTTCATTCAAAACGTACACTTGCAACACAGGAAACTCACTTTTAGCAAATTAAAGTTATCTTATATACTAATATACAATTACACAGCAGACGAACAACTAGAGAAAGAAAAGAAAGAAAGAAAGAACTTAGCGAAAAAAAAAGAGAAAGAAAGAAAGAGTTACAGTGGCCACTGGGCAATGGAGTGGAGTGGACGGCAAATGACAAGGAGGAAATGGCAGTGGTGGAGAGCCAAAGATGTGAGCAGCTTCGGGTCACAGTGAGTGGTTTTGGGTTTTAGATTTTAGATTTTAGATTTGTGATTTTTTTTTTTTAAACGGTGAGATCTGTGACTTGGATTTCAGACTTGTGAGCAATTTGGGTGGGTCTAGATTACAAATTTGTGGATTTGGAATTGGAATTCTGAACAGATTTGGGTTTGGAATTGAACTTAACCAAATTTTTGAATGGGTTTGGCATTAGAATTGGCTGGGCTAAGGACTAGGGTACTTTAAAAAAAAAAAAATTTATAGGGGTAAATTTAAAAAACAGAAAAAGCTGGACTGGGCTATAGCCCAGTCCAGCCAATGAATAGCTCCGCCTCTGCTTTTGATGCTACACTTTTTATGACCTTAAAGTTCTTGTATTTGTATGGGTTAATGAATAAATGAGATTGGTTGAATTGAATTTGCGACACCAATTTATGATTTTTGGAGATAGATTGAGTTGCTTGGGATTAAAATTTTTTCTATAATCTCTTATCCTATTTTTGTACATTCCAATTCAAAATAACATAAAAAAAGGAAGAACTCAAGTTTCTAGCTGCTTCATTAATATACATAAACTTTTATATTTCATTAGTCAGTCCACTCTATTGCTGCACAGAAAAGAGTGGTTGAGCAAGCCAAAATTGGTCCAATTTGGTCATTTGTGGGAGGAAAAAGACTCTTAGAAATGAATCATTTGTATTTTGTATGGATTGAACATAAATAAGTGGCTAAGCAAAATATCCTAAAAAAAATTTATTTCATGATTTGTTAAAAAAATAACACTTCTGCAATCTTTTGCAAATTCTATGAACTCATCAGCATTAGAACCAAAACTTCCATTTATTCATTCAACATACAAAACAATGCTGTACAATACCATTTGTTCATTGAATGAATCACAATATATTCTATTAAAGTTAAAAATTATTCATTTTAAAAATTGTTCGAGGGAGCCATTTTAGATCCTCTGTTTTGAATTTATCTGGGTAATCAATTTTTTGTTTTGTGTTAGGAAAGTTATTTTGTCCTCGAATCTTAACTTTGTTCGGAGTTAGGAGATTATTCTATTCACCATGGTACTAGGGTTGGGCAGAATCTAACTCGACCCGTGCCCAAACCGCCCGAACTGAGCACCCGCCCGCCTGCCCGTGAGTATACGGACGGTCGTTTCTATTTTTTTTTTTTTTTGGGTTTCGGGCGGGCCATGGATTTCTGATTTTTTTCCACCCGACCCACCCGACCATTTAAATAACATAATTAAAAAAAACTGTTTTCCTCCCCATACCTCACCGCTTCTCTCTCTCTCTCTCTTTCTCTCTCCTTACGCTGCTTCGTCTCACGTCCCAATCCGCTCTCAGCCGATCTGTTCAATTTCAACGGCTCTCTCTCTCCCTCCCTTGTTTTCAACGGCTCTCTCTCTCCCTCCCTGTTAGGAAAGTTATTTTGTCCTCGGAATGGTTTTTCTTACCGGATTTTGTTGATTTGTGCATTGATTTTTTTTTGGTTGTGTTGGTGATTTTTTTGTTATTGTTGTGTTGATTTTTTTGTTGTTGCTGTGCATACCCGATTGTACCCGCCCGCCAAAACCGATAACCTGATCCGACCACCTTAACGGATGGTCAACGGGTTTAAGCTTTGCAAACCCGACTCAGTTGGGTAGGACAATATTTTACCTCTAAACCTGACCCATCCGACCCGTGGCCACCCCTAATGCATACCATTTGATGGGTATTAAATTAAAATACGGCTTCTTTTTTTTCAAATCACTATTTTCTTGGCTTTTATTTATTTTGTTCACATTCACCATATGCGTAAAAAGGCGTGGGTATGGTAAGAATTATTATAATTAGGATCAAATATATTAAGACTTATTAATTTTTATGATGTGTAAGACTTGCTGTTTTCTTTTTGTACCATGTACGATCCCATTCGGCTCCATTTCTTCTTGTTCGATTGGTGTCTTTGCCTTTTTATCATTTACTGATATGGACAAGGCAGATTGTTGAAGTTCTTGTTGTTTTTCTTGTAGCCCGCAAGTCTCCCATAGTGAGTCTTTTCGCTATTTTTGCTGTATTTCTTGTATGGTATGTTTTCTTCTATGCCCTTGTATGGACGGAATAATTTCTATTGTTGTAGGGTCTTGTTTGCTACGGGTGAGTTTGGGTTAACTGTTTGAAAAAGTACGTTTTTTAAAAAGTGCATTTTTAAAATATGTATTTTAAAAACACGATTTTGAAATCACAATTAAGTATTTGGCAAAATTAATGAAAAAGTGTTGTTTCTGTCAATTGAATGTTTAGATAATTTTAATATAAAACTGCTGTTTCAAGTACAATTGACCAAAAAAGACTTTTTTTTTTTTTTAATAACTAAAAAGGATTTTACTATATTGTTAAGTTATAGTATCATTTTTCAAATGTTGTCACGAATAACTTTCATCCCCTAATGTATATTCTTCATGTTTTCTTGACATTTATTGTCATCTCCTTCGTCTGCATTGCACAAAATAAAATAATGCACAAAATATAAAATATTCACTTCAAACTTTCAGAGTGTGCTTTCCTAAATCACACTTACACATACATGGGCACTCATACATCACCGCCTTACTTAATGTTCTTTCTTCTTCTTTTAAAATTTTATTTATTTTTGTTAAGTCCCATCCCACCAAATACATCTTTACGTCATTAATGTTTTGTCTTCTTCTTTTTACTTTTTATTTTTATTTTAATTTTAATTTTTTTTGTTAAGTCCCATCCCACCATTCATAAAGCTTGCAGAGTCTTCCAACTCCCTCTACCTCATTAATGTTTTGTCTTCTTCTTTTTCTTTTTAATTTTAATTTTTTTTTGTTAAGTCCCATCAAACTATTCATAAAGCTTGCAGAGTCTTCCAACTCTCTCTACCTCATTAATGTTTTGTCTTCTTCTTTTTACTTTTTATTTTAATTTTAATTTTTTTTGTTAAGTCCCACCCCACCATTCATAAAGCCTCCAGAGTCTTCCAACTCCCCCTCCTCCTATCTTTTCTTTTATCTTTTTTTTTTGGGTCTTTCGTTGAAGACTTGAAGCTCTCCACATTCCACGGTAAGTTTTCTCATCTTCTCTTTATTTTCCCCCTTTCCCTCTTACTTTATCTTTTATTTTTCTTGATTTGGTTAAAGCCCAGTGGCTGCTGTTCTGACAAAGTTCAGTTTCTTACCTTTATTCCCCCTAAACCCCAACCCCATCTCACCACATCAAGATCAAGCTTGCGGAATGCGGTGGTTGAAATGGGTCAACATCCTTATGATTTTTTTTCCAAATTTTTGTGTGTACTATTTTCCTACATCTACATCTTAATTAGAATTATCTCTTTGGCGAAGGCATTGGGGCACACAGAGAAGAAAAATGAGAGAAATAAGAGGGGGCTTCACGTTGATACTTGGGTATTTTTAACATTGCTGAGGGTATATATAATAAATCATCCTTTAAAAAATGTGGAACCTCTTCTAAAATTCGCGTTTCGCAAATGTTAAAAGCTTTTAAATACGCGCCTTTTGGAAATCACAGCACCCTACCTTCAGTTTCAAATCGCGCGTGTTGAAAATTGCAATGTTATCAAATGCGGGGCCAAACATATCAATTTGTGCGTTTTTAATTAAAAACGCGCGTTATCTATTAGATAACGCGGGGCCAAACCCACCCGTAATCATTTTGATTTCCTTTCAACTCAACTCAATTCCTTGTTTTTCAAGGTTTGGTTAAGAAAATATCTTTCATTATTTTGATTTCAATAAAATCTTTTACTTAGCAAGATAAAAATAAAAATGTAAGAATCTTTAACTTTTATTTTTTCGTTTTCCCTTTTTTTCAAAGTTTGGTTATGAAAATATCTTCTATTGTTTTGATTTCAATAAAGTCTTTTACTTAGCAAAATAAAAATAAAAATGTAAGACTCTTTAACCTTTTTTTTTTTTTTTTGTTAATTTAATTTAGTACATAAAGTTTAGTATGGTAGTAAATAGACTTTCTTTTATTCATTTTCGGTCTATTCTAATGTTTGTTTGTTTTTTTATTTTATTTTTTTTATAACAAATCCTTAAAAGATGTATTAAGATCCCCTAAATTTTAATGTTGTTACTGAAGTGGATATTTATAAAGATCATGAAGGGAATGTTATGGCCTCAAATCCTATCATTTGAACAAATTCATTCACAAATAAGTTAGGAGAGAGGAAAAAATAAATCAATTCATACGCATTGTAGTGAGTTTTTTTTTAGTGATTTCGTAGTTCAAATGAGAGTTAAAAATAAATTGTTTTTCAGTATAAATCCCTTATATGTGAAAATTCCCTAGAATCAAACATGAAATTAATGGAGGACCAAAGTCTCTTATCTCTACGTTTACTCAATGATTGGTCCCTGAATTAATGGAGGAGATCGTTATTGGTCATTCCATCCAACTCCGTTAGTTAGTATGTCTATGTGACTAACGGAGACATGATGTGGTAGTTTTTAAATTACGTGGCGATTTTTTTTTTTAAAAAAAAATTAAAATTACACATCATCATTTAGATCCAAAATTCCAAATTACCTAACCCGGATCCAAATTCAATGACCCATTTTCACTTTATTTTTTTTAGATTGACCCATTTTCACCTTAAGAACAAAATCAAAATCCCCAAAATTAAAAGGGTTTATTGGACAGTAACAGACACCATTTACACACCAATAACCCCATAAACCATAATAACATCAAGCTGCACGAACAGATTAATATATTGTTTATTTCTTACCACCCCGGCCCACATAATTATATTTGATAATTTCTTACCATAGACTTAAGCATTAAAAAAACTAACATGTCTGCAAATTCAATGGGTTCAAAAAGCTATCAATGGGCTCAGTGAAAGTGCTCGAGTCCCCAGCAGCAGCAGCTCCAAAAACACCATTGTGTTTGCATGAGGAAACTGTGCCAAGTGTTTGTTTTTCTACCCTATACCTTGTTTTTCATTTGATTGCACATCACCACATTGTAAAAGCTTCTGTAACCACTACTGGAACTGGTTCTCAATTGCCTATTAAAACAATATGTTGCTGTCCAAAGTCCAAACTGCATCTTGAGATGATGAAGCTTTATTATACTTGGTGAAACAATTGCATTCCAAAATCAACCCTTCAACCTTCGTGAGTGATCCACTGCCCAATAAACCCTTTAATTTTGGGGATTTTGATTTTGTTCTTAAGGTGAAAATGGGTCAATCTAAAAAAAATAAAGTGAAAATGGGTCATTGAATGTGGATCCAGGTTAGGTAATTTGGGTCTAAATGATAATGTGTAATTTTATTTTTAAAAATCGCTACCTAATTTAAAAACTACCGCTTCATGTCTCCGTTAGCCACATATGCATACTAATTAACGGAGTTGGATGAAATGACCAATAACGATAAGTTTTAAAATTTCAGGAACCATTAGCGCTCATTTTAAACTTTAGAGACTAATAACGCTCAGTAAGTAAACTTTAGGGACCAACAGTATATTTAAACCTATATATAAAAACACGCACACATTTTTTTTATTTATTTATTTTTAGAGCGTGCATGTTTAGAGTAAGATTTCTACCTTAGATAAAAATGTGTGCATGTTTTTAGAGTGTATGTTTTATTTTATTTTATTTTTTTTTAAGTAGAATTTATGCCTTAGATAAAAATAGAGATGCAGATATGTAAAAACTTGTGGAGGACTTAAAACGACTGGGGTTGGAGAGCAATTTGCCTCAGAATGCACAAAGGAGAGAAAAATGAAAGTTGGATATGCCAAAGACTAGAAAAAGGCACCATGAGGGCAGCATTCTTGGGGCTAAATTACAACTATTTAAAATCTGAATTTTGGACAAACAATTGTTTTTTTTTTTTTTTTTTTTTGTTTTGTTTCAAAACCAAGTATAGCCAACAAGTTCGTATGTATATACTCTACAAGTTATCATTGATCATATCATTTGTCCTATATGTTTCACAGCTTATAGTAATTTGTCAAAGATTTGCAGTCCAACTCCTTGTTGAAAAACCTAGTCATGAAGTCTGTCAACGTGAATTGCCGGTAAATTGCAGGTTTCTCTGGTGATATGAGCTCTGGCAATGGTCCATACATGTCCTCTCTATTGCCTGGGCTGAAGAAAACTGCCAGTGAGACTCTTGGTTCACCATGAGCATTGGCCAACACTCGGTGCTCTGCGCTTTTGTATTCTTCATTGGATATAATCTGAAGAAAAAAAAAACTCCAGATCAAAATTAGAAGAGAAATAGAGCTATTCAAATTTAGCAGAATAGTATAACAGCATTAAGTTTCAACATAAAAATATTGGCCCCTAATGGAAGTTGCTATATACTAGCTTTAGTCAATGGTTTTTGAGAATCATATTTCAAAATCAAACCCTTATCATTGCAGTGGCAAGTTTAAGCTAATTCTCTTTATGTTATGTTCAATAGTTTCCCTCATTATAACAAATAGATTAAAGTGCAAAAACTAAATCAGATAGTATGACTAATATATAATCTAAGTAAATTTTTTTAAGACTTTATAAACCATCCAAAAGGAATCATAACATTAAATAAAAATGAAAAAATTTACGATTCAACATGATGGGCCATAATCTTCTAATTGTCATTGATAAACGGAATTTGACAAACATAAGTTGATATGAAACCAAGTTTTCCTTTGTTCTAATAGTTCAGCTTTAAGCTTAAGATGATTTTACCTGAAGCAAATCCCCAATGTTAATAACAAGGAGCTCCAGGGATTAGGTTTAACATCCAACCAACCCCCACCATACTTAACCTGCAACCCACCAACATGGTCCTGCTGCACCACCGTCAATACCCCTGGATCTGTATGATAAGCAAGCCCAATCGTCAGATCAGGCTGTGGGCAGTAGGGGTAGTAGTGGCCCACCATCACTCTGCCTTCTAAACATGTCATATCCTTGAACCTCGCAGTCTCCACTCCCAGCCCTTCACACAGCAGCCCCGTCAAGAGCTCTCCTAGCTGTTTGATCTCTTGATCCCACTCAATCACCTCGTTCCTACAGATCTCAGGGATTTCTTCGCGATCTGCCAGCTTCGGACCCATCCTTAATTGGATGGTGTCCCTGGTACCATTATGACATGTTTCAAGTTACATTTTACAACTATGAACAAGAGTTTCATAAGTTTAATATGATCATTTAATTTCTCCAAATTAAATTCATTATTTTCTCAATGCATGATTCGAGATTAGAAATTAAAGGACAAATGAGATTTCTTTACATTCAGCCAAAAAAAGTTTTCTTCACTAAAAAAAATCCTCCTAAACTATGAGGGAAGGTAGGATTGACACAAAAATAAATATAAGTCAATTATAATCAGGGAGGGAACGGAGTAATGATACAAGCTTTGTGGACTAAAATGAACAATCTCAAGCTTAAATGATCAAAATGAAAACAATTCCAAATTTGGAGGTCAAAAGTGTATTTAGCCTAATTTTTATTAAGCCAAATTACATAATTACCACCTAGGGTTTGGGTCAGTTGCAAACAGACCCCTATGGTTTCGATTTTATAATATAACTACTGGGGTTTTTTAATTGGTGAAATTGACCCCTCTAAATATATTTTTTTTGTCAATTTTGTTAGTAGAAATGTGTTACGTGTATTACATGTGATCACTTTATAATAAAAAATTCATTATTATAAACCCAAGTGCAATGCATGTGACAAATTTTGTTAGCAAAATTGACAAAAAATGTGCTTAGAGGGGTTAGTTTCACCAATTAAAAAACTCTAGATGGTTATATTACAAAATTGAAACCCTAGGGGTCAGTTTGCAAATAACCCAAACCCTAGGGGGTGATTATGCAATTTAGCCTTTTTATTACGAAACATATTATTCATGTTATCAATACATTATAAATATTAATTTGACATCTTATAAATTTATTTACAAGCTTAAACAATCCAATCACAAGTCTACAATATATTTTTATACACGTGTGTGTGTATATACATACTCAAGTTGAACCTCAAAAGTCAAAGACATACGGACAAGTTTATTCTAAAACATATTATTATCTTTAAGTTTGTTTCGTTTATTAGTCGAACCTAAATTTGGTCTTGACTTGATTCGTTTGTTAAATAAACAACATAAATAAGATTTTTCTCAAGTCGAACTCAAATTGTTTATAAACAGTTGGTTCATTTACAATCCTAGGTAAAAGCAACAATTAATAGTGTGAAAATACTATAGCTACCATATAAGTTTTTGTCTTGTAATTTTCTTTGTTATTTAAAAAAAAATTTAGTAGGTATAAATTTCCTATTAGATTTTTTTTAAGATCATATTAGGATTTTTACATACCACATTAATACTGCTTTTGTTATGTATGTAACCTTTTTAACCAATTGCATAGAACAATATTAAAAATTTAATATTGCAACTAAAATGAAAAAGCTTTAAATAATAGGAGCAAATATTTTAGCATGGGAATTTTTAAATAATAGGTAACCTATATACACAAGAATCTAAATTTACAATTTTAAATCATTTCTTTAGAATGATACTCAGTCATGGGAATTTTTCTATTTGCTATATTGCAAAGCGATGATTAAAGAACTAGGGTAACCTATATACAACCAAAAATAAAAAATTATGTATATAAAAAAAAATCTGGACCACATGCGTGTCTTCCCTCAATTTACTTCCTCTCTTCGTAAATTTTACGTTCTCATTGCCGTCTCTACTGGCAGGCAACACAAAAAAGAAAATGATGAATTAGAGGAAAAACAAGAAGGGAAAATAAAAAATAGGATGTTCTCTTCTGTTCTTCTTTTTCTTTTTTATTCATCTTTTTTAGTTTCTTTCTCTCTCCTTTTAATTTCCATGAATGTATTGATTTGTGTGTGGTTTCACTGGCTTTCATTTTACTTTTTACTTTTGGATTTTTTTTTTCATTATTTTTTTAGGTGGCTGGCAACCACTTTCAATGAGGTTTTTTTTTCCAATTCTTAAGATATTTAAGTCAATTCTTAAGCCCCCCACAAGTGATGTTGGACACTTGTAGTTAATTTGATACACTTTTGTCCTTGAATTATGATGTAGATTTTTGTTAGTGCTTTTATAAATATATATTTGTATTTGGTTTGAAGTAATATGATAGGTTTATCATATTGTTTGTTATAAGTTTAGCATTTTAATTGGGTTGCCTTGTTGTGTAATGTGTATTAATGCGTAACACTACTTTGTTTTATTTAACAAGAAGAATGAATCGATTAAAACCTTAGATTCATACTACAACCACGATGATTCTACAAAACCTCGAACGCTCAAGAAATTCGTTGGATAGGCGACCTGGATAAGACCCAATCGGTAACATGTACAACACGATAATTTTTGTATATGAATGGAAGAAAAGAAAGATGTGGAAAACGTTGTTCTAGGAGAGATGATACCCCGGTATGGGATTAAAATGATTAGTTTCAATAAATATTTTTTTAAAAACATTAATTTAATTTAGCATTGAATGATTAAGGTCCCAATTTAAAATTTTGCTTAAGGCCCCCAAAATAATTGGGCCGGCCTTGTACGTACAGTCCAGAACATCCAACGGCACGCCGTGATTAACAATCTGGAAAAAACCGAAAGTCGACGCCGCCCGTCTGATCTCTTCTACAATAACCGACCTGCGGTTACCCGAGTCCAACCCAGATAGGTTCGATGGCGGGAATAATTTCGGGTCCGGACCCGGTTCGGGTACCGGGTTTGAGATCGGCCAGAGTCTCGGGTGGGTGAACAAAGAAACGAGGGATGGTGGTGATGCCGGAGTCGACAAGACCTTTAACTCCGACCTTGGAATCGTCGAAGCGCTTCACGTCGTTGGCTCTGTCGTAGCTTTCAGTACTACTCTTGATGATGGTTGTCGTTTTGAGATTTGGGGTGTGTCGGACACGTGGCTTCATCACGTTTTGTCCAGTTCCGATTTGGAACAGAACTGAGGCTGCGGCAGTTGCCATTAATTCTTTGCTATTGGTGTTGAGTCAGTGTGAATAAAGCTTTCTTATTGGTTCTTCTTCCTTCTTGTGTGTGAGTTTAAACTTCAAAAACTGTCACTCTCATTTTTGATGAGTGTAGAACACAACTTTGATTTCCGAAAGAAGACAAGAAATGTGTCCCGATTTGCCGTGATTAGTGTGATTACCACCCAAGTGTCCAATTCAAGCATGCTGCTGGGCCAGACTTTTTGGGCTTACGACAGTGATCCAATCTCAAATTACCCACCCATATCGATGTATTAAACGTGAATTGTTTGTTGTACTCTGTAGTTTTCTTTAGCGGTACGAATTATATAAAGGAAGTTGCAGTTCCACCCACAGATTCTAAAATCAAATTACTTTAAGTTATTTTGATAACTTCGATAGTTGGGAAAAATAAAATTTAAATCCTAGAATTATTTGTTGAAATACGTATAAGTTGAGGTAGAAGACTTTTGTTAATTTAGTTAATTTATTTGAATTGTTTGGTGTGTAGTGACGGAGGGAAATGGCTGGTTTTGTATGATCCATCTCTCCTGTATGTTCTTTGATTAAAAAGAAAAGAAAAAGTATTCCATATTTTACCCTCTGGACTATTTTCTAGGGTTATTCTATATGTAATACCTCGTGAGTACGGTATTTTTAATAGATAAAATTTCACATTGATGGTAACAATATCACACATAATGATAATTACTTCACATATGATTGTACCTACCATCACATTGCTTAGTACCCTAAATTTTTATTTATTATTTAAATTTAATATATATATATCAAATCAAATAGTACCAACATCACATATGATGATACTTACATTACATTTGATGGTACCAATTGAGTAAGTACCATACTCACAAAAAGGGTGTAGGTATTATAGAATGACTCTTTTTCTAATATCTAATATTTTGTATTAGTCTTTTATTATTCTGTATTGGTCTTGACTCTTGTATAACCAAATTTTTTATTTATTTTTTTAAATGCAAATTGCACTCTCTAAAATTGGGGTTATTTTGAAGTTGGCCTTTAATATTTGAAATTTTTAATTTTAGTACTTCACGTTTATTTTTATATTGTCATTCAATTCATTTTCTATTAAATGATGTAACCATTAAATACTAACTAAACTCAAAACGACATCATTTTAATACCCTCAAAAGATATCGTTGAATCCACATCAGGAAAAAAAAATCTTTACTTTTCTCACTATTTTCTTTTTCTCCGATTGTTGTGGCATACCCAAAAGCCATTGACACTCAGCCACAAGGACAAACAACTTCATTATAGATGCTTGAGTTTTTATTTTTATTTTTAATTTACACATATTTAGAATTTTTTAGAATTTGGGGGCTCGGTCCTAATATCGGTAATATAGTCATAATATTTTCTTCTCTAAAAGAAAAATAGTCATAATATTTTCTTAAAAAAAAAATTACTATAGTCATAAACTCATAATATTTATCATACCACATGAGTTCTTTTTTTTATTTTATTTTTATGAAATACGGCATGATTTTCACTTTCTCTTTGTTTTTCTCTCTCTTTCCCTCTCCCTCCCTCCCCTGTTCCTGATACGCACACTAGGCATAGTCTTCTCTTCTCATCCAAACTCAACCTCTTCTTCTTTTTTAGCCTTGAGGACCACTCTGACTTGGTTTCTTTTTCACCTACAATTACAGATCACAGATCCTTGACCCAGTTTGTAGCTCCACCTCAATGGCGAAATTGGAGCCGTTGGACGAACCCGACAGCAAGAAGACAACCACATACAAGAAAATGAATCATGGGTAAACGAAATTCTTTGTCTTCATTGGTTACCTTTTCCTTTGCATATTCTCTCTTCCTTAAACCCTAAATCTGCATCAATGGGGTTTGATTTATTTATTTTCCTGTGATTTGTTTGTGGGATTTGTCTCGAGGTTGTCTTTCTCTGCATAAAAAATGCTTTTGAATCGTTTTTGTTTGTATATGGGTTGTGTGGATTTCGTTTAATTTGTGTATGTGGGTTTTGTATACAAGAGTTATGATTTGTCTTTTTTGTATTAGATTAATTATTGGGTTTAATTGGTCTTAACTTATGTTTACAGAGGAATATGCAACAATATAACGAGGTTGAGCTCTTTGCTCTTGGAATGGGTAATTACAATTCGTATAAAAAAGGTTAGGGTTGGAGTGTGTTGTTGTGTGAGAAAGACTCTATGCTTTTTTTCTTTTCTTTTTTCTGTTTGATTTTCCTACGGTTTCTCGGCAGGCAAACAAATGGAGGTTTAAGTGTTTTTAAATTGCTTTAAGTGACTTTATGATTGCGATTTTCATAATTAAGTTTTTAATTTCTTTGATAATATGAGAATGATGTGCTTGTTGTGAAATGGTTGAGGAATTTGTTAATGTGGTGAGTTTGGGCTACATATTGCTTAGCAGCTAAATTGCCAAGGCTTAGAGGCGTAGTTCTGCATAGTGCAATTCTTTCTAGTCTTCGTGTGCTCTGCCATGTCAAGTTCATATTTTGCTTTGATATTTATAAGGTGAGGAGTCTGTCTTCTTTCTTATAATAGAGATGTTGTGAGTTAGCTTGATCATAAGAACAGGGCAGCCAATGAAATATCAGTATAACAGTGTACTTCCAATCAATTCCATTGGTAGACTTGGTATTTTCCACTCGTTTATGCTATTTCTGCTGCATTTTCAAGGTAGTAGCCATCCTATTTATGAAGAACATCAAAGTGATTTAGCCTTTTTGCTAGGAAGTCTATGACTGCCACTGTCCGTTATATTGGAATCTCCCCATTCCTGAAATTAAATTTTTTAGTTATAATAATACAATGTGAATGAGTTTCATGTATTGATAACTGATGAAAATAAAACGTCAATATTGTAGGGTCATCCCAGTGCTGCTGGTTGAATTGGTGAGCAATTTCTGACCTAAAAAAGTTATGGTCAATATTATGGAAATCCTCTTATTTATGTTCCTTGTACAACAAATATGGATTTAAGATGTAAAATTGTTTTGAAGTTTAAGGATTTGGACTTGTGCAAAATTGTGATTTTAGCTTCATTGTTATTTATTTATTTTTTATTTTTAAATAGCCTATCCTTTTTCTTTCTTTTTTTGGTCAAATTGATAACTATAGATCCACGCCAATCGTCCTCAAACCAAGCATTTTTCCATCTACTCTATTCTATTGGTAACGTGAAAATTCTCCTTGTTAGTAAATTCCGTTACAATTAAGTTTTTTAATATAATATCCATGGAAGAAAATAAATTAACATAAATATAAATTCTATTAGAATTAAGTTTTTTAATATAATATCCATGGAAGAAAATAAATAAACATAAATATAAAAAAACAGGAATGAAATTTATTTGCAAATCATTAAAATAATTATTAATTTGGTAGGATGCGTAACAAAATTGGTAAAACAAAACTGCGATCAATCGCAAATGATGTAACCAAAATTACGATCGATCCCATTTTTCTTCATTAAAAATGCAATCGATCGCAACTTTCCCAACAATAATAGCATTTAAGTTAGACCGATCGCGCAATTCCTTTGAAAATTTGGACCGATTCGATCGCTGGTCCCCTGAAATTGTACAAAGAATACAGCGATCGATTGCAAAAATTTCTTTGAAATTTTAGGACCGATCACAAGTTTTTCTAGAAATTGTACAGGGAATAAACCGATCGATCGCAAAAATTCCTTTGAAATTTCTCGATCGATCGCAAGTTTTTCCAGAAATTGTACAGGGAATAAACCGATCGATCACAAAAATTCTTTTGAAATTTCTCGATCGATCGCAAGTTTTTCCAAAAATTGTACAGGGAATAAACTGATCGATCGCAAAAATTCCTTTGAAATTTCTCGATCGATAGCAAGTTTTTCCAAAAATTGTACAGAAAATACAGCGATCGATCGCAAAAATTCCTTTGAAATATTTGGACCGATCGTAACTTTTTCCAGAAATTGTACAGTGAATAAACCGATCGATCGCAAAAATTCCTTTTGAAATATTAGGACCGATCGCAAGTGTGAAAGAAATTGTACAAAGAATAAATCGATCGATCGCAAAAATTCTTTTAAAATATTAGGATCGATCGCAAGTTTGAAAGAAATTGTACAGAAAGTCCATGTAATGCTGTCAATGGTGTACGTAATAGTAATAATGATAGTAATAATTTTACTACTATTATGCTTTATGTGGTTAGGCAAGAAATTTGTTGTTGTTTTTATTATTTATTTATTTTTTTCCTTCTTATTATATGTATTAGTATCATACTGATTGACATTTATTCAAAAGTGATAATTTTTTATCTAATTTTTATTTAATTGTCATAGTTCTTCGGATGTGTATCATTTGTTTTTTATTTTCTTAGTATAATATTTATAATTTTCTAAAGGTTTGTCTGAGATAGGTTCAACCAGTGTTGTTGCACTTATAGCACCCAAGACGAAGGAATTAGGTTTGCCGAATAAATGGAGTGGTTAGGTGGGTGTTGTTATTTGTATATTCATTATAATCATAGAAATATGTAACAGGTGACAAGTATTGTAATATTGAAATTTGGTTAGGTGGCTATATGGATTTTAGTGTTTATTAATAAAGGTTTAGTAATAAATTGTTAATGTTTGTCAAATATGATATTTTATCTCATGAGTGATATAAGTTGTGTCTAATGTTGTTTAGCTGTTGCCAAAATGTATAACCTTTGTCATAACTTATAAATTTAAAAAAAGTTTTCTCAAATCATTGGACTTCGGTGAGATTTAGTATGGTTTGAGTCAAAGTAGATACTCATTTTCATAATGTATGTAATATGTCCCAAGTATTGTAAAACGTCTCTTTCTTGGTAAATATTGTATTCTCTATTGTAAGATATGTGTCAAAATATAAAAAAGGTGACAGGTATTGTAATATTGAAATTTGGTTTGGTGGCTATATGGATTTTAGTGGTTATTAATAAGAGTTTAGTAATAACTTGTATATGTTTGTCAAATTTGATATTTTATCTCACAAGTGATGTACGTTGTGTTTAATTTTGTTTAAATTTTGTCGAAACGTGTAATCTTTGTCAAAATTTGTAAATTTAGAAAAAAGTTTCTCATATTTTGACATTCAGTGAGATTTAGTATAGTTTGAGTCAAAGTAGATACTTCTTTGATAATGTTTGTAAATATGTCCCAAGTATTATAAATAATCTCTTTGTTGGAAATCTAAGAATATAAATAATGTAAAGATGTAGAAGAATAGAAATATAAAATGAGATGTAGAGAAGAGAGGCAAGAGGGTTTACATGGGTCGGCATTATATATAGCCAGGGGCGGAGGCAGAAAAAAGTTTTAGGGTGGGCTAATTGCAAAAAAAAAAAAAATCTTGACTGGGCTAATTACTTAATTTAAGGTTTTTTTTTTAATTTTTTTTACCATGAAGGGGAAGCAGCGCATATATATAATATATATATATATATATATATATATATATATATATATATATGGTAATAAGGTGGTATAACCAGCCAAGATATATATATCAAAACAAATTTAATAGGAGGCAGTAGAACCAGCCAAATATATATTAAAACAGTTTAATATAATGAATGTTAATGCAAGAAGTTATCAAGAAAAAATTACTTCATTGAAAGTAATAACTTACTGTTTAACAAAGGATTTATCAAATAGACTGGAGGCTGATTGCTTCCATGATTACAAGTTTAATTTGGATGTGGGGTTTACAAGAGAACTGGAGAAGGCAACCTATTCTAGTTCAAAGCTTCAACACATGAATGCTTGGAACTTTACAAGAGAAGGTTACAAGTTCTTTTAAGGAGTTCTTCTTGTTTAGTAATAACATTTAATGATTTGGTTAAAACATTTATAGATTTATCAGCACAACAATTATCAGTGCAACCAAATTTAATATCTGGGGTTGAGGATGATGAAGATGAATATTCATCATCAATCTCATCTGGTGATATTTCATTTTCACTATCAGTATTTCTTAATTCAAGAAGATCATACAATTCTTCTTTTTCTTTATCATTTATTTGAAGTTGGTTAATTTTTTGTTTAACCTTACAGTCATTGGCAAAATGACCATATTTCCCACATTTAAAACATTTTGTTTTCTTTTTATCAAATTTTTTATTATCATATTTTTTATAATTTTTATTAGATTTTTTAGAAAATCTTTTATTTTTATTATAATATTCATTTGGTTGAAAATTTTTCTTTTTCTTCCAAATTCTTCGTTGTTTATCATATTTTTCTCTTTTATGTTTAATATGTTTTCTTTGTGAAGGAGCCATGGAAAGAATTCCATATTGCTCACAGAAATTTCCCATTTCATATTTAGCTTTTATTTTATTATCACTTTGTTGTTTAGCAATTCTTTGTTCAATGCACATTTTAAACCTTCTTATTTAATAGTGCTTATTATATCTCCATATGTTAAGGTATCATAATCAATGATCCCATTGGAGTTGCTTAACACAGTTCTAATCTTATGGGCAAAAAGATTAGGTAAACCATCAATGAATTTTTCTTTCCAATATGGTTTATTACTATCTTCTCTTAACATAACTCTAGAGGTAAAGACATCTTCATACCATCTAAAGTCACTCATGGTTGGGCATTTAAGATTACTTAATTGGCCATGAATCCTAGAGGTAATGTTACTAGGTGTACCAATAAAGTGCCTTATTATTGTGAAAACAAGGGAATTAACTCCATCAGGAATTCCCATTCCAATTCTTTCATTCGAAGATGGGGTTACCTTCTTTCGTCTTTCTTAACAGAGTGTTTAATAAGATCTCTAGATTCTTCAGTGAGATGTTTCTCCCACCAAGATTTCAATTTTCCAGAGAAACCTGTGACTAATAAATCAATTATTTCAGGGTGATTTAATTGATGATTAGTCATATAACTATTAGCAACCATGGTTAAATGGCTAAGTTTATTAAGAACTTCTTGTTCAGAAAGTCCATCAATATTCCATTCATAAAGTTTATCAGCAGACACCGAGAATTGGTGTTGAAAGCTTCTTTCTTCAAATTGCATATCCGGAGGTGTAGGCCTAGGATACCAATTTTTTGTGAAAGTTGTTGGGTTTGGTTTTTTATTAGTTATTCTTTGGAGTTTACCAAAAGCTTTTTCAAGTTTATCAATCTCTTCATCAGAAGTTGTTTCTGAATTTGAAGAGCATGTTTCAACAATGACTTCACCATTTTTATTTATTACATTTATTGTGGAGGGTTCTCCTTTTACTTTATTTAATTCTTTTAACATTTGGTCAATCTTTTCCCTAGTTTTTGTTTGACTAGTTTTAAGACTTAAACCAGTTTTTAATTCTTGAGCTTTTATTAAAGGAGTTTCTATTTTAATAGAATCTGGTTTAATATGGATTGAATAAATTTTATTTTCAATTTTATCAAGCTGATCACCAATAACATTTAAACATTTATTAGTATAATTGTTTTGTTCAATTATTTTTCTTTCTTCATCATTTTCAGGAATTTTAGGAGGAAGTTTAAATGGAAAGGCTTTTACTAAGTCTTTTCCAATATTTATTAAAATGCTTTCTTTTGGTGGATGAGAGGATTCAACAGTTGTTTTATCATGTTTTGTCCACTTTGTAGTGGTTATAACATTTAACTCTTTTAATTCTGAATAATATTTATCAACAAAATCAAAGAAGTGAATATTCATTCTTAGATCTTGCATTACAGATTTCCATTTATTAAAAATTAATTTCTTTTCTTCTTTATCATGGGTTTTGCGATGTTTTTCTCGCCTACCCTTGTTTTTCTCAAAATCAAATTCTGAATTTAACATTTCCCAATTTATTTCAAATTAAGGGTTTTTTAATAACATTTAATTGGTTATCATTGTCTCCAAGCATTTCAGAGGCAGTTGGTTCTAAAGATTCATTATCAGATTCAACGGCTTCATTTGTTTTATTATCAACCGTATAATAGGTTGAATTTATTTGAGAAGAGTCTTCTTTAACACCTTTTAGCTTAATATCTTTATTATCTTTTTTAATATTCTTTTCTTTTTGTTTATTAAGATTTAGTTCATTAAGCTATTTTTCTAAATCTTTTTCTCTTTCTAGATCTTGATCTCTTTTATTAGTTGAAGAAGAACCAGAAAATGAGTGTCATGAACTAGAGTATTTTATCATTGAAGGTATTTTTGGTTTACTATGGTCGAATCTTATTTTAACAGTTCCATCATGGTATTGTGTAACAGATTCTAAATTATCTGCTTCATCAAGGTTTATTGGTTTTTGAATTGTGGGTGGCATCTCATTTGGGAGATTCCATTCTTCAGGAAGTTTGATATCTTCCCATTTTATCATTTTTGGGACATTTACGTTAATTTCTTCCCTACTGGCTTGTAATAACAAAGTTTGATCTTTTGGATCTTTTATTAGAGCTTGAGGGTCCAAATTTGTTTTAAACAGCTTATAGTATATCCTATATACTAAAGCAAGGGAACTACTTCCTTCTATCATGTGATATCCAGAAGTATTTATTCTTAAGGTTAGTGCTTTTTCAGGAGCACCATCATCAAGACTTAGAGTTAAGTCTGGGTTAACATTGAAACTGATTGGGCCATGGCTGACATTGGCTTCAACCATTCCTAGACGGGCTTGATTCTCATTTGTGAATCTAGCATCAATTAATCTTAACAAGACAGAGGCATTGATTCCTCGTCTAGTGAAGGTTTTAATACCAACTTGGATTAATCCAATATGGATGAATCTGAATCCTTTATTCTTGAATTCTTTCATTTCCTTTTTTCGGAATAAAGGACATTCTTCTTAATTTTTATTAAGAGCATAAGCTCGTTCAACAGTTTTTACTTTGTGTTCGGGCTTGAATACACCCGAAACCCATGAGGTTTGATAAACCTCTTTTTTATCAACTTTTGGAAGATTCCAATTTTGGAGATCATTATCAGAATGAAGAATTTCATCTTCTTCATGCACTATATCACTTAATGATGCCAGAGTACAAATCCAGATCTAGTACTGACAGTTGAGTTAGATCTGCGAAATTTATTCAACATTTTCAAATTTATCAATTTATTGAGTTAATCAAATTAATCTCTTTAAAGTTTTCTCACTTACTATTATCTTATTTTCTCTCTTTACCTGTATCCTGTCCGCTCATGCCCACCGCTCATGCCACTCTCTCAGGACTTATTGTTTGGAAAAAGGACTCACTGTTTGGGTAAGGACACACAGTTTTGAAATAGACAAGATAATAACAAGAGATAGACAATATCAAGATTAGTATGAGGAACACAAAGAACTGATTAACAAGAAAGGAAGAACAAATTTAACAAATAGTAACACAACGGCCAACAAAAGAGCAAGAACTTGGCTCTGATACCATGAAGGGGAAGCAACACATATATATCAATAACAATAAATATATATATATATATATATATATATATATATATATATATATATATTATATAAAAAATATAGGTAAAAAAAAAAAAAAAAACCTTGACTGGGCTATAGCCTAGCCAAGGTTGAACGTGGCTATGCCACTATATATAGTTGACATCCACGGGCAAAAGCCTTATGTGCTACATCTTTAATATATTTTTGTAAGTTACAATATGTTGTGAAGTGTCCTATTTATATATTGAACTACTAACACAACTCTCACATCTAACCAATATAGGATTCCTTAACCGTGCGCGTCTCTGGTATATGTTTCCATGGTTTTAATTTAATTTTGTCATCCATCTAAAGCAAAGAACCATGTTATACGTTTGAATGTTTGCTAGAAAAATGATGACTAAGCCTCCGTATTCTTTTTTTGTTGGCCACTTTGATTGTAAAGTGACCTAATAATAAAAAACTCCAACATGATGATCGATGTCCACCTTACTTGGATTTGAATAATAGGTGCATCATAAATACCTACTTGTTTGCTGAAGGGCAGAAGTCTCACATAATAGTAATGGACAACCATGACAAGTACTAGAAGCAGCTTTCTATTTTGCTGTTGCTTCAATTGTTTGACTAACATCATAAATATTGATATAGACCGGTCTCGAATGCTGCATGAGCTCTCTAGAGTCTAGTGGTATTCTCATGGAATGAGATCCCATGCAATACTAAAAGTATTGCATGAGGATGCAATACCTTTTTTTGTGGTTGAGGTTGAAAGTTACAAAAACTTTTTACCTTAATCACTCATTTTAAAAACTAAAAAAAATTAAAAATTAACCAATTAAAAATTTGAAAATTTTGAACTATGCAATTCCCATGCAATGGGATCTCAATTCGATTCGATATATATTAATGTTTGAATAACATTCTTTCCCCTCCCATCTAGATGAAAAATGAAAAGAAAAATATAGAAGTTTTAAATTCTTATTACTGTTTTCGATTGAAAACTATTAACATAACACCTAAGTCATCAGAAGTAACATTGTTGTTGTGAAGATTAGACAAATTATAACCATCTAACATTTTCCTTCTCAAAAATTCTCGAAGTTCATTTATAGTAGGCATTTTTGATAATTTGAATGTAAGCAGACACTTATAACAGTGATATTGTCCAGTGATCTCTTATGAAGAAGAACTTATATTCAAGAAAATTACCCTCACGATCAGTGGCGGCGCCACATTGATTGAGACCAGGGGGTTCAAATGAACCCCCTGATTTCATGAAAACAAATTTGAATATAGGTATTTTTTTTTTGCTAAATATTTATATATTATATAGATACTGAACCTTCTGAAATAAGATATTAAACCCCCTGATGTGAGATCTCAATTGGCTCAGTCCATTAAACCCCTAAAAAAAAGTCAAATAACAATAACAAAAAAATAAATTAACTAGATAACAACAATAACAAAAATAACAAAAATAGCTCAAATAATTACAACCAGTTATCAATGACCCATTTCTTTAGTCAGTCCAATAAGATTTTGTTCAATTAATTTTTTTGAAAAAAATTATCCTGAATTTACTTACCTTAGAGCATTCATATGGACTTAGCCAAAACCCAATTTCAGCTACCATGTGCCTAATATACCTAAAAAAAAGATCCCCATTGGATTATCAATTCATTAGGAAAAATAGTATTGAGCTACAATGTTTTTAAATAGAAAACACACTAGCTTAGATAACTCAGTTGTTTATTATTTTTCTCGAACCAAACTCTTTGCTCTCTATCGTTTTATTTATTTTCTTCATAATTTTTCCCGTTCTTCTCTCTGAGTGAAAGTCTCTTTCTCTACGACTTCCCTACGAAACAAACGCAACTCTAGCGAGACTTGGGAAGAGTATTTTGCAGCTCTGGCGAGAACTGGGAAGGGTAGATCAGAGCAAAAATCTCTATAAAAATCCCCCACGTTTGTTTTAATTTTTAATTTTTTTTTTTTGTGATGTTAATATATTCAAGTTTTTGAATGAACCCCCTGAAAAGATTTCCTGGAGCCGCCACTACTCACGTTGGTGTTTAGAGAAATTTAATTAACCAAATGGAAAGTAGTTCTTGAATATGTGTAATTAGATAATTTTTATTTAAAAAAAACAAGGAGATTTACCTTTTTCCCATCCTTTCCAAGAATCAGAGAGCAATGCATATGTAATTTAGGAGCTATTTGATCATAGTTTACAAACCTGTATACCGGAACAGTTGAAGAGCTTGCACAAGTCTTGCCGATTGACAACATCATTGTAAACGTATCTCCGAATCTTCAAGAGCATGCATATATTTATATATATAAATCCACATGCCAATCAGATTCAGAATAGAACACAAATTGTTTTCATCACAAAAACTAAGGGAATATGAAAGAGAAAGACCTTAACGTGCTTGTGATGCATGCATGTCATAGGGAAGACAATTTGAACACAAAGACCGACGACAATCTATGCAAAAGTGATCCAAATCGTTCTTCTTTGCATTTTGATGCATGACGCAAGTGCTGAAGTATATGCTGCTGTACATAGCATTTAGCCATGGAGGTACCCCTACATAACTCTTCTGCAAAATCATTTGACATCAAATGAGTAAGTGTATATATATCTTCTACCACAAATATTTTTGATTACATGCTTTACAGAAAATGAAAAAATTGAAACAATTTTAAATACTACTAATAACTAATATAATTACAATTTGCTATATATAAAGTGAAAGAAGAGAGATAGAGGATGATATTTGTACTTCATATCTCGATGAATGGAATCGTTTGATGCTGGTTTCTTTCATAGTTTCTCTCTGAAAGGCTCTAAGCTTGACGTCTCTATCAAAAAATATATATAGGTGCGCTTGTGTTGGCCAAGTTCCTTACACACTTCTTTAGATTCAGTAAATTTCCATTTTCGATGAATTCACAGTAAAATTTCTCCGTGTCAGCCTAGAAATTGGATAGGACTCCTTTTTCTTAATGGGTGAGGTTTGAATTACGGATTTAAAAGTGTATTCATTTAAATCTCCAAAAGAAAAAAAGAAAAAGAAATTACTTGGTTGAAATGGGTTAACCCATATGTTATGAACTTTTTCTCTTTGCGTGTCTCAGAAGAAGTCTGCCACCATGCATTGAAAGAATTTATTGCAAGACATGTTTTGGAGACTATGAACTATGTCATGACTAATAAATTTTTTATGCTAAGAAGGAATCCCTCTGTTTAAAATTTTACGAATTGGGTACAAGGATGTTTAGCTTGGGCCAAATTTGTCAAAAAAATGTAATTTTTTAAAGTTTTTCGGTCAAACATGTCTTTGTTGATATTAATTTAAAATATGGATTAATTGCAAATCGTCTTTATAAAGATAACTTTCACGTTATAAAAAACGATTTTTAAAAAATTTACATGAAAGTCGTTTTTACAAAAAACAACTTTCACGTGTGTTCGTTTGCATCTCAGTAAAATAACGTCTTTATAAAAGACAATTTTTCAAACAAATTTATATCAAAGTTGTCTTTGTAAAAGATGATTTTCACGTTTTTTAAAGTTAAGAATTTTTTAGCAAAAAAAAAAAAATTAAGAATTTGAAAGGGTCTTATCAAATTTCTGTCAAATGTTGTTTTTGTAGAAGACGATTTTTAAGTTAATAAAATTTTTGTTGAAAATTGTCTTTTGAAAGGACGACTAACGTAAAAGCAATAAAAAAACGTCTTTCTTAAAGACGACTTTTACGGAAAAATCGTTTCTCCTAAAGATGATTCACAATTAGTCCATATTTTAAATTAATATCAATAAAGGCATGTTTGACCGAAAAGCTAAAAAAAAAAAAATGCATTTTTTTGGAAAATTTGGCCGTTTATTCTGGTCTAGCCTGTTTTGATAATACTAACGCTTTTTAGTTACACATAATATTTATACATGGTAGCATTTTTTGTTTCAATAAGTGTAGAGACAAAATTTATGCAAATTCTTTTATAATTATTTGATATGATCTTGTGTACAATAAAAATGACATTAGTAATAAATTATGTTAAAAATATTATTACTCCTATTACAATAGATTATATTAACGTTGTAAAAATGTTTTCATTATTCTTTTTACTGCCTCACAATTCCCTCGTTTCTTTATGTTTTTTCTAACCGTACCTCTGTCACTCAATAGTTACATTTAAAACAAAAAACCTGCAGTCATTTACTCCTGCACCAAAACTAACCTAAACATTCTATGAGGGAATGAGATCCCATGCAATACCAAAAAGGTATTGCATGGGTGCAATACCACCTTTTTCCTCATAATTTTTTTTTTCTACTTTTTGTAGTCTTTTACTATTTTATCCGTCTGACATTTTTTTTATTTTTATTTTATTTAAAGGCTGAGATTAAAAGTTAACTTTTTAACTTTAAATCTCAGCCATTCAAATGAATTGCAGTCCATGCAATACCCTAGGTATTGCATGGGATCTCAATCCACTTCTATGAGATAGCACTATCCATTGTTCATTCACTAAATTTATTGTTTCTCTTTTACTGCATATTGTTGGGTAATTAATTAAGATGGGTGAATTTTACACCTACCTCACCTGCATATTAGAATGCCCTACCTCACCTGCATATTACAAAGCCTTTAAAGTTAGAGCTCTGTCACTCCATCCCCGCAGGGGCAGAGAATCCATCGCTGTCTAAAATATTCTACTTGGTTTAACGATAGCTACCCAATGTTCGGTCACTGGTCACGTACGGAGCATTTTATATAAGGATTAAATAACTTAAAGTCTAGAAGCCACCGTTGATTTCACTAACATTTTGTTCACAGTTTATAAATACAAAGGCATTCATTCATATATATATATATATATATATAAAAATAAAAAAAATTCTAAGAGCAGAAAATGTTTAAAAGGCACATTAATTCCTCTAGCTAATTGCAGGAGCTGTGATCCCAAATTAGGATAATAATTGCTGCCACTTAACTGATAGTGCAAATTTGGTAAGCACGCCACTAGTGGCAAGGATGGAAAGCTTGTAACTCATCCCCTAAAATTTAGTAAGAGATCAAAACCACTTTCAAAATAATGAATAACTAATCAATTATTCAAAGGCTGACTTTAACATATTTGTTATATGCTAAATAACCTAAAAGAGCATTGCCCAACCTCAAATAGAATGCAAAAATCATATATATATATATATATATATATATATATATTCAATTATTATATATCCTATATATATGCGCTGCCTTAACCTTTGAGAATTAGCAACTTGAAAACATTTCTTTAGAGATGTTATCCTTACTCCTTAGCAATGTGAAAATATTTATGTCTATACATTGTAGTGAGCTACTATATATGAACGGGCAAAAAGTTGTGTAGAAAAAGAAAGTGGGGATTATGGTCCCACTAATGCCGAGTAATCCTAGCAAACAAATTTAATTACTCTTTCAAGACCACCACAATGCAGCTGACAACATTTATCAAGATGTCGTTAATGCCGAATTAATCTCTTTTTAATTGTTCATTGGCGCTTCATATTGCCTCGGCAAAATTGAATCGCTAGCTTCAGAGGTGTGGAAAATGAGACATCGCAAACAAACTTTGTTTCCCCTAACTTATTCCTGCCTAGGAGCAAGAATGGTGACTTCAATTCTGGTATCTACACAGCAGGGAAAAAGCTCAAATTATTTGGCTTTAAGATGAGAAAAAAGTCAACGGTCAACGGTCAAGGTATGTGTAGTTTTCTCAAAGGTCACAAGCTGTGGCTTTATGTGACTAGGCAACGTCTACCTCCTAAACAATAAAAGGATGAAATTGATGTTGGGAAAGTGACTCAAATTCCTATGTTAATTAGGAAAACTAATTGAGTTTCCTTAGTGAAGAAGGAAAACTAATTAGGTAATTTCTTGGTTTGCTTGATGTGGAAGAAAATGTGAGTCATTGGTGTGGAAGGAAAGACTATTCCTTGGTGTAGAAGAAAAGGTGAGTCCTTGGTGTGAAATGAAAGACTATTCCTTGGTGTGCAAGGAAAGTCTATTCATTATTAAAGAATTAATGTATTCCTTGCCCACTAAGTAATAGAATTGAAGTCTTATAAATAGACTATGTTACCAAGTATTTGGAGGCCTGGGAGCCCTAGGGGGCTCTCCCCTATAGAGAGAGAGTGCGTTTACAAGGAGGCTTGGAGCCCTAGGGGGCCATCCCCTATAGGGAGAGAAGAAGAAAGAGCACCTTGAGAAAAGTGCAACTTGAAGGTGGCTGGAGCCCTAGGGGGTTCTCCCCTATAGAGAAAGGAGGAGAAAGAGCACTACATGAAGAGTGCGGCTACAAGAAGGCTTGGAGCCCTAGGGGGTTCTCCCCTATAGAGAGAGGAGGAGAAAGAGCACTACATGAAGAGTGCGGCTACAAGAAGGCTTAGAGCCCTAGGGGTTCTCCCCTATAGAGAGAAAGAGAAAGAGCACCTTGAGAAGAGTGCAAGTTGAAGAACGCTTTGGCCTAGGATTCCTCCCTGCGGGGAGAAGCGAAAGGTTTGGGTATTCTCTGAGGTTTATGGGTTAGCGCACAAATAAAGAATAATTTGTGACGCTTGTATTAATGCAGAGAAGTATCACAGATATATTTGGGATTTCCTCTAGAGAGTTTGTTGAGTGTTAATTTCTAGAGAGATTATTATTGTATTTGGTGAGGACCTTAAGTTAGGTATAAAACTTGAGAAGAACTATTATAATTGCGTATTATAATAGTGGATTTATTCGGAGTTTGTCCCGTGGTTTTTTCCCTTCAAGTAGAAAGGGTTTTTCCACGTAAATTTTTGTGTTCTTGTGTGTGATTGTGCTTGTTATTTATTTCCGCATCCCACAGGTTTTAGGAATAAGGTTTTATTCCCAACAAGTGGTATCAGAGCTTTGGTTTCGAGTGGGAGCGATGACCGGAGAAGACGGAAAGACGTCAGGAATTGAGAAGTTTGATGGCACAGACTTTGGGTATTGGAAGATGCAGATTGAAGATTATGTTTGGTATAAGTTTGCTACAGGCGCACACAAGTATGACTATGAAGAAAAAAAAAATGATCTTAGTCAAAGAAGGTTTGCTTTGATTAAGGTGGAGCTATTCCAGAAGGAATGAAGACTACTTGATGGAATTTGAGTCAAGGTGGAGATTGTTGGGAAAGTGCCTCAAATTCCTATGTTGATTAGGAAAACTAATTGAGTTTCCTTAGTGAAGAAGGAAAACTAATTAGGTAATTTCTTGGTTTGCTTGATGTGGAAGAAAATGTGAGTCCTTGGGTGTGGAAGGAAAGACTATTCCTTGGTGTAGAAGAAAATGTGAGTCCTTGGTGTGAAAGGAAAGACTATTCCTTGGTGTGCAAGGAAAGTCTATTCCTTATTAAAGAATTAATGTATTCCTTACCTCACTAAGTAATAAAAATGGAAGTCTTATAAATAGACTATGTTACCAAGTATTTGGAGGCCTGGGAGCCCTAGAGGGCTCTCCCCTATAGAGAGAGAGTGCGTCTACAAGGAGGCTTGGAGCCCTAGGGGGCCATCCCCTATAGGGAGAAAAGAAGAAAGAGCACCTTGAGAAGAATGCAACTTGAAGGTGGCTGGAGCCCTAGGGGGTTCTCCCCTATAGAGAGAGGAGGAGAAAGAGCACTACATGAAGAGTGCGGCTACAAGAAGGCTTGGAGCCCTAGGGGGTTCTCCCCTATAGAGAGAGGAGGAGAAAGAGCACTACATGAAGAGTGCGGCTACAAGAAGGCTTAGAGCCCTAGGGGGTTCTCCCCTATAGAGAGAGGAGAAGAAAGAGCACTACATGAAGAGTGCGGCTACAAGAAGGCTTAGAGCCCTAGGGTTTCTCCCCTATAGAGAGAAAGAGAAAGAGCACCTTGAGAAGAGTGCAAGTTGAAGAAGGCTTTGGCCTAGGATTCCTCCCTGCGGGGAGAAGTGAAAGGTTTGGGTATTCTCTAAGATTTATGGGTTAGCGCACAAATAAAGAATAATTTGTGACGCTTGTATTAATGCAGAGAAGTATCACAGATATATTTGGGATTTCCTCTAGAGAGTTTGTTGAGTGTTAATTTCTAGAGAGATTATTATTGTATTTGGTGAGGACCTCAAGTTAGGTATAAAACTTGAGAAGAACTATTATAATTGCGTATTATAATAGTGGATTTATTCGGAGTTTGTCCCGTGGTTTTTTCCCTTCAAGTAGAAAGGGTTTTTCCACGTAAATTTTTGTGTTCTTGTGTGTGATTGTGCTTGTTATTTATTTCCGCATCCCACAGGTTTTAGGAATAAGGTTTTATTCCCAACAATTGAAGATGCCTTCGCTCTTCGACTCGAAGATTGGGATGGTGTCAATCATCAGATCATCACTTGGCTCCGCAACACCTCCACTCTTTCTGTTAGTATGGAATTTGGGGGTTATGACATAACTAAGGACGTATGGGACATGTTTGCTTCTCGATATGCTGGATCAGATGGTGCTCGAGAGTATCACCTCATGGTTACTCTATATCAGTTACGCCAGGATCCAGGAAAGCGCATCACTGCTTTCCACAGTCATATGAGGTTTTTTTGAGATCAAGTAGCTGCTTCTAAGCCAGTCATCCGGTCCGTCTCCGATGCCAAGCTTGTCAGTGCACACTGAGAGCATCTCCGTCTTCATCAGTTCTTAATGGGCATTCTCGATAACTTCGAGTCTGTACGCAGTCAGTTGCTTAATCGTTCTCCTCTGCCCACTGTCAATCAAGCTGTTAATAATTTGGTCCGTGAGGAAACTCGTTTGAAATCTTATCGCTCCTTTCAGCCTCACACGACAGTTCTTGCCACTCTAGCCTTAGTTGGTCCCACTGTCATAACTCCGTCGAGGGGTCATGATAAAAGGCGATTAAATCAGAAGAATTCTCATCTTATCTGTGCCTTTTGTAAGAATCGCGGTCACACTATTGATCAGTGTAACATGCGTGCACGCATTCTTCAGCGCTCTGCAGCCTTGACTGCCTCTGGGTCTGTACCATCATCTAATGTTGCATCTTTTGATCCTGTCTCATTGACTACACTTACTTACAGCATAGCAGATCTGTAAGCCCTCTTCAGTTAGGTTCACCCACCGTCTTCCAATGCATCCAATCTTGCTCTTTCTATGACACCAGGTTTCTCTTCTGAATGGTTCTTAAATTCTGCCTGCTGCAATCTCATGACGGACAATCCTTACCTCACAAGTGCCTACACTTTTCATGTCTTATCTACTATTACCACTGTTGATGGCTCCGCCATGACTGTTAGTCATGTCGGCTCCATCTCTACACCCAACTTATTTGTCTCTGATGTTTTTTGTGTTCACAAACTGCACCTCAATCTTTTATTTGTTGGCTAATTAACCGAACTTGGTTTAAACTTGTTCTTTTTTTCTCGTGGTTGTCTTATGCAGGATTCTTGAATGGGGCAGATCGTTGGGACCGCTCGTAAGGTTGGACAGTTGTTTGAGCTCACTACCCTTCACTTTCCTTTTTCATCAGTCTCCACACCCGTTGTTGTTGTTTCTGCTTCCATCGAGTTGTGGCACTCTCGTCTAGGTCATGTTTCCCTTCCTTGTATTCAAACCTTAGTATCTAAGGGTCTATTAGGTTCAATTTCTTCCAGTCCATTTGATTGTATGCCATGTAAGCTCGGCAAGCAACTTGCTTTACCTTTTAATAATAGTGAGTCTATTGCTTCTACAACTTTTGATCTTATTCATTTAGATATATGGGGGCCCTCTTCTGTTCCCACAGTGGGGGGTTAAGATATTTTGTTATTTTTGTAAACGATTTTTCTCGGTATACTTGGATTTATTTAATGAAAAATCGTTCTGAAGTTCTCACCATATATCGTGATTTTGCTAAAATGATTCAGACTCAGTATTCTAAAGCTATTAAGGTATTTCGATCTGACAATGCACAAGAATATAGACAAACTGATTTTTTTACTATTCTTAAACACTATGACACTATTTTTCATACCTCTTGTCCTGGCACCTCACAACAAAATGGAACAGCTAAACGTAAACTCCATCACATCCTAGACACTATTAGGGCTCTCACCAATGCAGCCTCCACTCTTGTCTCATTCTGGGGTGAAGCTGCTCTCACTGCAGTGTACACCATCAATCGATGTCCTTCACTTGTCATTCAGAACACAACACCATATGAACGGTTGTTTGGCACGACCCCAAACTATAGTTTACTCAAAGTTTTCGATTATGTCTGTTTTGTTCTTCTTCAACCACATGAGCGCACTAAACTTCAACTCCGCTCATAGTTATGTTGTTTTCTTGGTTATGGTCTTGAAGAAAAGGGGTGTCACGCCCTAAACCTAACAAGGTCTAGTGCATGAGAAGACTACAACTCAATCACCTGTAAATTTTTTTCTCATTCAATACATAACTATATGTCAATTTAGAATATCAAAAGTCCATTATCAAAAGTTCTAGTACACTAATCCATAAGTTCATACATTAAGCCATTTACATATATGTACGCCCTCAAAATAATGTCAGAGCTTTATAACCTTTACATTGACCACTGGCCACAAAAGAATGGAGGTCTGTGCATAATTACATATAATTACATATCAGTATTCCTATACAAAAATATCTCTTAGGATGTGCAACCCCAGCAACAACTCTGGGTCTAACACACCTAAGGTTGAACTACTAAAAATCCAGTCTCCACAGAGTAGTTGTCTAACTACTGCCACCCACAAAAATTCAGCTTGCTGAATCACTGCCTACTTTGTAAAAATCATAATAAAAAGGAATGAGCTAAAGCCTAGTAAGTAGCATAAATAATGGGGTTAGGGGAAATGCAAGTTTATTGATACTAAAGCATGTTACGAAACATAACGTAGATTTGGAAACTTTTATATAAGTTCTCTCAAAATCATCTTCCTTGCAATAATCTGAAAGATTTAAAAGAATAATGCAACACCAAGCTTTTCAAGATATAAATAATGAAACTACATGATACACCATGTGAGCCATATAATTTTCCAATACTTTTCAAAAACATAAAACCACAAACACCCACGGCCACGTGACAAGGCTTCTACTAGGAGCTTCGTTAGGCCCACAAGTAAAAGACCACACAACTTGGCTTCTACCAGGAGCTTCGTTAGGCCCACAGGTAAAAGACCACACAACTTGGTTTCTACCAGGAGCTTCGTTAGGCCCACAGGTAAAAGACTAAACAACTTTATTTCTACCAGGAGCTTCATTAGGCCCACAGGTAAGTTGTGTTACTACCAGGAGTTTTGTTAGGCCCACAGGTAAGTTGTGTTACTACCAGGAGCTTCGTTAGGCCCACAAGTAGACGGCATCCAGCTGGTAATCACCGTGTAATCACAATTGTCACGGCACAAGGGTAAAACAACAAAATTAGCTCACAGGTTAACATAATAAAAATACATAGTTCATTTCCAAGTAATTTGATAAGACCTTCAACATTCAAAGTATTCATAAAGCTTGTCACTTATCCAAATAATTCCCAAACATTTAAAAGTTTCCAAAACATATCTCAAACAACAAAATCAATGATAAAGCATCTTTAAAAATCACAATAATCCAATAACTTTATCAAATAACTCTCCAAGAATTAATGAAAGATGCTTATAAAATTTCCGATCTAGCAAATCATGCATTTCCCCATATGCAATATCAAATATAATGCATTTTCTCATAAATAAATAAATACTAAGGTTTATACACAAAAATCCTTTAGGAAAAGTATAGTTTCACAATAATTTTCCAAAAATGTGTTTATAAACCTTAAAATAAATCTCATATGCAATGATGATTATTTTTTTCCAAAAATCCCATTAAGAAGTTACTTGCAACCCGCTCAAAATCCTAATCTCCAATGCTCCTAGGAGATTAATTAGAACCTATAAAAGACATGAGCAAGCCTATCAAGACAAAATCATCTAGAACCTCAACTAACCCAAATACACTAAATAATAAGGAAAATTTGATCTAATCACTATTAACATTAGGAATCCAAAATCTCTAAATCCTCACCATAGAGAAACCACCATAAACACTTTTATCAAAAACCCTTAACTATTCCTCAAATAAATCCACCAAAATCAAAACCCATTTCCTTAATCACATAAATATTATAAAGGTTGCTCAAATTAAATCACATATAACACTAAGGTTACTTAGATTTGTAAAGAAACTAACAAAATATAAAAACCTCAAACTTAAAGTTCTTACCTTAAAATATTGGAAGCAAATGGAGCATAGAAAGTCTCCTATAGATTTTCTCCGGTAAATCCTACCGGAATTCCACCAGTGGTTGTGGTGGTTAATCGGTGAGAGAGAGAGAGAGGGAGTGACCGAATGAGAGTGTGGGAGAGAGTGTGTGTGCTAGTGAAAAAAAACATAAAATGAAAGAGTGAGAGGGAGAGCTACGGTGAGGAGAGAAATCTAGAAGAAAATGAGTGGTGGGGACTTGTGGGGGTAGGTGGGGTTCTAGAAATATCTTTTATTTTATTATTATTATTATTATTTTGTTCTGGGTTGTTCTGGGCGCTACAAGGGGTACCGGTATTATGATTTAGTCGCCAAGTGTCTTCGAGTCTCCTAGCATGTGGTATTTTGGGAACACAAGATGTTCAATTCCTTACCTTCATTTTCTGAAGGTAGTTATGATTCTTAGGATGATCCTCTACTTGAGATCCCTTCCACTTCTGTTGAGTCAGTCCATCCCATCTCCGATGAGTCTCCTATAGCTGATCCCACCTCCGACGAGTCTCCTCCAGTTGATCCCATCTCCGTCGAGTCTCTTACAGCCGATCCTACCTTCGACGAGTCTCCTCTCTTTGCCCCTGCTACGAATCCAATCAACACTACTGCTCCTGAGCCTTGTCACTCTCATCGGGTAAGTACTCTTCCCTCTCATCTTCGTGACTTTCACTGCTTTTCTGCCTTTACCACCTTACATGAGTCTCACACCTTTCGTGAGGCTTCATTTGACCCTTTATGGCAGCAAGCTATGAAAGAAGAATTGGATGCATTGCTTAAGACAGGTACTTGGGATCTGGTTGATTTGCTAGCTGGTAAATCTGCTATTAGTTGTAAGTGGGTGTACAAGATCAAGACTTGATCAGATGGTACTGTTGATCGCTACAAGGCTCGTCTCGTTGCGAAGGGATTCACTCAAGAGCATGAAATTGACTATGAGGAGACATTTGCCCCGGTGGCTCGCATCTCTTCTGCTCGTACACTTATTGCAGTTTCTGCTTCCCAACATTGGCCACTGTTTCAGATGGATGTGAAGAAAGTCTTTCTTAATGGAGAACTAACTGAGGAAGTCTACATGCAGCTCCCTCCTAGTTTCTCTCATCCTCCAGGCTTTTCTCACAAAGTGTGTCACTTACGTTAGGCATTATATGGCCTTAAGCAAGCTTCACAAGCTTGGTTTGCCAGGTTCAGCTTTAACATTTCTCAGCTAGCTTATATGATTCAGCTCTGTTCTTCCGACACTCAGATCATGGTATTACCCTTCTCTTGCTAATGTAGATGACATGATTATTATTGGTGATGATGCGCAGGGCATCTAGGATCTTAAGCGCTTCCTTGGTCAGCACTTTGAGATGAAGGATCTGGGTCCCCTTAGTTATTTTCTTAGTCTTGAAGTCTTTGCATCCTCTGATGATTACTATCTCACTCAAGCCAAGTATACATTTGATCTTATCTCCCGAGTTGGAATCACGAACAGCAAAATAGTCGACACACCCATCGAATACAACAATTGCCTGAATACTCATGATGATGAACCACTTCCTGATGCTACCCTCTACAGACAGCTAGTTGGGAGTCTCATTTACCTCACTGTTACTCGACCGAACATCTCCTATGCCGTTCACATTGTTAGCTAGTTCATGGCTGCACCGCGGTCTCTCCATTATACTGCTGTACTTCAGATTCTTCGGTATTTGAAAGGCACCTTGTTTCATGGCCTTCACTTCTCATCTCAGTCGTTGCTCACTCTCCAGGCTTATTCTGATGCCGACTGGGCAAGGGACCCCACCGACCGTCGTTCCACTACAGGATATTGTTTTCTTCTTAACAATGACTTTATTTTCCTTACATGGTGGGTATGTTGTTCCCTTCGCTATCTTTGGGACTTTGAAACATTTGGTCTTCCATTTGGCTCGTTAACTTATGTCCGTAATTAAAGACTTCATGGAAACCTTTTAGTAGTCGTGTCCATTCGTTTGGACGACTGTCCCCTTCGTCGTTATTTTTTCGGTAGACATGTCAGTAGACATTTTTGCTTGTTTGGACCATTGTTTCCTTCGTCATTAGGAAATTTTTTCTTTCATGTAGGCTTTGCTAAGTTATTGAGGGATCATAACAAGTCCATTTGGATGGGCCTAATAACCTTTTTTATGGGCCTAATAACCTTTTTTATCAAGGGATCATAACAAGTCCATTTGGCAATATTATTGAGTCAGAGGATCATGATCAACGAATCATTTTGATGGAATTTAAATGACATTACTAAGTTAAAGGATCGTGATATTATCATGATATTAATCCTTACCATAAGGGCTTAAAGCCAAATAATTTGAGCTTTTTCCCTGCTGTGTAGATACCAGAATTGAAGTCACCATTCTTGCTCCCAGGCAGGAATAAGTTAGGGGAAACAAAGTTTGTTTGCGATGTCTCATTTTCCACACCTCTGAAGCTAGCGATTCAATTTTGCCGAGGCAATATGAAGCGCCAATGAACAATTAAAAAGAGATTAATTCGGCATTAACGACATCTTGATAAATGTTGTCAGCTGCATTGTGGTGGTCTTGAAAGAGTAATTAAATTTGTTTGCTAGGATTACTCGGCATTAGTGGGACCATAATCCCCACTTTCTTTTTCTACACAACTTTTTGCCCGTTCATATATAGTAGCTCACTACAATGTATAGACATAAATATTTTCACATTGCTAAGGAGTAAGGATAACATCTCTAAAGAAATGTTTTCAAGTTGCTAATTCTCAAAGGTTAAGGCAGCGCATATATAGGATATATATATATATATATATATATGATTTTTGCATTCTATTTGAGGTTGGGCAATGCTCTTTTAGGTTATTTAGCATATAACAAATATGTTAAAGTCAGCCTTTGAATAATTGATTAGTTATTCATTATTTTGAAAGTGGTTTTGATCTCTTACTAAATTTTAGGGGATGAGTTACAAGCTTTCCATCCTTGCCACTAGTGGCGTGCTTACCAAATTTGCACTATCAGTTAAGTGGCAGCAATTATTATCCTAATTTGGGATCACAGCTCCTGCAATTAGCTAGAGGAATTAATGTGCCTTTTAAACATTTTCTGCTCTTAGAAATATATATATATATATATATATATATATATATATATATTTATATCTTAGAAATATATATTTGCAAATGGTTGCAACACATATATGTAAATTTGAACAGTGGACTTACGAGAAGACGCACTGGCACTGCCGTGGGCCGTTATGATTTATGCAATCAAATATGAAAGGGGCTTTTACTGGCCGCAAATATTATCACTAGGAGAATAATATATAAATGTAAATAATATTGTAAATACTAATCCATATATAACAGTTCGGTGTAAAATTTTTGTATGATAATAGGTGTTTTAACCATATCATGTCTAAAAGATTATTAAATAGTCAAAAAGTTGGCGACCACTTCAAACCCTATAGACTTTGTCTCTCTCTCGGCCAGGGGGCGACCACTTCAAACCCTAGCCGTCAGTAGAATCCGTCCTTGTCCCAGTACAAGTTTTTGTCCCCTTCGGTGGTTTATATCACCGGTAGGACGGTAGTGTGTCTGTTTTTTGCCCATTTGTGAGTTTCCCCTGTACTCCGTTTGTTTTCTTTTCTCTCTGTTTTTTTTTTCTTAACAGGAACCGGATCTTCATCTTCTTGATTATGGAACCCATTGAAGATATGTGGCAACGTTTCACCCTTTCTGACAAGGAGGGATTAGATGTAGATCTAGCACATACCCAACAACAATTTGAGAATATCCTAGTAGCGAAGTTTTTGACTCCCAGGGTACTGAATATTGATTCGGTGGCAAGGACTTTCAAACCTCTCTGGAAAACCAAAAAGAGCTTCTCAGTCCAAGACCTAGGCAGGAACAGAGCCGCCTTTGTGTTTGATGATGAAGTGGATCTTGAGCGGGTCTTAGCAAACGAGCCATGGTCTTTTGACAAATTCCTCGTTGTATTTCAACGGCTCCATGATGATATAGCCATAGATGACCTCCCTTTCTCTCATACTTCCTTTTGGGTCCAAAGACATAACCTCCCTGTGAGGCGTAGGACTGAGGACTCTGCAGCGGCGATTGGGAGAACCCTTGGACAGGTTGAGAGAGTAGCAGACCAGAATGACGAGCGGGGTGGTGAAAATTGTATGAGAGTTCGTGTTCGTATGGATATCACAACTCCGCTATGCCGTGGTAGGATGATAAGAATGGATGAAGGAAAAAAGGGGTGGGTTGCCTTTCGGTATGAAAGACTATCCAATTTCTGCTACTGGTGTGGGCACCTTGACCATGCTCAAAAGGACTGCGATGAGGGACTATGGCACCGAAACTCCACCCCTTCTGAAGAGCTGCAATATGGGCCGTGGCTAAGAGCAGAGATGGATCGTCCCCCACGAAAAACGGTAGTCGTAGTGCCTGGTAATCTACCACGTGCTCGGGCAAAACCTGCATGGGAGCATCAACCGCGTGACCCCACGCCGGCGGCTTCAGAACCACAGAGCCCCACGCCGGTACTTGAAACGGAATCGGACCACACACCTGACAATGCCGTGCTCGATATGGAGATTGAGGAAAATCCGGGAATCCCGAGTATTACGATTCCACAAAAGTCTAACTCCGAAAAATTCGCAGATCAGTTGCGAGAGATTGATGAGGCAATTAATTTCATTCCAACTGTGGCTAGTCCCAAGTCAACCACTCCCAATTTGGCAAACTCCTCCCGTGAAGCTCTCCTCGTTGATTCAAATGTGATCCCAAAGTCTCCTCCCCAATCAGCAAGACCACGTGGAATATTGAGTGACATTACTAATGGGCCTTCCAATAACACAAGTACTCCAAAGCCCCGAACTGCTAAATGGAAGAAGTTAGCTCGAGCTCATGTCACTAACACCATGATTGCAGACCTGAGTTGCCCCCTTAAGAGAAGCCCATTATTGCTGGACCCTGATACTATCCAAGGAAAAAAGATAAAGCCTGGTCACGAAGGAAGTAAAGCTAGCACCACTTTTCACAGGGAGGTAATCTTATGCAGCTTATCAGACGAGATATCGGTAGTAGCTGGACTCCAGCGCTGCCGTCAGCCATGAATTGCATCAGTTGGAACTGCTGCGGGCTTGGGAACCCGGGGACAGTTCAGGAACTAGCACGATTAGTGCGAGAAAAGGACCCATCCGTCATGTTTCTCTCCGAAACATGGATGGATGACAATCGTCTTGAATTATTACGTTGTAGATTTCTTTTTTCAAATAAGTTTGTAGTCAAACAAATCAATAAAGGTGGCGGTTTGGTTTTGTTCTGGAAGCATGACATAAACTTAACTATTAAATCTTATTCTCTCTCTCACATTGATTCAGTTATTGACTGTAGCTCGGCAAATCCCCGGCGCTTAACATGTTTCTATGGTGCTCCTGAAACACACCTCCGTATAAACTCATGGAATCTCCTTCGCTCTCTAAAAAATCAGTACTCAATGCCGTGGTGCTGCATTGGCGACTTCAATGAGATTACCCGTATATCAGAGAAAAGCGGGAATCGAGGACGTACTGAACGCCAAATGCAAGAGTTTAGAGATGTAATTAACGAGTGCGAGTTCATTGATCTTGGCTACAAGGGCCTCCCATTCACGTGATGCAATAACAGAAGGGGGGACGCAACGACATGGCTTCGTCTGGACAGGTTCATGGCAACGAATGAGTGGTTGCTTCGTTTCCCTTCAGCAGTGGTGTATCACCTAGACAGTACCGAGTCTGACCATAAGCCTCTATGGTTGAATACGGCCCCTGTGCAGTTTCAGAAACACAAAAAAAGAATGTTCAGATTTGAAGATATGTGGCGTTCTGAAATAGGATGTGAAGAAACAATAACCAAGGCTTGGATTCCAAAGGTTAGAGGCTCTCCAATGTTTCAAGTGCAAGATATGATCCATCGTTGTGCGAAGGAGTTGACTAGGTGGAGCCGTGTACAATTCGGGTCTGTTACATAGCAGATCAAACAGAAACGGGCAGAGTTAAAGAGTGCCGAAGAGAATAGCATTCAAGGCCGAGATCATGCACAGGTTCTTGCTTTATGCCAAGAGGTGAACAACTTATTGAGTAAGGAAGAAAAAATGTGGCAGCAGCGTTCTCGTGCTCTGTGGTTGAAGAATGGAGACCAGAATACGAAATATTTCCACAGTAGAGCCACGCACCACAAGAGACGAAATGCTCTAGTGGAGCTACAGGACTCAACAGGTGAAGTAATCATTGACTCTCAAGAGATAGGTACTCGGTTTGTGCAATACTATGAAGAACTGTTCACAGCGGCTCCACTGGAAGGGGTGCAACAAGTGATAGATGGGATCCACTAGAGTGTCACGGCAGAAATGAATTTACAGTTATTACGCCCATATACAGAGAAGGAGGTGAGAGTGGCATTGAAGCAAATGGCGCCCCTCAAAGCCCCTGGGCCTGACGGAATGCCTCCTGTCTTCTACCAAAGTTACTGGAATACTATAGGGCGTGAAGTTGTGCAGGCTGTTCTATCATCAATTAACTCGGGTAAACTTCTTCCTTCCATAAATCACACTTTTGTCACACTCATTCCCAAGGTAAAAAATCCCGAACAAGTTACTGAGTACAGGCCTATAAGTTTATGCAATGTCATTCACAAACTTATCTAAAAAATTCTTGCTAACCGCTTGAAAGAAGTTTTACCTACTGTTGTAGCAGAAACTCAGAGTGCATTTGTCCCAGGGAGATTAATTTCAGATAATGTCCTGATTGCTTTTGAAACGTTACATCATATGCACAATCAGAGAACTGGCAAAAATGGATCCATGACGTTAAAACTCGACATGAGCAAGGCGTATGACAGAGTTGAGTGGGATTTCCTACGTCAAGTCATGATCAAAATGGGCTTCCATAGCCAATGGGTGTCTCTCATAATGGAGTGTATCACTACAGTCTCCTATTCTCTCCTTATCAACGGAGAGCCCACCGGACATATCACCCCGTCACGGGGTCTTCGCCAGGGTGACCCAATCTCTCCCTATCTCTTTTTGATATGTGCAGAAGGACTAAATGGCTTACTGAACAAAGCGGCATCACAAGGAGAAATTCATGGTGTTTCCATAAGTCGCAGGAGCCCAAAACTTACCCATCTGTTTTTTGCAGATGATAGTTTGCTTTTTTGTAGGGCAACCCAGGCTGAATGTCAAAAGATTCAGGATATCCTTCATGTTTATGAGAAGGCTTCTGGCCAACAACTAAACAGATCAAAGACTACCCTTTTCTTTAGCCGAAATACCACTCAGACTACTCAAGAAGACATCAAGAATATCCTGGGAGTCCCCAGCATACGGCAATATGAAAAATATTTAGGGCTCCCTTCTCTGGTGGGAAAGGAAAAGATGCAATGTTTCTCTCAGATAAAAGAACGGGTATGGAGCAAGGTGAAAGGGTGGAAAGAAAAGCTTCTGTCTCAAGCGGGAAAGGAAATCCTCATCAAAGCAGTCGTGCAAGCCATTCCCACATACACAATGAACTGTTTCAAACTCCCTATTAAGTTGTGTAAAGATATAGAAGCAATCATTCGGCGGTTCTGGTGGGGCCAGAATCAGGAACGAAAGATTCATTGGATCAAGTGGAACACTCTTTGTCATACAAAAGGAATGGATAAGGATCCTCTCCATTTGAAATAAAATGGAGAGTCTCCATTTCATGGTCTAGATTAAATATTACAGATCTAACAGTGTACAGATTGCCATGTCATTTAAAATTTTAAATGACAAGACAGTCTATATATCGTTAGATTTGTGAAATAAAATCTGAACCATGAAATGGACAAATGGAGAGATTTTCAAATGGAGAGGATCCTTATCCAAAAGGAATGGGAGGCCTTGGTTTCCGGGATCTCCAAAAATTTAATATTTCCCTTCTCGCAAAACAATTCTGGAGGATGATGAACTGCAAGGAGTCATTACTCTTCAAGGTGTTCAGCCCAAAATTCTTCCCTAGTGGAAACATATTAGATGCATCGGAAAAGACAAGAGGATCCTTTGCATGGAGAAGCATTATGCAAGCAAAAAAGCTCATTTTAGCAGGGACCAGCTGGAGAGTGGGTAATGGGCAGAAAATCCCTATTAAGGACTCAAAATGGCTTCCTGAAGAGGGACACCGCAAAGTCATATCCCCAGTCCCTGATTTTCCCCATGATGCCAAAGTAGCCGATCTTATAAAGGGGTCACCTCCTGAATGGGATACGGAGAAGATTCGGGGTAGCTTTTTGCCTTATGATGCAGATGCCATTCTGCAGATTCCTCTAAGCTATCGCTCCCCACCTGATAAACTCATATGGCACGCCATAAAGAACGGAAAGTTTTCGGTTCGGAGTGGCTATCACCTACTGCTCCAAGAAGAACAGAACTCCAATCCAGGAAGCTCTCAGGACAGGGAAATTGATCCTCTCTGGAAGGTTATTTGGTCTATGCGTGTCCCTGCAAAGATTAGATCCTTTATATGGAGAGCATGCCATGAATCACTACCAACAAAAATGGGGCTAATGCGTAGAAAGGTAATGGACTCTCCATGGTGTGCATCCTGCGGTACCGGGACAGAAGATTGCCTCCATGCCCTCTGGAGCTGTCCTCTGCTCAACACTACTTGGTCCTCACAGCATAAATTCTCTGATCTTCAAAAGGTTACTCACAGCTCTTTCACTGAGCTCGTGCGCCAAGTGGGAATGCTCAACCAAGATTTGATCCTGGAAGAATTTGCCATGATCTGCTGGCTGTTGTGGCACAAACGGAACAAGAATCGACTGCACCTCCCTAGTGAAGGAGAGATCAATGCAAAGGAGAGATCTGTCAAGCTCCCAAAGCCGAGTACCTCATGGCGTCCTCCAATCTCTCACCAGTACAAAGTAAACTTTGATGGGGCTATTTTTCAGGAAGCAAAGATGGGAGGTATTGGGGTTGTAGTCCGAGACCAAGCAGGTATGGTAATTGCAACTCTAAGCCAGAGAGTCATCACTAGCCCCTCTGCAGAATTGATTGAAGCCCGAGCTGCCAGGAGAGCAATTCAGTTTGCAATGGAAATTGGTATCCTTGACGTTCAGTTTGAAGGGGATTCAGAGACTATTATCCGGGAGCTGTCCAACCAAGAAGTCATGCACAATGCCTCTGGCCTTATCATAGAAGATGCCAAAGCACTACTCCACCATTTTCAGAGATATATGTTTACCCATACTCGTCGCAGTGGCAACTCTGTTGCCCATGCCTTAGCTCGTAGAGCTTTAGATATTCCAAATTTTAGTGTTTGGATGGAGGATGCTCCTCCAGATATTATCCCAATTTTGTATTCTGATTTCTTAGCCATTTAATGAAAGTTTTACATCTTTCCCCTAAAAAAAAAATGTCTAAAAGATTATTAATTCCAATCACCCATTAATAGAAATAATATTATTCCCAAGAGTATGTTTGGGAAGTTTTTCTCCCAACAACACTATTTGAAGTGATCAACCTGGGGCATTAATTGTGGAATTAAGAATTCGCAATCATAGCATGCCAAAGGCATATGAGTGATAATGAGCGATATAGGCATAAAAAGAACACTCAAGATAGTCCAGAAATAAAGATGGAAGTATTTAAATACTTACCTTGTGTGAGGCGAGAGGCTGTCAAGTTAATTAGCTTTGATATAGGCCTTACTCCATCCTTGCCACTAGTGGCGTGCTGACCAAATTTGCACCATCAATTAAGTGGCAGCAATTATTTTCCTAATTTGGGATCACAGCTCCCGCAATTAGCTAGAGGAATTAATGTGCCTTTTAAACATTTTGTGCTCTTAGAATTTTTTTTATTTTTATTTATATATATATATATATATATTATGAATGGCCTTTGTATTTATAAACTGTGAACAAAATGTTAGTGAAATCAACGGTGGCTTCTAGACTGTAAGTTATTTAATCCTTATATAAAATGCTCCGTACGTGACCAGTGACCGTACATTGGGTAGCTATCGTTAAACCAAGTAAAATATTTAATGACAGTGATGGATTCTCTGCCCCTCCGGGGATGGAGTGACAGAGCTCTAACTTTAAAGGCTTTGTAATATGCAGGTGAGGTAGGGCATTCTAAATTTCTAATATATATATATTAGAATGTTGACGTAGGGCATTCTAATATGCAGGTGAGGTAGGTGCAAAATTCACCCATCTTAATTAATTACCCAACAATATGCAGTAAAAGAGAAACAATAAATTTAGTGAATGAACAATGGATAGTGCTATCTCATAGAAGTGGATTGAGATCCCATGCAATAGCTAGGGTATTGCATGGACTGCAATTCATTTTAATGACTAGGATTTAAAGTTAAAAAGTTAACTTTTAATCTCAGCCTTTAAATAAATAATAAAAAAAATATCAGAAGGATAAAATAGTAAAAGACTACAAAAAGTAAAAAAAAAAAATATGAAGAAAAAGGTGGTATTGCACCCATGCAATATCTTTTTGGTATTGCATGGGATCTCATTCCCTCATAGAATGTTTAGGTTAGTTTTGGTGCAAGAGTAAATGACTGCAGGTTTTTTGTTTTAAATGTAACTATTGAGTGACAGAGGTGGTTAGAAAAAACATAAAGAAACGAGGGAATTGTGAGGCAGTAAAAAGAATAATGAAAACATTTTTACAATGTTAATATAATCTATTGTAATAGGAGTAATATTATTTTTAACATAATTTATTACTAATGTCATTTTTATTGTACACAAGATCATATCAAATAATTATAAAAGAATTTGCATAAATTTTGTCTCTACACTTATTGAAACAAAAAATGCTACCATGTATAAATATTATGTGTAACTAAAAAGCGTTAGTATTATCAAAACAGGCTAGACTAGAATAAACGGCCAAATTTTCCAAAAAAATGCATATTTTTTTTTTAGCTTTTCAGTCAAACATGCATTTATTAAAATTAATTTAAAATATGGACTAATTGTGAATCGTCTTTAGGAGAAACGATTTTTCCGTAAAAGTTGTCTTTAAGAAAGACGTTTTTTTATTGTTTTTACGTTAGTCGTTTTTTCAAAAGACAATTTTCAACAAAAATTTTATTAACTTAAAAATCGTCTTCTACAAAAACAACATTTGACAGAAATTTGAGAAGACCCTTTCAAATTCTTAATTTTTTTTTTTTTTGCTAAAAAATTCTTAACTTTAAAAAAGGTGAAAATCATCTTTCACAAAGACAACTTTGATATAAATTTGTTTGAAAAATTGTCTTTTATAAAGACGTTATTTTACTGAGATGCAAACGAACACACGTGAAAGTTGTTTTTTGTAAAAACGACTTTCATGTAAATTTTTTAAAAATCGTTTTTTATAACGTGAAAGTTATCTTTATAAAGACGATTTGCAATTAATCCATATTTTAAATTAATATCAACAAAGACATGTTTGACCGAAAAACTTTAAAAAATGACATTTTTTTGACAAATTTGGCCCAGGCTAAACATCCTTGTACCCAATTCGTAAAATTTTAAACAGAGAGATTCCTTCTTAGCATAAAAAATTTATTAGTCATGACATAGTTCATAGACTCCAAAACATGTCTGGCAATAAATTCTTTCAATGCATGGTGGCAGACTTCTTCTGAGACACGCAAAGAGAAAAAGTTCATAACATATGGGTTAACCCATTTAAACCAAGTAATTTCTGTTTTTTTTTTTGGAGATTTAAATGAATACACTTTTAAATCCGTAATTCAAACCTCACCCATTAAGAAAAAGGAGTCCTATCCAATTTCTAGGCTGACACGGAGAAATTTTACTGTGAATTCATCGAAAATGGAAATTTACTGAATCTAAAGAAGTGTGTAAGGAACTTGGCCAACACAAGCGCACCTATATATATTTTTTGATAGAGACGTCAAGCTTAGAGCCTTTCAGAGAGAAACTATGAAAGAAACCAGCATCAAACGATTCCATTCATCGAGATATGAAGTACAAATATCATCCTCTATCTCTCTTCTTTCACTTTATATATAGCAAATTGTAATTATATTAGTTATTAGTAGTATTTAAAATTGTTTCAATTTTTTCATTTTCTGTAAAGCATGTAATCAAAAATATTTGTGGTAGAAGATATATATACACTTACTCATTTGATGTCAAATGATTTTGCAGAAGAGTTATGTAGGGGTACCTCCATGGCTAAATGCTATGTACAGCAGCATATACTTCAGCACTTGCGTCATGCATCAAAATGCAAAGAAGAACGATTTGGATCACTTTTGCATAGATTGTCGTCGGTCTTTGTGTTCAAATTGTCTTCCCTCTCATGACATGCATCACAAGCACGTTAAGGTCTTTCTCTTTCATATTCCCTTAGTTTTTGTGATGAAAACAATTTGTGTTCTATTCTGAATCTGATTGGCATGTGGATTTATATATATAAATATATGCATGCTCTTGAAGATTCGGAGATACGTTTACAATGATGTTGTCAATCGGCAAGACTTGTGCAAGCTCTTCAACTGTTCCGGTATACAGGTTTGTAAACTATGATCAAATAGCTCCTAAATTACATATGCATTGCTCTCGGATTCTTGGAAAGGATGGGAAAAAGGTAAATCTCCTTGTTTTTTTTTAAATAAAAATTATCTAATTACACATATTCAAGAACTACTTTCCATTTGGTTAATTAAATTTCTCTAAACACCAACGTGAGTAGTGGCGGCTCCAGGAAATCTTTTCAGGAGGTTCATTCAAAAACTTGAATATATTCAATATCACAAAAAAAAAATTAAAACAAACGTGGGGGATTTTTAGAGAGATTTTTGCTCTGATCTACCCTTCCCAGTTCTAGCCAGAGCTGCAAAATACTCTTCCCAAGTCTCGCTAGAGTTGCGTTTGTTTCGTGGGGAAGTCGTAGAGAAAGAGACTTTCACTCAGAGAGAAGAACGGGAAAAAATATGAAGAAAATAAATAAAAGGGTAGAGAGCAAAGAGTTTGGTTCGAGAAAAATAATAAACAACTGAGTTAACTAAGCTAGTGTGTTTTCTATTTAAAAACATTGTAGCTCATTACTATTTTTCCTAAAGAATTGATAATCCAATGGGGATCTTTTTTTAGGTATATTAGGCACATGGTAGCTGAAATTGGGTTTTGGCTAAGTCCATATGAATGCTCTAAGGTAAGTAAATTCAAGATAATTTTTTTCAAAAAAATTAATTGAACAAAATCTTATTGGACTGACTAAAGAAATGGGTCATTGATAACTGGTTGTAATTATTTGAGCTATTTTTGTTATTTTTGTTATTGTTGTTATCTAGTTAATTTATTTTTTTGTTATTGTTATTTGACTTTTTTTTAGGGGTTTAATGGACTGAGCCAATTGAGATCTCACATCAGGGGGTTCAATATCTTATTTCAGAGGGTTCAGTATCTATATAATATATAAATATTTAGCAAAAAAAAAATACCTATATTCAAATTTGTTTTCATGAAATCAGGGGGTTCATTTGAACCCCCTAGTCTCAATCAATGTGGCGCCGCCATTGATCGTGAGGGTAATTTTTTTGAATATAAGTTCTTCATAAGAGATCTCTGGACAATATCACTGTTATAAGTGTCTGCTTACATTCAAATTATCAAAAATGCCTACAATAAATGAACTTCAAGAATTTTTGAGAAGGAAAATGTTAGATGGTTATAATTTGTCTAATCTTCACAACAACAATGTTACTTCTGATGACTTAGGTGTTATGTTAATAGTTTTCAATCGAAAATAGTAATAAGAATTTAAAACTTCTATATTTTTCTTTTCATTTTTCATCTAGATGGGAGGGGAAAGAATGTTATTCAAACATTAATATATATTGAATCGAATTGAGATCCCATTACACGGGAATTGCATAGTTCAAAATTTTCAAATTTTTAATTGGTTAATTTTTATTTTTTTTAGTTTTTAAAATGAGTGGTTAAGGTAAAAAGTTTTTGTAACTTTCAACCTCAACCACAAAAAAGGTATTGCATCCTCATGCAATACTTTTTAGTATTGCATGGGATCTCATTCCATGAGAATACCACTAGACTCTAGAGAGCTCATGCAGCATTCGAGACCTGTCTATATCGATATTTCTGGTGTTAGTCAAACAATTGAAGCAGCAGCAAAATAGAAAGCAGCTTCTAGTACTTGTCATGGTTGTCCATTACTATTATGTGAGACTTTTGCCCTTCAGCAAACAAGTAGGTATTTATGATGCACCTATTATTCAAATCCAAGTAAGGTGGACATCGATCATCATGTTGGAGTTTTTTATTATTAGGTCACTTTACAATCAAAGTGGCCCACAAAAAAAGAATACGGAGGCTTAGTCATCATTTTTCTAGCAAACATTCAAACGTATAACGTGGTTCTTTGCTTTAGATGGATGACACAATTAAATTAAAACCATGGAAACGTATACTAGCGCACGGTTAAGGAATCTCATATTGGTTAGATGTAAGAGTTGTGTTACTGCTTAGAATTATCCGGTGTCTTTTATGTTAGTCTTTGATTGTGTATATCCCAAGGTAGGATTTCCTCAATTAAATCTATTACCTTCTTTTAATTATGTTTTCAACACAATTTCTTTATTCCTAAAAAATTGAACGTATTAATCCCAAACAAAAGTACAAATAAAACCACAAACAATTTTTACTAATCCGGCAACACAATGTCACAAGCAATTCAACAAAACAAAAGCCACTATACCAAAAGTGCAAGACAAATCTCTAATCCTTAATTCCAATATCCAGAAATCACCTTGTTGAGAAGATTTCTTTTGTCAAATCAGCTAATTATAAAGCACCATAATCGAGGTTACATTTTACTTTATTTTTATGTAATTAGCTAAAAACACAATATATCCTTGATTTTCATTAAAAAAAATTAAAAATGATCTTTTTTTTAATATTTAAAGGTGGGTAACCAAAATTGGGACACTTCACAACACTGGCCCTATTGTAACTTACAAAAATATATTAAAGATGTAGCATATAAGACTTTTGCTTGTGGATGTCAGCTATATACAGTGGCGTAGCCACGTTCAGCCTTGGCTGGGCTATAGCCCAGTCAAGTTTTTTTTTTTTTTTTTTTTTTACTTTTACTAAAAAAAATAAAAATAAAAATAAAAAAAAAAAAAATAAAAATAAAAAAAAACCCTTAAATTAAGTAATTAGCTCAGTCAAGATTTTTTTTTTTTTTGCAATTAGCCCACCCTAAAATTTTTTCTACCTCCGCCCCTGGCTATATATAATGCCGACCCACGTAAACCCTCTTGCCTCTCTTCTCTACATCTCATTTTATATTTCTATTCTTCTACATCTTTACATTATTTATATTCTTAGATTTCCAAATGGTATCGCAGTTCTAGAGCTCACACGAGTCACTTCGATCCATTTTCGCTTTCACACCTTTATCTAAAAAATACCATCTAAAATGCTCAGTATGAAGAATTTTGAATTTTCATAAAACTGATCACACAGATGACTCCCTCAACCCACGATCGGCAAAACCCAAATTTTTCGAGCAGATTCCGAGCCTCCACACATAGCCAATAGCTTCGACCAGTCCTCCCATGTGCATCCAACCACCAAATCTCAGATTTTCCGTCTCCCAACCCCGATTCATCCAACCGACACCACCAAATGGTGGACCGATTCTCAATCTACACGGAGCTATCATAATTAAGTCGATTTGGAGGTTGCACATGCCCTCACTAGCCGATTAAAGTCTCGAAAGTCAGATACATAAGTGTCAGGCACCTGAGCTCTACCACCTGTCACATGCGTCCCACGCACGACACGTGCCCCACACGCCTTGTCACCTTTGTCACCGCCATGTGTTAGCACGAAGGAACGCTATGTCATCCCTAGAGCCACGTAAGCATGCCATATCAACCCTAGTGCCATGTGAGCACCACACCATCAAGATGACATCATCCTAACGTTAGCACCACCCAAGCCATGATCTAGTCTCATATTACTTGACATAGTTCCCCGCTCCGACCTGGACCGTCCACGATTCATTCCAATAAGCGATTCTAATCCGCAGTTCAATTTGAATCGATTCGTGACCCAATTCGCTTGCATGGAAAATTCCAACAACAAAAAAGACAATATTAAAAAACAATTTACACAAAAGGCAACTGATATTTGAGCCAAGCCACCGAGCCTCTAATTTGAGATTCGAGCTTTGGGCCTTTGCGTAGCCGCCTTCTTATCTTTTTATTGCCAAACTCAAGCTTTCATCAAGGTACACCTTGAGTTTGAGGGTGAATATTAAGGAATCCCATATTGGTTAAATGTGAGAGTTGTGTTAGTAGTCCTATGTATAAATAGGACACCTCATAATACATTGTAACATACAAAAATATAATAAAGATGTAGCTTATAAGGCTTTTGTCAGTGTATGTAGGTCATAGTGCTGAACCACATAAAACTCCTTCCCTCTCTTCTCTATATCTCATTTTATATTTCTATTCTTCTACATCTTTACCTTATTTATATTCTTAAGATTTCCAGAGTCACCACTAAACATTTTCTCAGATTTTGGAATAAAGATTTAGGTGTTTGTATGTTTTACTTCTTAATTGTTAGTCACTTTTTGGAATACTAATGTAGTTATAAATAGATTGTATCTTGACCATGGTTTTAAAAACCAAACCGGACCGGTCGGTTCAACCGTGAACCTGAAAACAATTCGGTTCGATTTTTCTAAAAATCGAAAATTTAATAAAAAGCATTAAAAACTGGAAACCAACTGTTCAACCTTAAAAAACGGGGATCGGTTTGGTTGAACCGATTTTGAGCAAACTGAGAAACATGCATTGTTTTTCTTAGATCTGGAGCACATATTTAAAAAAAAAAAAATCTTATTTTGGTTGCACAAAATCAAAGCTAGCCAAGATCTCATAATCCCAAAAAGAAAAATCAATATGAGAATCTGACCTTTGTGAGGACTGAGGCTTTTACTAAAAGATGAAGTGAGAAATGGGAAGATAAAGAGGATAAATGGATTTTGAGGGAACTGGCCTGGGCTTCAATGAAATCAAGAAGAAGAAGAAAAGATGCAGCAGCTGGCGGCCCGTGGTAGTGAAGGAATGGAGAGGGAGAAAATTTTCGGCCATGGAAGAGAGGCTTGAAGCTTTAGATGAGAGGAATAGAAGAAGAAAGAATAAAGTGAAAAAAATGTTTTCATTGAATATAAAAGTTTTGATTTTGATGTTACAATAAAGAAATCTAATGAAAACAAAACTTACAGGCCGGGGGAGGGCCTCAACAAAAGTAAAAAATACAAATAAAAAGAAGAAGAAGATTAGAAAGACTAGACTCTAGAGCTTGGAGGCTTTAGTGGTATATTTTTAAATTTAAGTCTTGATTATAATATATGTACTTTGCTTCTATTTCTCCTTTACTATGACATCATAGCAGCACCATCTAGATTCTAGGCAACTCTCATAGATTGTGGGATGGGACTTTAACCAAAAAATAACACAAAGTGTGGTAGTGCCACAGTGGTGTACGCGCGGGATTTTTTTTTTTTAATTATATATATATATATATATGAAATTTAAGAAAACATTTATAAATGTAATGTACATTTTATATTTTGTGTATTGTTATTAAGTTTTAGTACATTATTCATTATTATTTTAATTTTTTTAATATTTATTTATAAAATTATTATTTTATTTATTTTTATAATTATGAAATTATTAATTTAATTATTTATGACGTCATCGGTTCGACTGGTCGGACTCCGGTCAGACCAATGATACGGGACCACTCTCCTTTTCGATTCTTTATCCGGTCCGGTTTTTAAAACCATGATCTTGACCACTTTTTAGAGACCGATGATGCTGATCTATCATATTAGTATTAAATCTCATAATTAGGTAGCTCATGCTAGCCATGAGATGATAAGTTTGGAGGTTTCTCGATGGTTTTCGAATCCCACATCCATTAGAAGAATAATAAGGAGGTGCATTAATCCTTTTAAAAGTAGTAGTCTCACATTAAAAAGAAAAAAGAAAAATAGGAAGACGTATCAATCTCTATAAAATAAAGTGGTAGTGAAACTTTGTATCATGTGAGGGTTAGAATACCAATGTTTGTCTTTTGAGAGAGTTAAAGACTAAGTTTTGTCTGATGTGTTTGTGTAAGGGCACTGCGGATGCAACAATTGTTGCAGCATATACTGAGAATGAAGACTCTGGTGATTTTCTTATGGTTAGCAAAGGTATTGGATTCTGCCATATGTGTTAATATAGAGATTGGTTTGACACTTACAAGATTGTGATGAATATTTTGTTACGTTGCCTAATAATGTGAAATGTAAAGTTGTGGGAATAGGTACAGTTAAATTAAGTTAAGATGAGACATGTATCCGAGCTTGGAAGAAATTTGATTTCATTAGGTCGAATGTATTCTTTGGGTTATGAATAATATTCTGCAAGAGATGGAGTTATGAAAGTTACTAAAAGCGCTTTGGTGGTGATGAAAATGAGAGAAATTTTTCAAGAATTTGTACATAGTTGATTGGTGAGACGATTTAAGGTAGATTTCATGGTAGAGCAAAAGGCAAAGATGAGCCTTTGGTTAGAACACCACAAAAGAAAGATAATCATGGACGGAAGAGAGTGAAATTTGTGGAGAATGTGACTGATATGGTTATGAAGCCAAGTTCAAGTGAGAAGTTCAAGCAATGAACTCAATTGAGTGTATCTCATGTTGAGAGTGTGGTGGATCACCCCTACCCACAAAGAGGGTGCATGCAAAGAGAGTACCTAAAAGGTATCAATGAAAACACCTCATAGGCTAGAGGTGGAGATTTGTCTACCCACAAGGAGGGTGCAAAGAGAGTACCTAAAAAAGGTACTGGGTGGAGATTTGTTAAAGTCCAATCCATGAGAGGATAAATTTTGGTGGTTTCCCTTATGGTTTTGGAATCCCACATGTGAGTTAAAAGAATATAATAAGAAGTGCATAATCGTGGTAGTCGCACATTTACAAAGAAAATAAATAAGGAGGTATGTCAATCCATATAAATAGAGGCCGGTTGGTGTAGCTTTACTTAATTTAAAGGTATGTTTGAAACGGATGGAGATGGAGGGAGAGTAGATGAGAGGGAACATCCTCCTCCATCCAAACATAGAGTAAGTATGTGAGAGTTAGTAGACCAAATTTTATCTTTTGAAAGAGTTAGAGATTAAGTTTTGTTTAATATGTTAGTGTAAGGACACCGCGGGAGTATTAGGTTTTTTGGTTAGTTCATGTTTGAGAGTTTATATGTGACTATAATTCCTATTATTGATAATGGATCTTGGTTGGTATCACCCGTGGATATAGGTTTAAAATTAACGTTAAATTTTGTGTGTTATGGTATTTGCTATTTTATTGTTTTGCATGTTAGGCAGCCACATTCCTATGTACGTATTGTCAATGATACTCAAGTACACATTATATAACATGAGCCAAGTACTAAAAAGCTCAGTCATATTGAAATATGATCAGACTCTCAAACTGTCCCTAGCGGAAAAACCTGACCTAAATATGTAAGAGCACATTCTACCCATAATCCCAGTAAAGTTTCTTTAATATGCTGCCATTGCAGACACGTGTGTATTTGTGTAAACAACTACAGCAACATGATGATGTAGCAACACCAAATTTAGCGACACATACACTATATGCATCAACGTTTAGATCACAGCTAGCACCCAATGATTATATGCAATTTGTTGTTCACAGACATATCATACAAATAAAGCCAAAGTGGTGTTCTTGAAGCAAAGACCTTACCACCACCTCCACCAGCAAAACAATTCAAGGGAACTACAGGTGTATCATCTGTAATAGGGCTCTGCAAGATAATTCACTTTATTGCAGTATAGCATGCAAGGTAAGTTTTGATCTTCCTCTTTCTATTGCTTACGACTAGATAGGAAGGGAAAAAATAGCTAAAACAGGGTCGCACAGCTTCAACCTCTCTAGTCACTAAATTTGCTTTTATAGGCAATTTCAATCACGTGGAAGTTAGACTACAGCTAAACCGTGAACAGGTTGATTTCAAATTGTTTACTACCTAGTTCATCCTGATAAGGCTTTTTTTTTTTTTTTTGGGCGTATTGTGAGAAAGGGCTTAAGGATAGCACTCCCATAAAAATTGACTATGAACTTTATCATGAGCTTCTAAAAGATCTTATAAACAAAGAATATAAACGAAAAAAGAAACACAATCACAAAAGAGGATTAGGCCAGATTTATGTGATTCAGCAGTAACCGACAAAGAGAAAATAACATTAAATAAAATTAAAAAGATTACAATAGTTGTACAAAAGCACTCTCATAAAGGTACCATCATGAACTCTTCAAAAAGAAAACTCTAAAGATATACCTAAATGTAGGGACGTAGCCATGAATTGCTCCCAAGGGAGGCCGAGATAAATATAGCAACAAAAAAAATCCAAAAAATAACGTAGTCAGAGGAATTTTTTAAACATTTTAGATCAATAATTTTTGTTAGATAATTCAAGAATTATACCATTAGAGTATACAAATAGTTTTAAAAATTATAAAACATAAAAAAATTTAAATAAGAAATGTGACTTTACATGTCTAAAATTATACAAGTCAATATATGAAAAATGTAACAATAATGTAAAAAAGAAAACTATTTTTTTCATAAATAATAAATGCAATAAAGATTTGTAACTCTTAACTAAGAAATCCATAGCTATTCTTTCTTCTAGAAAAAAATAATGTTTATATTGCTATTTCTCCAAAAAAAAAAAAAAAAAAAGTTTTGTTTTTGGAAAATAATGAAGGTTTCTATTAAATAAATTTACTTATATATTTATATAAAATGTATTTTAAATATGTTATGATTTAATTAGTAATAAGAGAAAAAAATAATTCATTAATCATTTATATAAATTTATCTCTTTTAAATATATATATATATATATATATATATATATATATATTCAATACATTTTAATATATTTAATATGAGAACAATGAGAAAATTTTAATGGAATTTTTTTTTTTTATTTATTATTATTATTATTATTATTATTATTATTATTTTTATTTTAGAAAAAATAGGGAAAGGGAATGGGAGGGTAGAATTGTAAAAAGCTAGAGGGGGGAGGGGGGATTGTAAAAAGACAGCAGGGGCCTTGGCCCCCACAAGCCCCCTGTCTCCATCTCTGCCTAATTAATGCACACCTACGTTCACAAAATGTAGTAAGTTGTGATTAGAAAAAAAAAAAACGAAAAAAATCACAAAATCAAGGCAATACCAACAAAAAACTCTATGATAATGATGTTCAACTATTCACAATCTGTCACTTCAACATATTATGGAAATGAGTTTGAATTTAAGTATGTCCATAAGCGAGTTGCTTTAAAAATTCAAACCACGTATATATGTAACATGTTGGACACTGGGTGGAGAGTTGGTTCAGACATCTAATAAGTCTCAAAATGCGAGAGTATGATAACTAAATAAAAAAATATGTATTCAAGACATTTTTGTTTCGTTGTCAATCTCAGAAAATAAAAAAGATAACTTCGTTTTTTTTTTTTTAGCCATTTGAGTTAAAAATGACTTTGACTGCGCCAGCGAGCCTGATTTAGAGAAGTCTTCCAAATCCATCATATTATTCAGTCTTATAGAGCTTATTTAATGAGTGATTTTATTAAGAATAAAGATATGGTACAATAAGAAACCTACATTAATGAAGCTGCAAACTAGCAAATATATTCACATATATACCATACAACTTAAAAGAATTAAACCATGACTCCGTAGCTAAGCAGCCTCTCTAACCCTCCACACATGATAATTTCTTCTTGCCTCAGTAGGCACAGATCTGCTTATCATTTTTATTCTATTTGTTGACAGGTTTTAGCCATTTATGATAATCAGACTAATGAGAAAGATGAAGACCTAGAAAATGTAACAATTGGAGACACAGAATACCTTGCACTATCGTTATCCAAGAGGAGACTAAGGAGGAAAGGAGTCCCTTTCAGGTCACCAATGTTTTAATTAATTCACCATGATAGAGAAATATGTGCATGTATCTGATACGTGCTTATGCATGTTACTGGAGGTGGGGACATATGTGGTGGAATGCTTTGGCAGATTCAAGATATAGTCCAAGATGTGGTCCTTCATTTTAGGAATTCTTTTTCAAATTGTTATTGAATTGGTCTTTGTTTCTTTTCTGTTATTTCCTTTTGAACGTTGTGGTTTTGTTATTTGTTTACTTCAGTTGTTGAGTCCGAATAGGAGGGGTGTAGCTTATCTTGTGGGATATTCCCTGATATTTCGATATCACGTTATTTGAACATTATCTGTATTCTTTATTTAAAGAGATAGAATGAATAGTAAAAGTATTTATCATTAAGTTTATTCTCAGTTTGGGTTCAGAGGTCAGGATTTCGTCTATCAAATCCACTACTATTCATTTGAATTAATTCTATTTTTCACAATAGAGAAAGACACAGTCCAATACGTACCAGTATCATAGAGTAATTATTCAATACTTTGAGAATAACATGCAATACTCCTAATAATTTTGATGTATCATTATTGCTCATATTGTAGTTATAAGAATATTGTAACTTTATCTTTTGCATCCTGTGTTCCAAATTACTTTTTAGTGGAACATGGTGATTAGGGTTATAATGAAGGTCATTTTGATGCCTTAGCATTGATTTGCTACCTTATTTCGTCAGCATATTCAGTTTGTTGTTAAGGACATTTAAGGAAACTAGAACTTTGTGAAATTCTTGGCATCATCGTAAACTTTTGGTAATAATCTGGCATTTTTATATTCTTTCTTTCTCTAAAAACGCAAAGAATTCTGCCTTGTCTGGCCCCATGAATCTGCAACTTGCAATGGCCGGTGAATTGGTCTAGGCTTCATTAACATTCACGGTGAATTCTCAACACTGAAGCTTCTCAAATACAGTACAGTTGCAAAAAGATAAATGTTGTATGATGTGATCAACATGTATTGCCTTTATTTTTAAATCAAAAAGCCATTTAATTTTTCAGGCTTTTGTACTCAGAGACACCACCACAGCAGCATGACCAGGAAATAAGGTCTGGATTTTCTAGGGCAAGTAGATATGCGAAGGCCCAAACGTTCCAAACGTTCAGCCAGAAACAGATCTTAGTTTCAAGACTGCTCTCCACCCCAAAGTTATTTTTATGTTTTTGCCAGTCCAACCCTTATCAATTGTCTTTAGCTTGTTATTTGGAGAAGTCCTAACTCCTAAGTAATTTTCCTTTACTCTAGAATTTTTTTATGAGTGCTAGGGTTAGGGTTGTAGATTGCCCATTTTGTACTTATTAATAAACTTTAGTCTATGGTCTCAATGAGGAATAATGCCAACACCCACCCATAAGAAGACTCGACCACTTTATCAAAACTAAGAAAAAACTAGTTTTTTTGCAAATATTTAAGGATTCTTGCCTTCTCGACACAGGAATCCTAATTTCCAAGAAATATTTTCTCATTTATTGTGAGGATCTTTGCCATTTCTAGCTAGCCATGGGATCCAATTCCACGAACCCTGAACCCTAAGGGCCCTCTGGAAGTATAAAAAGAGCCCTAATCTCTTAGGAAAAACCATCTTGTAGAGGGGAGAGAAAATATTGTGTGGAAGTCAATTTGGTTCTTCATATTATTGGGAAAAAATAATTTTTTTATTTTTTTAAAGTAAAACTCCACTATCGTTTTTGTGTCTCCATATCAATTTCTTTAAAATGACTTTACCCAAGGAATTTGATGATGCTATAAATAAAAAAAAAAAAAAATAAAAACAATTTTTAACAAAAATTTGATTCTTAATTATACTCGTGCATACATTATTTATAAGTCCTCTCAATTTGACCGATTTATTCACTAAATCATTACCAATTGTAACATCAAAGAATTTAGTATACAACTTTAGCATGCATCAACTTAAATCTCTTTTTTCATAGATAATTGAAGTTCTGCGAACTCATGATTGTTGATTATACTTGTTTTCCTTGCTAAGCACAACAGTACAATACTCTTTTTATTCCGTCATTGTTTTTTTTACCACATGATTTTTCCTTAACAAGATTTTAATGAGTGGTCATCCAAGAGGGGAATGTCAGTAAAGATGAGCAATCATATACAACAATCAAATGTCGATTTTTCAATCAATCTTGATTTGGCTTCACTATTAAACATCCCCCTCCTAAGCTATATATATAATTTAAGGTATTGTGTAGATGATACACTCAAATAGAGAAATTTGTATACTTCTCTTATCTTCACATTTATTGTACCAAACCAACTACCAAGTTATTCCTAGTTTAAACATCCCCTCCCAACCGAGACTCCCATTTTCACTCGTATTGGTTGTTGGGACGGGTCCCTGCTGCCCGCTTTTTCATAAATTTCCAAATCAAACCTGCCACTCGCCGTAAAAAGTAAAAATGTTGTCCAACAAAATAAGATAATCCATCAACATTTCACACCATGAATTCCATCGAATTTACCTCTACCGCCACAGCGTTTAGAAGAATTCTCATTCAACCTACTACAAATCAATTAAATAGACTATCCACATATATATGATTATATGTATTATTTAAAGGATAAATCTTACCTCTAACCTGGTTTGGAGGAATTCTCCTTGAATTCATTACGTGTCAATTAAATAGACTATCCCCTCCAGCGCCACAGCGTTTAGAGGAATTTTCCTTCAACCTATTACAAGTTAATTAAATAGACTATCCACATGTATATGACTATATGTATTATTTAAAGGACAAAGTTTACCTCTAATCCAATTTGGAAAAATTCTCTTTCAATCCACTATGTGTAAATTAAATAGACTTTCCACAGTTATTATTTAAAAAGGTCATGTGATTAAAAAAAACACTTGAATAGTCTAATTAATTGCCACATAATGAGTTGAAAGAAGATTCCTATGACTAAAAATACACTTTAGAGAAGAATTCCTCCAAATCAAATTCGTCCAAACCAGTCTTGAAAGTAAATTATTTCCATCCAACGGTTGTAAGAGCCGCAAGTGTAGAATAACAAGAAATAGACACTTTCCTACTCCTCCACATTTTATCCTTCTCTGTCCATACATATGGTAGTAGTGTAGAGAATAATAGAGAGAAGGTATGGACCTCGCAGAAGAGTAGTTGGACTTCCTAGTCTTTATCACAACCTCTTTCTCATTTTCTCTCTCTCTCTTTTCAATTTAGAAACCCTAGCTGGGTCACAGTGGCGACTCTAGGAAATTTTTCCAGGGTATTCATTACAAAACTTGAATATAACAACATCACTAAAAAAAAAAAAATTACATGAAGTTTTATAAAATCCTTCTACAAGTCTTCGAATATAACATCACTAAAAAAAAAATACATGAAGTTTTATAAAATCCTCCTACGAGTCTTCATAGTTTGATATCGTTGCATGATAGCTTCATTATCAATGCTATCAAATTCCAAACAAACAATTAAACAAAGTAACACACTAACACTACAAGACAAATATACAGTAAAAATATAAAATATAAACTATCAAATAATATTATATTAAAAGTCTAAGATTTGGTCAAAGTGGCAAACAATCAAACGAAATCAATGAATAGATAAAGAAAAAGTAACTAATGAACTAACAAAGTAACAAGTAGATAAGAATAAAATAAGAGAGGAAAAAAAAAAAAAAGCAAACCAGATTTGAAACTTTTGAGTCGAAGTCCACTGTCCAGCTCCAGCAGCAGGCGTGACCGAGTGAGGTGAGGGCTTGGCCGACAGCAACAGGCGTGAGGTGAGGGGGCGGCAGCAGTAGCAGGCGTGAGGCGGTGAGGGATGACTCCGGTCTGGCGGTCTCCGAAGAGCTGTGGTGTGGCCTTCGCAGAATCGCAGTGGGTTATTTTGTTTTTGGGTTTTATCTCTCTCTCTCTCTCTCTCAATTCAACGACTGGCACACGGTAATTTAAATTTGGGAAATTTTTTTTTTTTTTCTGAATAGAATAAATTTAATGAATAATGCTAGAGACACAACTAATTTTATAACCAAATATTTACAAACTGATATGGCATCCTATGTGGAGGATCCACATCAGCAATTAAAAACACAACTCAGCATTAATATTTAACCCTAATAAAAGTTATTAAAAAATTAAAATTCCTAAATGTCAAACCCATCCCCACCACCTCACCGTTGGCGACCACCGAGTACAATACCTCTCCGGCACCCACCCACCACCTGAGCACAGTACCCTTCCAACCACCTCTCATCTCAATACTTCAATTCCACAAGCCCCATCAGAAACACTCTCCAATCCAAACCCCAATCTCTTCAATTCCGTTCCACATTCACCAAACCCCACTACCATTATTGAATTTCAAACCCAACCACTAAAAGTGGAACTTGTTAGTGCGATTACAACAATGTCTAATTCCATTAGCACCAATTATCAACAGTCATGGTGGTTCAATGAGTGAAAAAAGAAAAAGAAAAACAAATATGGCCCTTCGCGCTCCCTACGGTCGTTACCGCCTCGCCAGAGATCCAGCTTGCCGGTCACCTCACCGGAGATCTAGCTTGCCAGTCGCCTGCTGACCTTGTCCCTCCGTGGCTCCACCTCCAACCTTCTCGGCCGGCAACCACCACTGGTATTCCTCTCTCTCTCTCTCTCTGGTTCACCACCGGTTGTTCATGGAGGTTCTAGGTTTGGAGGGTCTTTTGGGATGGGAGGGTTGGTGATGAATCCGTACATTGGAGTTGAGGCTCCAGATTCGAGAGTTTTGAGTGGTGGGGCGCCGGCGTTGGGCTAGTGGGGGTTTCAAATCTAGGTATTTTAAAATTTGAATGATTTATTAATATTAAATGTTAATGTTGAGTTGGTAATTAGGTGTTTTAATTGCTGATGTGGTACCCTCCACATAGGATGTCATGTCAGTTTATAAGTATTTGGTTGCAAAATTAGTTGTGTCTCTAGCATTACTCAAATTTAATTAATGGGTTGGTTCAAACAATTGGGCTTAAACAAGTGCTGTTATTTGGGTTTATTTTGTTATTATGGGCTTAAACAAGTGTTGTTATTTGGGCTTATTTTGTTATTGTGGTTGTTATTTGAGTTATTTTTTTATTATTTATTTTTTGTTATTTGGACTTTTTATTTTTGGGTACGGTGAATTGGGTTTATTAGATCAAGATGTTCACAATTTATTTGAGGGTGTTCACAATTTTATTTAAGGTGTACAACATCTATATATAAAAAAAGTTTTATCCTTTGATTTTAAAAAGTCAGGGTGTGCAAGTTGCCAACTACACACCCTCACTTGAACATGGCGCCGCCACTGCTAGGTCAAATGGGCTCTGAGGGATTCAGCGTTGTCGGTGAGCTTTCACAACCTAGATTTATTTTTTATTTTTTTATTCGTTTTTTAATCTATCATTTGGTGTTGTGATTTCGTTTATATCTCTGTGCGTGATTTCGTTTCTATTGGGGGTTTTATGAAATATTGGTATTCGTAATTTTGATTTGCTATAATTTGGGGTCTGAAGAATTTGATTGCTTTTTATTTTTGAGTTTTGGCAAAATGTTTTTAAGCGTAGCAGTTTTGATTTCATGTTTGGGGATTTGTGGTTTGTGATTTCATTTTTTAGGTTTTTATATTTTGTATGTCTTTGATTTTGTTTTTCTTGTATCATGTATCATTGAGGCACCGTATCAATTATGTGAAAGAAGCACTAAAAATGGAAAGAAAGAAATAACAAAAGTGAGGGAATCTATGTTTGTTAAATATGTAAACTTTTACTATTTTGTAAATGGAATCACATCAAATTATTGTGCTGCCATCGACCAAACACGATGTTTTCGGGTTTTTATTTTTTTTATTTTTTAAATGACCATTTTCTAAGTTTACAAAGTGATGCCTAATATGAGCTACAAGAACTGAATGCTTCTGTCAAATTTTAACAATTAACATGGAATTAAATATGGATATATTTGTGAGGATTTTTCACTATAATGCCCTGTCCACCATGTTTTTAGATAAATTGCACAATCTGCTTTTTTTTTTT
>OU015771.1:6171691-6238474 GCA_907173295.1 Fagus sylvatica | reverse complement strand
GAGTACCTAAAAAGGTACTGAGTGGAGATTTGTTAAAGTCCAATCCATGAGAGGATAAATTTGGTGGTTTCCTTATGGTTTTGGAATCCCACATGAGTTAAAAGAATAATAAGAAGTGCATTAATCGTGGTAGTCGCACATTACAAAGAAAATAAATAAGGAGGTATGTCAATCCATATAAATAGAGGCTTGGTGTAGCTTTACTTAATTTAAAGGTATGTTTGAAACGGATGGAGATGTAGGGAGAGTAGATGAGAGGGAACATCCTCCTCCATCCAAACATAGAGTAAGTATGTGAGAGTTAGTAGACCAAATTTTATCTTTTGAAAGAGTTAGAGATTAAGTTTTGTTTAATATGTTAGTGTAAGGACACCGCGGGAGTATTAGGTTTTTTGGTTAGTTCATGTTTGAGAGTTTATGTGTGACTATAATTCCTATTATTGATAATGGATCTTGGTTGGTATCACCCGTGGATATAGGTTTAAAATTAACGTTAAATTTTGTGTGTTATGGTATTTGCTATTTTATTGTTTTGCATGTTAGGCAGCCACATTCCTATGTACGTATTGTCAATGATACTCAAGTACACATTATATAACATGAGCCAAGTACTAAAAAGCTCAGTCATATTGAAATATGATCAGACTCTCAAACTGTCCCTAGGGGAAAAACCTGGCCTAAATATGTAAGAGCACATACTACCCATAATCCCAGTAAAGTTTCTTTAATATGCTTCCATTGCAGACACGTGTGTATTTGTGTAAACTACTACAGCAACATGATGATGTAGCAACACCAAATTTAGCGACACATACACTATATGCATCAACGTTTAGATCACAGCTAGCACCCAATGATTATATGCAATTTGTTGTTCACAGACATATCATACAAATAAAGCCAAAGTGGTGTTCTTGAAGCAAAGACCTTACCACCACCTCCACCAGCAAAACAATTCAAGGAACTACAGGTGTATCATCTGTAATAGGGCTCTGCAAGATAATTCACTTTATTGCAGTATAGCATGCAAGGTAAGTTTTGATCTTCCTCTTTCTATTGCTTACGACTAGATAGGGAGGGAAAAAATAGCTAAAACAGGGTCGCACAGCTTCAACCTCTCTAGTCACTAAATTTGCTTTTATAGGCAATTTCAATCACGTGGAAGTTAGACTACAGCTAAACCGTGAACAGGTTGATTTCAAATTGTTTACTACCTAGTTCATCCTGATAAGGCTTTTTTTTTTTTTTGGGCGTATTGTGAGAAAGGGCTTAGGATAGCACTCCCATAAAAATTGACTATGAACACTATCATGAGCTTCTAAAAGATCTTATAAACAAAGAATATAAACGAAAAAAGAAACACAATCACAAAAGAGGATTAGGATTTATGTGATTCAGCAGTAACCGACAAAGAGAAAATAACATTAAATAAAATTAAAAAGATTACAATAGTTGTACAAAAGCACTCTCATAAAGGTACCATCGTGAACTCTTCAAAAAGAAAACTCTAAAGGATACACCTAAATGTAGGGAAGTAGCCATGAATTGCTTCCCAAGGGAGGCCGAGAATAAATATAACAACAAAAAAAAAATCTAAAAAATAACGTAGTCAGGAATTTTTTAAACATTTTAGATCAAATAATTTTTTGTTAGATAATTCAAGAATTATACCATTAGAGTATACAAATAGTTTTAAAAATTATAAAACATAAAAAAATTTAAATAATAAATGTGTCTTTAATTCCATGCATGCCTAAAATTATACAAGTCAATATATGAAAAATGTAATAATAATGTAAAAAAGAAAACTATTTTTTTCATAAATAATAAATGCAATAAAGATTTGTAACTCTTAACTACGAAATCCATAGCTATTCTTTCTTCTAAAAAAAAAATAATGTTTATATTGCTATTTCTCCAAAAAAAAAAAAAAAAAAAAAGTTTTTGGAAAATAATGAAGGTTTCTATTAAATAAATTTACTTATATATTTATATAAAATGTATTTTAAATATGTTATGATTTAATTAGTAATAAGAGAATAAAAATAATTCATTAATCATTTATATAAATATTTTTTAAATATATATATATAATATATATACATATATAATATTCAATACATTTAATTAATACATCAATATAAATGAGAACAATGCTTAAATTTTATAAGGAAATAGTTTTTTTTTTTTTATTATTATTATTATTATTATTATTATTATTATTATTATTGTTTTTTAATATAGAAAGGGGAATGGGAGGGTAGAATTGTAAAAAGCTAGAGGGGGGAGGGGGGATTGTAAAAAGCCAGCGGGGCCTTGGCCCCCACCAGCCCCCTGTCTCCGTCTCTGCCTAATTAATGCACACCTACGTTCACAATCAATTTGTTAAAGTAAAGTTGTGATTAGAAAAAAAAAAACGAAAAAAATCACAAAATCAAGGCAATACCAACAGAAAACTCTAATAGCGATGTTCAACTATTCACAATCTGCCACTTCAACATATTATGGAAATGAGTTTGAATTTGAGTATGTCCATAAGCGAGTTGCTTTAAAAATTCAAACCACGTATATATGTAACATGTTGGACACTGGGTGGAGAGTTGGTTCAGACATCTAATAAGTCTCAAAATGCGAGAGTATGATAACTAAATAAAAAAATATGTATTCAAGACATTTTTGTTTCGTTGTCAATCTCAGAAAATAAATAAGATAACTTCGTTTTTTTTTTTTTAGGCCATTTGAGTTAAAAATGACTTTGACTGCGCCAGCGAGCCTGATTTAGAGAAGTCTTCCAAATCCATCATATTATTCAGTCTTATAGAGCTTATTTAATGAGTGATTTTATTAAGAACAAAGATATGGTACAATAAGAAACCTACATTAATGAAGCTGCAAACTAGCAAATATATTCACATATATACCATACAACTTAAAAGAATTAAACCATGACTCCTAGCTAAGCAGCCTCTCTAACCCTCCACACATGATAATTTCTTCTTGCCTCAGTAGGCACAGATCTGCTTATCATTTTTATTCTATTTGTTGACAGGTTTTAGCCATTTATGATAATCAGACTAATGAGAAAGATGAAGACCTAGAAAATGTAACAATTGGAGACACAGAATACCTTGCACTATCGTTATCCAAGAGGAGACTAAGGAGGAAAGGAGTCCCTTTCAGGTCACCAATGTTTTAATTAATTCACCATGATAGAGAAATATGTGCATGTATCTGATACGTGCTTATGCATGTTACTGGAGGTGGGGACATATGTGGTGGAATGCTTTGGCAGATTCAAGATATAATCCAAGATGTGGTCCTTCATTTTAGGAGTTCTTTTTCAAATTGTTATTGAATTGGTCTTTGTTTCTTTTCTGTTATTTCCTTTTGAACGTTATGGTTTTGTTATTTGTTTACTTCAGTTGTTGAGTCCGAATAGGAGGGGTGTAGCTTATCTTGTGGGATATTCCTTGATATTTCGATATCACGTTATTTGAACATTATCTGTATTCTTTATTTAAAGAGACAGAATGAATAGTAAAAGTATTTATCATTAAGTTTATTCTCAGTTTGGGTTCAGAGGTCAGGATTTCGTCTATCAAATCCACTACTATTCATTTGAATTAATTCTATTTTTCACAATAGAAAAAGACACAGTCCAATACGTACCAGTATCATAGAGTAATTATTCAATACTTTGAGAATAACATGCAATACTCCTAATAATTTTGATGTATCATTGTTGCTCATATTGTAGTTATAAGAATATTGTAACTTTATCTTTTGCATCCTGTGTTCCAAATTACTTTTTAGTTTAGGTTTAGTGGACATGGTGATTAGGGTTATAATGAAGGTCATTTTGATGCCTTAGCATTGATTTGCTACCTTATTTCGTCAGCATATTCAGTTTGTTGTTAAGGACATTTAAGGAAACTAGAACTTTGTGAAATTCTTGGCATCATCGTAAACTTTTGGTAATAATCTGGCATTTTTATATTCTTTCTTTCTCTAAAAACGCAAAGAATTCTGCCTTGTCTGGCCCCATGAATCTGCAACTTGCAATGGCCGGTGAATTGGTCTAGGCTTCATTAACATTCACGGTGAATTCTCAACACTGAAGCTTCTCAAATACAGTACAGTTGCAAAAAGATAAATGTTGTATGATGTGATCAACATGTATTGCCTTTATTTTTAAATCAAAAAGCCATTTAATTTTTCAGGCTTTTGTACTCAGAGACACCACCACAGCAGCATGACCAGGAAATAAGGTCTGGATTTTCTAGGGCAAGTAGATATGCGAAGGCCCAAACGTTCCAAACGTTCAGCCAGAAACAGATCTTAGTTTCAAGACTGCTCTCCACCCCAAAGTTATTTTTATGTTTTTGCCAGTCCAACCCTTATCAATTGTCTTTAGCTTGTTATTTGGAGAAGTCCTAACTCCTAAGTAATTTTCCTTTACTCTAGAATTTTTTTATGAGTGCTAGGGTTAGGGTTGTAGATTGCCCATTTTGTACTTATTAATAAACTTTAGTCTATGGTCTCAATGAGGAATAATGCCAACACCCACCCATAAGAAGACTCGACCACTTTATCAAAACTAAGAAAAAACTAGTTTTTTTGCAAATATTTAAGGATTCTTGCCTTCTCGACACAGGAATCCTAATTTCCAAGAAATATTTTCTCATTTATTGTGAGGATCTTTGCCATTTCTAGCTAGCCATGGGATCCAATTCCACGAACCCTGAACCCTAAGGGCCCTCTGGAAGTATAAAAAGAGCCCTAATCTCTTAGGAAAAACCATCTTGTAGAGGGGAGAGAAAATATTGTGTGGAAGTCAATTTGGTTCTTCATATTATTGGGAAAAAATAATTTTTTTATTTTTTTAAAGTAAAACTCCACTATCGTTTTTGTGTCTCCATATCAATTTCTTTAAAATGACTTTACCCAAGGAATTTGATGATGCTATAAAAAAAAAAAAAATAAAATAAAATAAAATAAAAACAATTTTTAACAAAAATTTGATTCTTAATTATACTCGTGCATACATTATTTATAAGTCCTCTCAATTTGACCGATTTATTCACTAAATCATTACCAATTGTAACATCAAAGAATTTAGTATACAACTTTAGCATGCATCAACTTAAATCTCTTTTTTCATAGATAATTGAAGTTCTGCGAACTCATGATTGTTGATTATACTTGTTTTCCTTGCTAAGCACAACAGTACAATACTCTTTTTATTCCGTCATTGTTTTTTTTACCACATGATTTTTCCTTAACAAGATTTTAATGAGTGGTCATCCAAGAGGGGAATGTCAGTAAAGATGAGCAATCATATACAACAATCAAATGTCGATTTTTCAATCAATCTTGATTTGGCTTCACTATTAAACATCCCCCTCCTAAGCTATATATATAATTTAAGGTATTGTGTAGATGATACACTCAAATAGAGAAATTTGTATACTTCTCTTATCTTCACATTTATTGTACCAAACCAACTACCAAGTTATTCCTAGTTTAAACATCCCCTCCCAACCGAGACTCCCATTTTCACTCGTATTGGTTGTTGGGACGGGTCCCTGCTGCCCGCTTTTTCATAAATTTCCAAATCAAACCTGCCACTACCACTGCCGTAAAAAGTAAAAATGTTGTCCAACAAAATAAGATAATCCATCAACATTTCACACCATGAATTCCATCGAATTTACCTCTACCGCCACAGCGTTTAGAAGAATTCTCATTCAACCTACTACAAATCAATTAAATAGATTATCCACATATATATGATTATATGTATTATTTAAAGGATAAAGTTTACCTCTAACCTGGTTTGGAGGAATTCTCCTTGAATTCATTACGTGTCAATTAAATAGACTATCCCCTCCACCGCCACAGCGTTTAGAGGAATTCTCCTTCAACCTATTACAAGTTAATTAAGTAGACTATCCACATGTATATGACTATATGTATTATTTAAAGGACAAAGTTCACCTCTAATCCAATTTGGAAAAATTCTCTTTCAATCCACTATGTGTAAATTAAATAGACTTTCCACAGTTATTATTTAAAAAGGTCATGTGATTAAAAAAACACTTGAATAGTCTAATTAATTGCCACATAATGAGTTGAAAGAAGATTCCTATGACTAAAAATACACTTTAGAGAAGAATTCCTCCAAATCAAATTCGTCCAAACCGGTCTTGAAAGTAAATTATTTCCATCCAACGGTTGTAAGAGCCGCAGGTGTAGAATAACAAGAAATAGACGCTTTCCTACTCCTCCACATTTTATCCTTCTCTGTCCATACATATGGTAGTAGTCTAGAGAATAATAGAGAGAAGGTATGGACCTCGCAGAAGAGTAGTTGGACTTCCTAGTCTTTATCACAACCTCTTTCTCATTTTCTCTCTCTCTCTCTTTTCAATTTAGAAACCCTAGCTGGGTCACAGTGGCGACTCTAGGAAATTTTTCCAGGGTATTCATTACAAAACTTGAATATAACAACATCACTAAAAAAAAAAAAATTACATGAAGTTTTATAAAATCCTTCTACAAGTCTTCAAATATAACATCACTAAAAAAAAAAATACATGAAGTTTTATAAAATCCTCCTACGAGTCTTCATAGTTTGATATCGTTGCATGATAGTTTCATTATCAATGCTATCAAATTCCAAACAAACAATTAAACAAAGTAACACACTAACACTACAAGACAAATATACAGTAAAAATATAAAATATAAACTATCAAATAATATTATATTAAAAGTCTAAGATTTGGTCAAAGTGGCAAACAATCAAATGAAATCAATGAATAGATAAAGAAAAAGTAACTAATGAATTAACAAAGTAACAAGTAGATAAGAATAAAATAAGAGAGGAAAAAAAAAAAGCAAACCAGATTTGAAACTTTTGAGTCGAAGTCCACTGTCCAGCTCCAGCAGCAAGCGTGACCGAGTGAGGTGAGGGCTTGGCCGGCAGCAATAGGTGTGAGGTGAGGGCGGCGGCAGCAGCAGGTGTGAGGCGGTGAGAGACGACTCCGGTCTGGCGGTCTCCGAAGAGCTGTGGTGTGGCCTTCGCAGAATCGCAGTGGGTTATTTTGTTTTTAGGTTTTATCTCTCTCTCTCTCTCTCTCAATTCAACGACTGGCACACGGTAATTTAAATTTGGGAAATTTTTTTTTTTTTTCTGAATAGAATAAATTTAATGAATAATGCTAGAGACACAACTAATTTTATAACCAAATATTTACAAACTGATATGGCATCCTATGTGGAGGATCCACATCAGCAATTAAAAACACAACTCAACATTAATATTTAACCCTAATAAAAGTTATTAAAAAATTAAAATTCCTAAATGTCAAACCCATCCCCACCACCTCACCGTTGGCGACCACCGAGTACAATACCTCTCCGGCACCCACCCACCACCGAGCACAGTACCCTTCCAACCACGTCTCATCTCAATACTTCAATTCCACAAGCCCCATTAGAAACACTCTCCAATCCAAACCCCAATCTCTTCAATTCCGTTCCACATTCACCAAACCCCACTACCATTATTGAATTTCAAACCCAACCACTGAAAGTGGAACTTGTCAGTGCGATTCCAACAATGTCTAATTCCATTAGCACCAATTATCAACAGCCATGGTGGTTCAATGAGTGAAAAAAGAAAAAGAAAAACAAATATTGCCCTTCGCGCTCCCTACGGTCGTTACCACCTCGCCGGAGATCCAGCTTGCCGGTCACCTCACCGGAGATCTAGCTTGCCAGTCGCCTGCTGACCTTGTCCCTCCGTGGCTCCACCTCCAACCTTCTCGGCCGGTAACCACCACTGGTATTCCTCTCTCTCTCTCTCACTGGTTCACCACCGGTTGTTCATGGAGGTTCTAGGTTTGGAGGGTCTTTTAGGATGGGAGGGTTGGTAATGAATCCGTACATTGGAGTTAGGGCTCCAGATTCGAGAGTTTTGAGTGGTGGGGCGCCGGCGTTGGGCTAGTGGGGATTTCAAATCTAGGTATTTTAAAATTTGAATGATTTATTAATATTAAATGTTAATGTTGAGTTGGTAATTAGGTGTTTTCATTGTTGATGTGGTACCCTTCACATAGGATGTCATGTCAGTTTATAAGTATTTGGTTGTAAAATTAGTTGTGTCTCTAGCATTACACAAATTTAATTAATGGGTTGGTTCAAACAATTAGGCTTAAACAAGTGCTGTTATTTGGGTTTATTTTGTTATTATGGGCTTAAACAAGTGTTGTTATTTAGGCTTATTTTGTTATTGTGGTTGTTATTTGAGTTATTTTTTTATTATTTATTTTTTGTTATTTGGACTTTTTATTTTTGGGTACGGTGAATTGGGTTTATTAGATCAAGATGTTCACAATTTATTTGAGGATGTTCACAATTTTATTTAAGGTGTACAACATCTATATATAAAAAAAGTTTTATCCTTTGATTTTAAAAAGTCAGGGTGTGCAGTTGCACACCCTCACTTGAACATGGCGCCGCCACTGCTAGGTCAAATGGGCTCTGAGGGATTCAGCGTTGTCGGCGAGCTTTCACAACCTAGATTTATTTTTTATTTTTTTATTCGTTTTTTAATCTATCATTTGGTGTTGTGATTTCGTTTATATCTCTGTGCGTGATTTCGTTTCTATTGGGGGTTTTATGAAATATTGGTATTCGTAATTTTGATTTGCTATAATTTGGGGTCTGAAGAATTTGATTGCTTTTTATTTTTGAGTTTTGGCAAAATGTTTTTAAGCATAGCAGTTTTGATTTCATGTTTGGGGATTTGTGGTTTGTGATTTCATTTTTTAGGTTTTTATATTTTGTATGTCTTTGATTTTGTTTTTCTTGTATCATGTATCATTGAGGCACCGTATCAATTATGTGAAAGAAGCACTAAAAATGGAAAGAAAGAAATAACAAAAGTGAGGGAATCTATGTTTGTTAAATATGTAAACTTTTACTATTTTGTAAATGGAATCACATCAAATTATTGTGCTGCCATCGACCAAACACGATGTTTTCGGGTTTTTTTTTTTTTTTTTTTAAATGACCATTTTCTAAGTTTACAAAGTGATGCCTAATATGAGCTACAAGAACTGAATGCTTCTGTCAAATTTTAACAATTAACATGGAATTAAATATGGATATATTTGTGAGGATTTTTCACTATAATGCCCTGTCCACCATGTTTTTAGATAAATTGCACAATCTGCTTTTTTTTTTTTTTGGTTTTACTTGCATTGATTTAGAAGATATGTACCTGTACGGTGATGACCGCTGGATGTGTTTGCTATGGGCTGTAGTTTTATAATCGGTGCTATAATAATACTTTATTTGTTTATGGTTTTGGATATTAAAAATAATTGATTTAATGTTGAAACGCAATATTAATAACACAAAATTAAACTGCAACCCACCAACATGGTCCTGCTGCACCACCGTCAATACCCCTGGATCTGTATGATAAGCAAGCCCAACCGTCAGGTCAGGCTGTGGGCAATAGGGGTAGTAGTGGCCCACCATCACTCTGCCTTCTAAACATGTCATGTCCTTCAACCTCCCAGTCTCTACTCCCAGCCCTTCACATAGCAGCCCTTCTAAACGTGTGTGTGTATATACATACTCAAGTTGAACCTCAAAAGTCAAAGACATACGGACAAGTTTATTCTAAAACATATTATTATCTTTAAGTTTGTTTCGTTTATTAGTCGAACCTAAATTTGGTCTTGACTTGATTCGTTTGTTAAATAAACAACATAAATAAGATTTTTCTCAAGTCGAACTCAAATTGTTTATAAACAGTTGGTTCATTTACAATCCTAGGTAAAAGCAACAATTAATAGTGTGAAAGCTACCATATAAGTTTTTGTCTTGTAATTTTCTTTGTTATTTAAAAAAAAAAATTAGTAGGTATAAATTTCCTATTAGATTTTTTTTAAGATCATATTAGGATTTTTACATACCACATTAATACTGCTTTTGTTATGTATGTAACCTTTTTAACCAATTGCATAGAACAATATTAAAAATTTAATATTGCAACTAAAATGAAAAAGTATTTTTTAGCTTTAAATAATAGGAGCAAATCATTTCCTCAGTCATGGGAATTTTTCGATTTGCTATATTGCTAAGCAATGATTAAAGAACTAGTAACCTATATACACAATGAATCTAAATTTACAATTTTACTCAACTCAACTGGGAGGATTCTGTTACCTCCAACTGGAGGCTTTAGAATGATACAAGTCCACGTTGGACATGTAGGATACACCGGTGCCTATGTCTCTACCATACAACCCTGCCTTTTTCTCCGTCGGTTGCTCGTGAAACCCCTTGATGGATGCCATCCAGGGCCGGCCCAACCCTTAGGCGAGTTAAGCCGCCACTTTAGGCCCCCAAAAAAAAGAAAAAAAAGCAACCTTATAAATCAAGGCTCCCAAATTATAAAAAAGAAAGCACATAGAACCCCCATAGACAAAGCTACATTCAGGGCTGGCCTCAGGGTAAGCCCAGCAAGACTTTGAGCTAGGGCAACCCCCCACCCATGGCCAACCACAAAAATAAAAAATTATTAGTATATAAAAAAAAAATCAAAAAAACAAATTTGGACCACATGCGTGTCTTCCCTCAATTTCTCAGCAACTTCCTCTCTTCGTAAATCTCTGTTATGTCACGTTCTCTATTGCCGTCTCTAGCTTGCAAATGGCAGGCAACACAAAAAAGAAAATGATGAATAGAAATAGAGGAAAAACAAGAAGAAGAGAAAATAAAAAATAGCGTGATGTTCTCTCTCTGTTCTTCTTTTTCTTTTTTATTCATCTTTTTTAGTTTCTTTCTCTCTCGTCTTTTAATTTCGAGGCATGAATGTATTGATTTGTGTGTGGTTTCATGCTTGTCAGCTTTCATTTTACTTTTTACTTTTGATATTGATTTTTTTTTTCATTATTTTTTTAGGTGGCTGGCAACCACTTTCACCCATGCACAAGGTTTTTTTTTCCAATTCTTAAGATATTTACAGTCAATTCTTAAGCCCCCCACTCCCAAGTGATGTTATTGTACTTGACAACTTGTCAGTTAATTTGTTCTTTTTTTAATTTTAATTTTATTTAATTTTATTTTTTTAACTTGAATCATGATGTAGATTTTTACCTTTTGTCTTTTACTTGAATTATGATGTAGATTTTTGTTAGACTTGAGTCTCTTTTATAAATATATATTTGTATTTGGTTTGAAGTAATATGATAGGTTAGTGACTCACATATTGTTTGTTATAAGTTTAGCATTTTAATTGGGTTGCCTTGTTGTGTAATGTGTATTAATGCGTAACACTACTTTGTTTTATTTAACAAGAAGAATGAATCGATTAAAACCTTAGATTCATACTACAACCACGATGATTCTACAAAACCTCGAACGCTCAAGAAATTCGTTGGATAGGCGACAACTGGATAAGACCCAATACCTAGAGCTAACATCGTACAACACGATAATTTTTGTATATGAATGGAAGAAAAGAAAGATGTGGAAAACGTTGTTCTAGGAGAGATGATACCCGTCGGTATGGGATTAAAATGATTAGTTTCAATAAATATTTTTTTAAAAACATTAATTTAATTTAGCATTGAATGATTAAGGTCCCAATTTAAAATTTTGCTTAAGGCCCCCAAAATAATTGGGCCGGCCTTGATGCCATCGTACAGTCCAGAACATCCAACAGCACGCCATGATTAACAATCTGGAAAAAACCGAAAGTCGACGCCGCCCGTCTGATCTCTTCTACAATAACCGACTTGCGGTTACCCGAGTCCAACCCGGATAGGTTGATGGCGGGAATAATTTCGGGTCCGGACCCGGTTCGGGTATCGGGTTTGAGATCGGACAAAGTCTCGAGTGGGTGAACAAAGAAACGAGGGATGGTGGTGATGCCAGAGTCAACAAGACCTCTAACTCCAACCTTGGAATCGTCGAAGCGCTTCACGTCGTTGGCTCTATCGTAGCTTTCAGCACTACTCTTGATGATGGTTGTCGTTTTGAGATTTGGGGTGTGTCGGACACGTAGCTTCATAACGTTTTGTCCGGTTCCGATTTGGAACAGAACTGAGGCTGCGGCAGTTGCCATTAATTCTTTGCTATTGGTGTTGAGTCAGTGTGAATAAAGCTTTCTTATTGGTTCTTCTTCCTTCTTGTGTGTGAGTTTAAACTTCAAAAACTGTCACTCTCATTTTTGATGAGTGTAGAACACAACTTTGATTTCCAAAAGAAGACAAGAAATGTGTCCCGATTTGCCGTGATTAGTGTGATTACCACCCAAGTGTCCAATTCAAGCATGTTGCTGGGCCAGACTTTTTGGGCTTACGACAGTGATCCAATCTCAAATTACCCACCCATATCGATGTATTAAACGTGAATTGTTTGTTGTACTCTGTAGTTTTCTTTAGCAGTACGAATTATATAAAGGAAGTTGTAGTTCCACCCACAGATTCTAAAATCAAATTACTTTAAGTTATTTTGATAACTTGATAGTTGGGAAAAATAAAATTTAAATCCTAGAATTATTTGTTGAAATACGTATAAGTTGAGGTAGAAGACTTTTGTTAATTTAGTTAATTTATTTGAATTGTTTGGTGTGTAGTGACGGAGGGAAAGGGCTGGTTTTCTATGATCCATCTCTCCCGTATGTTCTTTGATTAAAAAAGAAAAGAAAAAGTATTCCATATTTTACCCTCTTGACTATTTTCTAGGGTTATTCTACGTGTAATACCTTGTGAGTATGGTATCTCTAATAGATAAAATCTCACATTGATAGTAACAATGTCACACATGATGATAATTACCTCACATCTGATTGTACCTACCATCATATTGCTTAGTACCCTAAATTTTTATTTATTATTTAAATTTAATATATATAAAAAAATCAGATAGTACCAACATCATATTAGATAATACCAACATCACATATGATGATACCTACATTACATTTTATGATACCAATTGAATAGATACCATACCCACAAAAAGGATGTAGGTATTATAAAATGACCCTTTTTCTAATATCTAATATTTTGTATTAGTCTTTTATTATTCTGTTTTGGTCTTGACTCTTGTATAACCAATTTTTTTTTTTTTTAAATGCAAATTGCACTCTCTGTAACCAAATTGGGGTTATTTTGAAGTTGGCCTTTAATATTTGAAATTTTTAATTTTAGTACTTCACGTTTATTTTTATATTGTCATTCAATTCATTTTCTATTAAATGATGTAACCATTAAATACTAACTAAACTCAAAACGACATCATTTTAATACCCTCAAAAGATATCGTTGAATCCACATCAGGAAAAAAAAATCTTTACTTTTCTCACTATTTTCTTTTTCTCCGATTGTTGTGGCATACCCAAAAACCATTGACACTAAGCCACAAGCACAAACAACTTCATTATACATGCTTGAGTTTTTATTTTTATTTTTAATTTACACATATTTAGAATTTTTTAGAATTTGGGGGCTCGGTCCTAATATCGGTAATATAGTCATAATATTTTCTTCTCTAAAAGAAAAATAGTCATAATATTTTCTTAAAAAAAAAATTACTATAGTCATAAACTCATAATATTTATCATCCCACATGAATTCTTTTTTTTTTTTTTCTTTTTTTTCTTTTTTTTATGAAATACGGCATGATTTTCACTTTCTCTTTGTTTTTCTCTCTCTTTCCCTCTCCCTCCCTCCCCTGTTCCTGATACGCACACTAGGCATAGTCTTCTCTTCTCATCCAAACTCAACCTCTTCTTCTTCTTCTTTAGCCTTGAGGACCACTCTGACTTGGTTTCTTTTTCACCTACAATTACAGATCACAGATCCTTCACCCAGTTTGTACTCCACCTCAATGGCGAAATTGGAGCCGTTGGACGAACCCGACAGCAAGAAGACAACCACATACAAGAAAATGAATCATGGGTAAACGAAATTCTTTGTCTTCATTGGTTACCTTTTCCTTTGCATATTCTCTCTTCCTTAAACCCTAAATCTGCATCAATGGGGTTTGATTTATTTATTTTCCTGTGATTTGTTTGTGGATTTGTCTCGAGGTTGTCTTTCTCTGCATAAAAAATGCTTTTGAATCGTTTTTGTTTGTATATGGGTTGTGTGGATTTCGTTTAATTTGTGTATGTGGGTTTTGTATACAAGAGTTATGATTTGTCTTTTTTGTATTAGATTAATTATTGGGTTTAATTGGTCTTAACTTATGTTTACAGAGGAATATGCAACAATATAACGAGGTTGAGCTCTTTGCTCTTGGAATGGGTAATTACAATTCGTATAAAAAAGGTTAGGGTTGGAGTGTGTTGTTGTGTGAGAAAGACTCTGGTTTTTTTTTTTTTTTTGTTTGATTTTCCTACGGTTTCTCGGCAGGCAAACAAATGGAGGTTTAAGTGTTTTTAAATTGCTTTAAGTGACTTTATGATTGCGATTTTCATAATTAAGTTTTTAATTTCTTTGATAATATGAGAATGATGTGCTTGTTGTGAAATGGTTGAGGAATTTGTTAATGTGGTGAGTTTGGGCTACATATTGCTTAGCAGCTAAATTGCCAAGGCTTAGAGGCGTAGTTCTGCATAGTGCAATTCTTTCTAGTCTTCATGTGCTCTGCCATGTCAAGTTCATATTTTGCTTTGATATTTATAAGGTGAGGAGTCTGTCTTCTTTCTTATAATAGAGATGTTGTGAGTTAGCTTGATCATAAGAACAGGGCAGCCAATGAAATATCAGTATAACAGTGTACTTCCAATCAATTCCATTGGTAGACTTGGTATTTTCCACTCGTTTATGCTATTTCTGCTGCATTTTCAAGGTAGTAGCCATCCTATTTATGAAGAACATCAAAGTGATTTAGCCTTTTTGCTAGGAAGTCTATGACTGCCACTGTCCGTTATATTGGAATCTCCCCATGCCTGAAATTAAATTTTTTAGTTATAATAATACAATGTGAATGAGTTTCATGTATTGCTAACTGATGAAAATAAACGTCAACATTGTAGGGTCATCTCAGTGCTGCTGGTTGAATTGGTGAGCAATTTCTGACCTAAAAAAGTATGGTCAATATTATGGAAATCCTCTTATTTATGTTCCTTGTACAACAAATATGGATTTAAGATGTAAAATTGTTTTGAAGTTTAAGGATTTGGACTTGTGCAAAATTGTGATTTTAGCTTCATTGTTATTTTTTTTTTTTTATTTTTAAATAGCCTATCCTTTTTCTTTCTTTTTTTGGTCAAATTGATAACTATAGATCCACGCCAATCGTCCTCAAACCAAGCATTTTTCCATCTACTCTATTCTATTGGTAATGTGAAAATTCTCCTTGTTAGTAAATTCCGTTACAATTAAGTTTTTTAATATAATATCCATGGAAGAAAATAAATTAACATAAATATAAATTCTATTAGAATTAAGTTTTTTAATATAATATCCATGGAAGAAAATAAATAAACATAAATATAAAAAAACAGGAATGAAATTTATTTGCAAATCATTAAAATAATTATTAATTTGGTAGGATGCGTAACAAAATTGGTAAAACAAAACTGCGATCAATCGCAAATGATGTAACCAAAATTACGATCGATCCCATTTTTCTTCATTAAAAATGCAATCGATCGCAACTTTCCCAACAATAATAGCATTTAAGTTAGACCGATCGCGCAATTCCTTTGAAAATTTGGACCGATTGATCGCTGGTCCCCTGAAATTGTACAAAGAATACAGCGATCGATTGCAAAAATTTCTTTAAAATTTTAGGACTGATCACAAGTTTTTCTAGAAATTGTACAGGGAATAAACCGATCAATTGCAAAAATTCCTTTGAAATTTCTCGATCGATGGTAAGTTTTTCCAGAAATTGTACAGGGAATAAATCGATCGATCAAAAAATTCTTTTGAAATTTCTTGATCGATCGCAAGTTTTTCCAGAAATTGTACAGGGAATAAACCGATCGATCGCAAAAATTCCTTTGAAATTTCTCGATCGATAGCAAGTTTTTCCAAAAATTGTACAGAAAATACAACGATCGATCGCAAAAATTCCTTTGAAATATTTGGACCAATCGTAACTTTTTCCAGAAATTGTACAGTGAATAAACCAATCGATCACAAAAATTCCTTTTGAAATATTAGGACTGATCGCAAGTGTGAAAGAAATTGTACAAAGAATAAATCGATCGATCGCAAAAATTCTTTTAAAATATTAGGACCGATCGCAAGTTTGAAAGAAATTGTACAGAAAGTCCATGTAATGCTGTCAATGGTGTACGTAATAGTAATAATGATAGTAATAATTTTACTACTATTATGCTTTATGTGGTTAGGCAAGAAATTTGTTGTTGTTTTTATTATTTATTTATTTTTTCCTTCTTATTATATGTATTAGTATCATACTGATTGACATTTATTCAAAAGTGATAATTTTTTATCTAATTTTTATTTAATTGTCATAGTTCTTCGGATGTGTATCATTTGTTTTTTATTTTCTTAGTCTAATATTTATAATTTTCTAAAGGTTTGTCTGAGATAGGTTCAACCTGTGTTGTTGCACTTTTGGCACCCAAGACGAAGGAATTAGGTTTGCCGAATAAACGGAGTGGTTAGGTGGGTGTTATTATTTGTATATTCATTATAATCATAGAAATATGTAACGGGTGACAAGTATTGTAATATTGAAATTTGGTTAGGTGGCTATATGGATTTTAGTGTTTATTAATAAAGGTTTAGTAATAAATTGTTAATGTTTGTCAAATATGATATTTTATCTCATGAGTGATATAAGTTGTGTCTAATGTTGTTTAGCTGTTGCCAAAATGTATAACCTTTGTCATAACTTATAAATTTAAAAAAAGTTTTCTCAAATCATTGGACTTCGGTGAGATTTAGTATGGTTTGAGTCAAAGTAGATACTCATTTTCATAATGTATGTAATATGTCCCAAGTATTGTAAAACGTCTCTTTCTTGGTAAATATTGTATTCTCTATTGTAAGATATGTGTCAAAATATAAAAAAGGTGACAGGTATTGTAATATTGAAATTTGGTTTGGTGGCTATATGGATTTTAGTGGTTATTAATAAGAGTTTAGTAATAACTTGTATATGTTTGTCAAATTTGATATTTTATCTCACAAGTGATGTACGTTGTGTTTAATTTTGTTTAAATTTTGTCGAAACGTGTAAATCTTTGTCAAAATTTGTAAATTTAGAAAAAAGTTTCTCATATTTTGACATTCAGTGAGATTTAGTATAGATTTGAGTCAAAGTAGATACTTCTTTGATAATGTTTGTAAATATGTCCCAAGTATTATAAATAATCTCTTTGTTGGAAATCTAAGAATATAAATAATGTAAAGATGTAGAAGAATAGAAATATAAAATGAGATGTAGAGAAGAGAGGCAAGAGGGTTTACATGGGTCGGCATTATATATAGCCAGGGGCGGAGGCAGAAAAAAGTTTTAGGGTGGGCTAATTGCAAAAAAAAAAAATCTTGACTGGGCTAATTACTTAATTACCATGAAGGGGAAGCAGCGCATATATATCAATAATATATATATATATATATATATATATATAATAAGGTAATAAGGTATAACCAGCCAAGATATATATATCAAAGCAAATTTAATAGGAGGCGGTAGAACCAGCCAAATATATATTAAAACAGTTTAATATAATGAATGTTAATGCAAGAAGTTATCAAGAAGAAATTACTTCATTGAAAGTAATAACTTACTGTTTAACAAAGGATTTATCAAATAGACTGGAGGCTGATTGCTTCCATGATTACAAGTTTAATTTGGATGTGGGGTTTACAAGAAAACTGGAGAAGGCAATCTATTCTAGTTCAAAGCTTCAACACATGAATGCTTGAAACTTTACAAGAGAAGGTTACAAGTTTTGTAAGGAGTTCTTCTTGTTTAGTAATAACATTTAATGATTTGGTTAAAACATTTATAGATTTATCAGCACAACAATTATTAGTGCAACCAAATTTAATATTTGGGGTTGAGGATGATGAAGATGAATATTCATCAGAGGAGGATTCAATCTCATCTGGTGATATTTCATTTTCACTATCAGTATTTCTTAATTCAAGAAGATCATACAATTCTTCTTTTTCTTTATCATTTATTTGAAGTTGGTTAATTTTTTGTTTAATCTTACAGTCATTGACAAAATGACCATATTTCCCACATTTAAAATATTTTGTTTTCTTTTTATCAAATTTTTTATTATCATATTTTTTATAATTTTTATTAGATTTTTTAGAAAATCTTTTATTTTTATTATAATATTCATTTGGTTGAAAATTTTTCTTTTTCTTCCAAATTCTTCGTTGTTTATCATATTTTTCTCTTTTATGTTTAATATGTTTTCTTTGTGAAGGAGCCATGGAAAGAATTCCATATTGCTCACAGAAATTTCCCATTTCATATTTAGCTTTTCTTTTATTATCACTTTGTTGTTTAGCAATTCTTTGTTCAATGCACATTTTTAAACCTTCTTGTTTAATAGTGCTTATTATATCTCCATATGTTAAGGTATCATAATCAATGATCCCATTGGAGTTGCTTAACACAGTTCTAATCTTATGGGCAAAAAGATTAGGTAAACCATCAATGAATTTTTCTTTCCAATATGGTTTATTACTCTCTTCTCATAACATAACTCTAGAGGTAAAGACATCTTCATACCATCTAAAGTCACTCATGGTTGGGCATTTAAGATTACTTAATTGGCCATGAATCCTAGAGGTAATGTTACTAGGTGTACCAATAAAGTGCTTTATTATTGTGAAAACAAGGGAATTAACTCCATCAGGAATTCCCATTCCAATTCTTTCATTGAAGATGGGGTTACCTTCTTTGTCTTTCTTAATAGAGTGTTTAATAAGATCTCTAGATTCTTCAGTGAGATGTTTCTCCCACCAATATTTCAATTTTCCAGAGAAACCTGTGACTAATAAATCAATTATTTCAGGGTGATTTAATTGATGATTAGTCATATAACTATTAGCAAACATGGTTAAATGGCTAAGTTTATTAAGAACTTCCTGTTCAGAAAGTCCATCAATATTCTATTCATAAAGTTTATCAGCAGACACCGAGAATTGGTGTTGAAAGCTTCTTTCTTCAAATTGCATATCCAGAGTTGTAGACCTAGGATACCAATTTTTTGTGAAAGTTGTTGGGTTTGGTTTTTTATTATTTATTCTTTGGAGTTTACCAAAAGCTTTTTCAAGTTTATCAATCTCTTCATCAGAAGTTGTTTCTGAATTTGAAGAGCATGTTTCAACAGTGACTTCACCATTTTTATTTATTACATTTATTGTGGAGGGTTCTCCTTTTACTTTATTTAATTCTTTTAACATTTGGTCAATCTTTTCCCTAGTTTTTGTTTGACTTGTTTTAAGACTTAAACCAGTTTTTAATTCTTGAGCTTTTATTAAAGGAGTTTCTATTTTAATAGAATCTGGTTTAATATGGATTGAATAAATTTTATTTTTAATTTTATCAAGCTGATCACCAATAACATTTAAACATTTATTAGTATAATTGTTTTGTTCAATTATTTTTCTTTCTTCATCATTTTCAAGAATTTTAGGAGGAAGTTTAAATGGAAAGGCTTTTACTAAGTCTTTTCCAATATTTATTAAAATGCTTTCTTTTGGTGGATGAGAGGATTCAACAGTTGTTTTATCATGTTTTGTCCACTTTGAAGTGGTTATAACATTTAATTCTTTTAATTCTGAACAATATTTATCAACAAAATCAAAGAAGTAAATATTCATTCTTAGATCTTGCATTACAGATTTCCATTTATTAAAAATTAATTTCTTTTCTTCTTTATCATGGGTTTTGCGATGTTACAAATGCATTCTCAAACAACAACAACACAAACCCATCACAAAGTGGAATACAAAAACCCAAAACATGTAATAATCAACTCCAAAAAACACAAAATACCCATAAATCCGAAAATTACATCAATAAATCTACAACATTTTAAGTTTGAGTGTTTAATAATACATACCTCACTTCTAGCACCATTAGAACAATGTTTTCGTATGTTTTGAAGCAAGGGTTGAATGTCAACTTGAATCTCTTATTCTTTACCATATTTGACTTTGAGGAAGAAGTTGAAACCATCAATGATGGGCTGAAATTTCAAGAGAAAAACACAAGAAAATGAGTTATCGGTGAAGAAGAAGAAGGAATGTGGAAGAAATTTGAAGAAGACAAGTAAATTGGAGAAGAATGAAGGAGGAAGAAAAAACTAAGTATTCTTCCCTCCTTCACTTTGAATTTTAGCCAGAACAAGGGGGGAATGCTTCCCCCCTTTTCCAACGTGTGTTATGTATCTTGTTTAGGCTTGCACTGTTTTTGTCCCTTTGTTATGCTTACCAGCTGTTAACCAATAACATCTCTTTTGTTTATAATTTTTTAGAGTGTATAACGTGTCTTTGCCTCTTGAATTGGTATTTAAAAAAGTTAATTGGTATATAAAAATGGGTAATTCTACGTACCTCTAATAGATAAAATTTCACATTAATAATACTAATATCATATATTATGGTACTTATTTCACATATGATGGTACTTATTATTTTTATTTATTATTTAAATTAATATATATAAAAAATCAGATAGTATCAATATCACATTGGATAGTACCAACATCACATATGATGGTACTTATATCACATTTAATGATACCAATTGAGTGGGTATCATACCCATAAAAAGAGTATGGGTATTGTAGAATGACCCCCATTTTTATAGGGTCATTCTACATATTACAAAGCCTTTAAAGTTAGAGCTCTGTCACTCCATCCCCGCAGGGGCATACTTGGTTTAACGATAGCTACCCAATGTTCGGTCACTGGTCACGTACGGAGCATTTTATATAAGGATTAAATAACTTAAAGTCTAGAAGCCACCGTTGATTTCACTAACATTTTGTTCACAGTTTATAAATACAAAGGCCATTCATAATATATATATATATATATATATTTATAAAAATAAAAAAAATTCTAAGAGCACAAAATGTTTAAAAGGCACATTAATTCCTCTAGCTAATTGCGGGAGCTGTGATCCCAAATTAGGAAAATAATTGCTGCCACTTAATTGATGGTGCAAATTTGGTAAGCACGCCACTAGTGGCAAGGATGGAGTAAGGCCTATATCAAAGCTAATTAACTTGACAGCCTCTCGCCTCACACAAGGTAAGTATTTAAATACTTCCATCTTTATTTCTTGACTATCTTGAGTGTTCTTTTTATGCCTATATCGCTCATTATCACTCATATGCCTTTGGCATGCTATGATTGCCAATTCTTAATTCCACAATTAATGCCCCAGGTTGATCACAATTAATGCCCCAGGTTGATCAATTAATGTTTAAAAGGCACATTAATTCCTCTAGCTAATTGCAGGAGCTGTGATCCCAAATTAGGATAATAATTGCTGCCACTTAACTGATAGTGCAAATTTGGTAAGCACGCCACTAGTGGCAAGGATGGAAAGCTTGTAACTCATCCCCTAAAATTTAGTAAGAGATCAAAACCACTTTCAAAATAATGAATAACTAATCAATTATTCAAAGGCTGACTTTAACATATTTGTTATATGCTAAATAACCTAAAAGAGCATTGCCCAACCTCAAATAGAATGCAAAAATCATATATATATATATATATATATATTCCTATATATGCGCTGCCTTAACCTTTGAGAATTAGCAACTTGAAAACATTTCTTTAGAGATGTTATCCTAAGCAATGTGAAAATATTTATGTCTATACATTGTAGTGAGCTACTATATATGAACGGGCAAAAAGTTGTGTAGAAAAAGAAAGTGGGGATTATGGTCCCACTAATGCCGAGTAATCCTAGCAAACAAATTTAATTACTCTTTCAAGACCACCACAATGCAGCTGACAACATTTATCAAGATGTCGTTAATGCCGAATTAATCTCTTTTTAATTGTTCATTGGCGCTTCATATTGCCTCAAAAAAATTGAATCGCTAGCTTCAGAGGTGTGGAAAATGAGACATCGCAAACAAACTTTGTTTCCCCTAACTTATTCCTGCCTAGGAGCAAGAATGGTGACTTCAATTCTGGTATCTACACAGCAGGGAAAAAGCTCAAATTATTTGGCTTTAAGCCCTTATGGTAAGGATTAATATCATGATAATATCACGATCCTTTAACTTAGTAATGTCATTTAAATTCCATCAAAATGATTCGTTGATCATGATCCTCTGACTCAATAATATTGCCAAATGGACTTGTTATGATCCCTTGATAAAAAAGGTTATTAGGCCCATCCAAATGGACTTGTTATGATCCCTCAATAACTTAGCAAAGCCTACATGAAAGAAAAAATTTCCTAATGACGAAGGAAACAATGGTCCAAACAAGCAAAAATGTCTACTGACATGTCTACCGAAAAAATAACGACGAAGGGGACAGTCGTCCAAACGAATGGACACGACTACTAAAAGGTTTCCATGAAGTCTTTAATTACGGACATAAGTTAACGAGCCAAATGGAAGACCAAATGTTTCAAAGTCCCAAAGATAGCGAAGGGAACAACATACCCACCATGTAAGGAAAATAAAGTCATTGCTAAGAAAAAAACAATACCCTGTAGTGGAACGACGGTCGATGGGGTCCCCTGCCCAGTCGGCATCAGAATAAGCCTGGAGAGTGAGCAACGACTGAGATGAGAAGTGAAGGCCATGAAACAAGGTGCCTTTCAAATACCGAAGAATCCGAAGTACAACAGTATAATGGAGAGATCGCGGTGCAACCATGAATTGGCTAACAATGTGAACGGCATAGGAGATGTTCGGTCGAGTAACAGTGAGTTAAATGAGACTCCCAACTAGCTGTCTGTAGAGGGTAGCATCAGGAAGTGGTTCATCATCATGAGTATTCAGGCGATTGTTGTATTCGATGGGTGTGTCGACTATTTTGCTGTTCGTGATTCCAACTCGGGAGATAAGATCAGATGTATACTTGGCTTGAGTGAGATAGTAATCATCAGAGGATGCAAAGACTTCAAGATTAAGAAAATAACTAAGGGGACCCAGATCCTTCATCTCAAAGTGTTGACCAAGGAAGCGCTTAAGATCCTAGATGCCCTGCGCATCATCACCAATAATAATCATGTCATCTACATTAGCAAGAGAAGGGTAATACCATGATCTGAGTGTCGGAAGAACAGAGCTGAATCATATAAGCTAGCTAAAAAACCATGTTGAGAAATGTTAAAGCTGAACCTAGCAAACTAAGCTCGTGAAGCTTGCTTAAGGCCATATAGTGCCTAACGTAAGCGACACACTTTGTGAGAAAAGCCTTGAGGATGAGAGAAACCAGGAGGGAGCTGCATGTAGACTTCCTAAGTTAGTTCTCCATTAAGAAAGACATTCTTCACATCCATCTGAAACAGTGGCCAATGTTGAGAAGCAAAAACTGCGATAAGTGTACGAGCAGAAGAGATGCGAGCCACCGGGGCAAATGTCTCCTCATAGTCAATTTCATGCTCTTGAGTGAATCCCTTGGCAACGAGACGAGCCTTGTAGTGATCAACAGTACCATCTGATCAAGTCTTGATATTGTACACCCACTTACAACCAATAGCAGATTTACTAACTAGCAAATCAACCAGATCCCAAGTACTTGTCTTAAGCAATGCATCCAATTCTTCTTTCATAACTTGCTGCCATAAAGGGTCAAAGGAAGCCTCACGAAAGGTGTGAGGCTCATGTAAGGTGGTAAAGGCAGAAAAGCAGTGAAAGTCACGAAGATGAGAGGGAAGAGTACTTACCCGATGAGAGTGACAAGGCTCAGGAGCAGTAGTGTTGATTGGATTCGCAGCAGGGGCAAAGAGAGGAGACTCGTCGAAGGTAGGATCGGCTGTAAGAGACTCGACGGAGATGGGATCAACTGGAGGAGACTCGTCGGAGGTGGGATCAGCTATAGGAGACTCGTCGGAGATGGGATGGACTGACTTAGCAGAAGTGGAAGGGATCTCAGGGAAGAGATCAGTAGAGGATCATCCTGAGAATTAGAACTACCTTCAGAAAATGAAGGTAAGAAATGGAACATCTTGTGTTCCCAAAATACCACATGCTAGGAGACTCGAAGACGCTTGGCGACTAAATCATAATACCGGTACCCCTTGTAGCGCCCAGAACAACCCAGAACAAAATAATAATAATAATAATAAAATAAAAGATATTTCTAGAACCCCACCTACCCCCACAAGTCCCCACCACTCATTTTCTTCTAGATTTCTCTCCTCACCGTAGCTCTCCCTCTCACTCTTTCATTTTATGTTTTTTTTCACCAGCACACACACACTCTCTCCCACACTCTCATTCGGTCACTCCCTCTCTCTCTCTCTCTCTCTCACCGATTAACCACCACAACCACCGGTGGAATTCCGGTAGGATTTACCGGAGAAAATCTATAGGAGACTTTCTATGCTCCATTTGCTTCCAATATTTTAAGGTAAGAACTTTAAGTTTGAGGTTTTTATATTTTGTTAGTTTCTTTACAAATCTAAGTAACCTTAGTGTTATATGTGATTTAATCTGAGCAACCTTTATAATATTTATGTGATTAAGGAAATGGGTTTTGATTTTGGTGGATTTATTTGAGGAATAGTTAAGGGTTTTTGATAAAAGTGTTTATGGTGGTTTCTCTATGGTGAGGATTTAGGGATTTTGGATTCCTAATGTTAATAGTGATTAGATCAAATTTTCCTTATTATTTAGTGTGTTTGGGTTAGTTGAGGTTCTAGATGATTTTGTCTTGATAGGCTTGCTCATGTCATTTATAGGTTCTAATTAATCTCCTAGGAGCATTGGAGATTAGGATTTTGAGCAGGTTGCAAGTAAGTAGCTTCTTAATGGGATTTTTGGAAAAAAATAATCATCATTGCATATGAGATTTATTTTAAGGTTTATAAACACATTTTTGGAAAATTATTGTGAAACTATACTTTTCCTAAAGGATTTTTGTGTATAAACCTTAGTATTTATTTATTTATGAGAAAATGCATTATATTTGATATTGCATATGGGGAAATGCATGATTTGCTAGATCGGAAATTTTATAAGCATCTTTCATTAATTCCTTGGAGAGTTATTTGATAAAGTTATTGGATTATTGTGATTTTTAAAGATGCTTTATCATTGATTTTGTTGTTTGAGATATGTTTTGGAAACTTTTAAATGTTTGGGAATTATTTGGATAAGTGACAAGCTTTATGAATACTTTGAATGTTGAAGGTCTTATCAAATTACTTGGAAATGAACTATGTATTTTTATTATGTTAACCTGTGAGCTAATTTTGTTGTTTTACCCTTGTGCCGTGACAATTGTGATTACATGGTGATTACCAGCTGGATGCCGTCTACTTGTGGACCTAACGAAGCTCCTGGTAGTAACACAACTTACCTGTGGGCCTAACAAAGCTCCTGGTAGTAACACAACTTACCTGTGGGCCTAATGAAGCTCCTAGTAAAAATAAAGTTGTTTGGTCTTTTACCTGTGGGCCTAACGAAGCACCTGGTAGAAACCAAGTTGTGTGGTCTTTTACCTGTGGGCCTAACGAAGCTCCTAGTAGAAGCCTAGTTGTGTGGTCTTTTACCTGTGGGCCTAACGAAGCTCCTGGTAGAAGCCAAGTTGTGTGGTCTTTTACTTGTGGGCCTAACGAAGCTCCTAGTAGAAGCCTTGTCACGTGGCCGTGGGTGTTTGTGGTTTTATGTTTTTGAAAAGTATTGGAAAATTATATGGCTCACATGGTGTATCATGTAGTTTCATTATTTATATCTTGAAAAGCTTGGTGTTGCATTATTCTTTTAAATCTTTCAGATTATTGCAAGGAAGATGATTTTGAGAGAACTTATATAAAAGTTTCCAAATCTACGTTATGTTTCGTAACATGCTTTAGTATCAATAAACTTGCATTTCCCCTAACCCCATTATTTATGCTACTTACTAGGCTCTAGCTCATTCCTTTTTATTATGATTTTTACAAAGTAGGTAGTGATTCAGTAAGCTGAATTTTTGTGGGTGGCAGTAGTTAGACAACTACTCTGTGGAGACTGGATTTTTGGTAGTTCAACCTTAGGTGTGTTAGACCCAGAGTTGTTGCTGGGGTTGCACATCCTAAGAGATATTTTTGTATAGGAATACTGATATGTAATTATATGTAATTATGCACAGATCTCCATTCTTTTGTGGCCAGTGGTCAATGTAAAGGTTATAAAGCTCTGACATTATTTTGAGGGCGTACATATATGTAAATGGCTTAATGTATAAACTTATGGATTAGTGTACTAGAACTTTTGATATTCTAAATTGACATATAGTTATGTATTAAATGAGAAAAAAATTTACTGGTGATTAAGTTGTAGTCTTCTCATGCACTAGACCCTATTAGGTTTGGGGCGTGACACCCCTTTTCTTCAAGACCATAACCAAGAAAACAACATAACTGGGAGCGGGGTTGAAGTTTAGTGCACTCATGTGATTGAAGAAGAACAAAACAGACATAATCGAAAACTTTGAGTAAACTATAGTTTGGGGTTGTGCCAAACAACCGTTCATATGGTGTTGTGTTCTAAATGACAAGTGAAGGACATCGATTGATGGTGTACACTACAGTGAGAGCAGCTTCACCCTAGAATGAGACATGAGTGGAGGCTGCATTGGTGAGAGCCTTAATAGTGTCTAGGATGTGATGGAGTTTACGTTTAGCTGTTCCATTTTGTTGTGAGGTGCCAGGACAAGAGGTATGAAAAATAGTGTCATAGTGTTTAAGAATAGTAAAAAAATCAGTTTGTCTATATTCTTGTGCATTGTCAGATCGAAATACCTTAATAGCTTTAGAATACTGAGTCTGAATCATTTTAGCAAAATCACGATATATGGTGAGAACTTCAGAACGATTTTTCATTAAATAAATCCAAGTATACCGAGAAAAATCGTTTACAAAAATAACAAAATATCTTAACCCCCCACTGTGGGAACAGAAGAGGGCCCCCATATATCTAAATGAATAAGATCAAAAGTTGTAGAAGCAATAGACTCACTATTATTAAAAGGTAAAGCAAGTTGCTTGCCGAGCTTACATGGCATACAATCAAATGGACTGGAAGAAATTGAACCTAATAGACCCTTAGATACTAAGGTTTGAATACAAGGAAGGGAAACATGACCTAGACGAGAGTGCCACAACTCGATGGAAGCAGAAACAACAACAACGGGTGTGGAGACTGATGAAAAAGGAAAGTGAAGGGTAGTGAGCTCAAACAACTGTCCAACCTTACGAGCGGTCCCAACGATCTGCCCCATTCAAGAATCCTGCATAAGACAACCACGAGAAAAAAAGAACAAGTTTAAACCAAGTTCGGTTAATTAGCCAACAAATAAAAGATTGAGGTGCAGTTTGTGAACACAAAAAACATCAGAGACAAATAAGTTGGGTGTAGAGATGGAGCCGACATGACTAACAGTCATGGCGGAGCCATCAACAGTGGTAATAGTAGATAAGACATGAAAAGTGTAGGCACTTGTGAGGTAAGGATTGTCCGTCATGAGATTGCAGCAGGCAGAATTTAAGAACCATTCAGAAGAGAAACCTGGTGTCATAGAAAGAGCAAGATTGGATGCATTGGAAGACGGTGGGTGAACCTAACTGAAGAGGGCTTACAGATCTGCTATGCTGTAAGTAAGTGTAGTCAATGAGACAGGATCAAAAGATGCAACATTAGATGATGGTACAGACCCAGAGGCAGTCAAGGCTGCAGAGCGCTGAAGAATGCGTGCACGCATGTTACACTGATCAATAGTGTGACCGCGATTCTTACAAAAGGCACAGATAAGATGAGAATTCTTCTGATTTAATCGCCTTTTATCATGACCCCTCGACGGAGCTATGACAGTGGGACCAACTGAGGCTAGAGTGGCAAGAACTGTCGTGTGAGGCTGAAAGGAGCGATAAGATTTCAAACGAGTTTCCTCACGGACCAAATTATTAACAGCTTGATTGACAGTGGGCAGAGGAGAACGATTAAGCAACTGACTGCGTACAGACTCGAAGTTATCGAGAATGCCCATTAAGAACTGATGAAGACGGAGATGCTCTCAGTGTGCACTGACAAGCTTGGCATCGGAGACGGACCGGATGACTGGCTTAGAAGCAGCTACTTGATCTCAAAAAAACCTCATATGACTGTGGAAAGCAGTGATGCGCTTTCCTGGATCCTGGCGTAACTGATATAGAGTAACCATGAGGTGATACTCTCGAGCACCATCTGATCCAGCATATCGAGAAGCAAACATGTCCCATACGTCCTTAGTTATGTCATAACCCCCAAATTCCATACTAACAGAAAGAGTGGAGGTGTTGCGGAGCCAAGTGATGATCTGATGATTGACACCATCCCAATCTTCGAGTCGAAGAGCGAAGGCATCTTCAATTGTTGGGAATAAAACCTTATTCCTAAAACCTGTGGGATGCGGAAATAAATAACAAGCACAATCACACACAAGAACACAAAAATTAGTGGAAAAACCCTTTCTACTTGAAGGGAAAAAACCACGGGACAAACTCCGAATAAATCCACTATTATAATACGAATTATAATAGTTCTTCTCAAGTTTTATACCTAACTTGAGGTCCTCACCAAATACAATAATAATCTCTCTAGAAATTAACACAACAAACTCTCTAGAGGAAATCCCAAATATATCTGTGATACCTCTGCATTAATACAAGCGTCACAAATTATTCTTTATTTGTGCGCTACCTTCTTAGAGAAACCCAAACCTACAGGCCATTCTTCAACTTGCACTTTCTCAAGGTGCTCTTTCTCTTTCTCTCTATAGGGGAGAAACCCTAGGGCTCTAAGCCTTCTTGTAGCCGCACTCTTCATGTAGTGCTCTTTCTTCTCCTCTCTCTATAGGGGAGAACCCCCTAGGGCTCTAAGCCTTCTTGTAGCCGCACTCTTCATGTAGTGCTCTTTCTCCTCCTCTCTCTATAGGGGAGAACCCCCTAGGGCTCCAAGCCTTCTTGTAGCTCTTTGTAGTGCTCTTTCTGGGGAGAACCCCCTAGGGCTCCAGCCACCTTCAGATACTCATAGGGGAAGGGCTCCAAGCCTCCTTGAGAGTCATAGGGGAGAGCCATTCTTTGGTAACATAGTCTATTTATAAGACTTCCAGGAGTAAGGAATACAGGAATAGACTTTCCTTGTAGTCTTTCCTTTCACACCAAGGACTCACATTTTCTTCTACACCAAGGAAACAAAGTTTTTCTTCCACATCAAGTTTAATTAGTTTTCCTTCTTCACTAAGGAAACTGTTTTCTCATTTTCCACACCTTGACTGAATTCCTTCTGCTCCACCTTAATCAAAGCAAACCTTCTTTGATAAGATCAATTTTTGTGTGCGCCTGTAGCAAACTTATACCAAACATAATCTTCAATCTGCATCTTCCAATACCCAAAGTCTGTGCCATCAAACTTCTCAATTCCTGACGCCCGTCTTCTCCGGTCATCGCTCCCATGAACAATTAAAAAGTGGGAGCGGATAAATAACAAGCACAATTCGGCCCTTTCTATTAACGACATCTTGATAAATGTTGTCAGCTGCATTGTGGTGGTCTTGAAAGAGTAATTAAATTTGTTTGCTAGGATTACTCGGCATTAGTGGGACCATAATCCCCACTTTCTTTTTCTACCCCCTACAACTTTTTGCCCGTTCATATATAGTAGCTCACTACAATGTATAGACATAAATATTTTCACATTGCTTTTTCTTCTAGGATAACATCTCTAAAGAAATGTTTTCAAGTTGCTAATTCTCAAAGGTTAAGGCAGCGCATATATAGGAATATATATATATATGATTTTTGCATTCTATTTGAGGTTGGGCAATGCTCTTTTAGGTTATTTAGCATATAACAAATATGTTAAAGTCAGCCTTTGAATAATTGATTAGTTATTCATTATTTTGAAAGTGGTTTTGATCTCTTACTAAATTTTAGGGGATGAGTTACAAGCTTTCCATCCTTGCCACTAGTGGCGTGCTTACCAAATTTGCACTATCAGTTAAGTGGCAGCAATTATTATCCTAATTTGGGATCACAGCTCCTGCAATTAGCTAGAGGAATTAATGTGCCTTTTAAACATTAATTGATCAACCTGGGGCATTAATTGTGATCAACCTGGGGCATTAATTGTGGAATTAAGAATTGGCAATCATAGCATGCCAAAGGCATATGAGTGATAATGAGCGATATAGGCATAAAAAGAACACTCAAGATAGTCAAGAAATAAAGATGGAAGTATTTAAATACTTACCTTGTGTGAGGCGAGAGGCTGTCAAGTTAATTAGCTTTGATATAGGCCTTACTCCATCCTTGCCACTAGTGGCGTGCTTACCAAATTTGCACCATCAATTAAGTGGCAGCAATTATTTTCCTAATTTGGGATCACAGCTCCCGCAATTAGCTAGAGGAATTAATGTGCCTTTTAAACATTTTGTGCTCTTAGAATTTTTTTTATTTTTATATATATATATATATATATTATGAATGGCCTTTGTATTTATAAACTGTGAACAAAATGTTAGTGAAATCAACGGTGGCTTCTAGACTTTAAGTTATTTAATCCTTATATAAAATGCTCCGTACGTGACCAGTGACCGAACATTGGGTAGCTATCGTTAAACCAAGTAGAATATTTTAGACAGCGATGGATTCTCTGCCCCTGCGGGGATGGAGTGACAGAGCTCTAACTTTAAAGGCTTTGTAATATGCAGGTGAGGTAGGGCATTCTAAATTTCTAATATATATATATTAGAATGTTGACGTAGGGCATTCTAATATGCAGGTGAGGTAGGTGCAAAATTCACCCATCTTAATTAATTACCCAACAATATGCAGTAAAAGAGAAACAATAAATTTAGTGAATGAACAATGGATAGTGCTATCTCATAGAAGTGGATTGAGATCCCATGCAATACCTAGGGTATTGCATGGGCTGCAATTCAATTGAATGGCTGGGATTTAAAGTTAAAAAGTTAACTTTTAATCTCAGGCTTTAAATAAAAAGAAAAAAATGTCAGAAAGATAAAATAGTAAAAGACTACAAAAGGTAAAAAAAAATTATGAGGAAAAAGGTGATATTGCACCCATGCAATACCTTTTTGGTATTGCATGGGATCTCATTCCCTCATAGAATGTTTAGGTTAGTTTTGGTGCAGGAGTAAATGACTGCAGGTTTTTTGTTTTAAATGTAACTATTGAGTGACAGAGGTACGGTTAGAAAAAACATAAAGAAACGAGGGAATTGTGAGGCAGTAAAAAGAATAATGAAAACATTTTTACAACGTTAATATAATCTATTGTAATAGGAGTAATATTATTTTTAACATAATTTATTACTAATGTCATTTTTATTGTACACAAGATCATATCAAATAATTATAAAAGAATTTGCATAAATTTTGTCTCTACACTTATTGAAACAAAAAATGCTACCATGTATAAATATTATGTGTAACTAAAAAGCGTTAGTATTATCAAAACAGGCTAGACTAGAATAAACGGCCAAATTTTCCAAAAAAATGCATATTTTTTTTTTTAGCTTTTCAGTCAAACATGCATTTATTAAAATTAATTTAAAATATGGACTAATTGTGAATCGTCTTTAGGAGAAACGATTTTTCCGTAAAAGTTGTCTTTAAGGAAGACGTTTTTTTATTGCTTTTACGTTAGTCATCTTTTCAAAAGACAATTTTCAACAAAAAATTTATTAACTTAAAAATCATCTTCTACAAAAACAACATTTGACAGAAATTTGAGAAGACCCTTTCAAATTCTTAATTTTTTTTTTTTTTGCTAAAAAATTCTTAACTTTAAAAAAGGTGAAAATCATCTTTCACAAAGACAACTTTGATATAAATTTGTTTGAAAAATTGTCTTTTATAAAGACGTTATTTTACTGAGATGCAAACGAACACACGTGAAAGTTGTTTTTTGTAAAAACGACTTTCATGTAAATTTTTTAAAAATCGTTTTTTATAACGTGAAAGTTATCTTTATAAAGACGATTTGCAATTAATCCATATTTTAAATTAATATCAACAAAGACATGTTTGACCGAAAAACTTTAAAAAATTACATTTTTTTGACAAATTTGGCCCAGGCTAAACATCCTTGTACCCAATTCGTAAAATTTTAAACAGAGAGATTCCTTCTTAGCATAAAAAATTTATTAGTCATGACATAGTTCATAGTCTCCAAAACATGTCTTGCAATAAATTCTTTCAATGCATGGTGGCAGACTTCTTCTGAGACACGCAAAGAGAAAAAGTTCATAACATATGGGTTAACCCATTTAAACCAAGTAATTTCTTTTTCTTTTTTTTTTGGAGATTTAAATGAATACACTTTTAAATCCGTAATTCAAACCTCACCCATTAAGAAAAAGGAGTCCTATCCAATTTCTAGGCTGACACGGAGAAATTTTACTGTGAATTCATCGAAAATGGAAATTTACTGAATCTAAAGAAGTGTGTAAGGAACTTGGCCAACACAAGCGCACCTATATATATTTTTTGATAGAGACGTCAAGCTTAGAGCCTTTCAGAGAGAAACTATGAAAGAAACCAGCATCAAACGATTCCATTCATCGAGATATGAAGTACAAATATCATCCTCTATCTCTCTTCTTTCACTTTATATATAGCAAATTGTAATTATATTAGTTATTAGTAGTATTTAAAATTGTTTCAATTTTTTCATTTTCTGTAAAGCATGTAATCAAAAATATTTGTGGTAGAAGATATATATACACTTACTCATTTGATGTCAAATGATTTTGCAGAAGAGTTATGTAGGGGTACCTCCATGGCTAAATGCTATGTACAGCAGCATATACTTCAGCACTTGCGTCATGCATCAAAATGCAAAGAAGAACGATTTGGATCACTTTTGCATAGATTGTCGTCGGTCTTTGTGTTCAAATTGTCTTCCCTCTCATGACATGCATCACAAGCACGTTAAGGTCTTTCTCTTTCATATTCCCTTAGTTTTTGTGATGAAAACAATTTGTGTTCTATTCTGAATCTGATTGGCATGTGGATTTATATATATAAATATATGCATGCTCTTGAAGATTCGGAGATACGTTTACAATGATGTTGTCAATCGGCAAGACTTGTGCAAGCTCTTCAACTGTTCCGGTATACAGGTTTGTAAACTATGATCAAATAGCTCCTAAATTACATATGCATTGCTCTCTGATTCTTGGAAAGGATGGGAAAAAGGTAAATCTCCTTGTTTTTTTTAAAAAAAAAAAAATGATCTAATTACACATATTCAAGAACTACTTTCCATTTGGTTAATTAAATTTCTCTAAACACCAACGTGAGTAGTGGCGGCTCCAGGAAATCTTTTTAGGGGGTTCATTCAAAAACTTGAATATATTAACATCACAAAAAAAAAATTAAAACAAACGTGGGGGATTTTTAGAGAGATTTTTGCTCTGATCTACCCTTCCCAGTTCTAGCCAGAGCTGCAAAATACTCTTCCCAAGTCTCGCTAGAGTTGCGTTTGTTTCGTGGGGAAGTCGTAGAGAAAGAGACTTTCACTCAGAGAGAAGAACGGGAAAAAATATGAAGAAAATAAATAAAAGGGTAGAGAGCAAAGAGTTTGGTTCGAGAAAAATAATAAACAACTGAGTTAACTAAGCTAGTGTGTTTTCTATTTAAAAACATTGTAGCTCATTACTATTTTTCCTAAAGAATTGATAATCCAATGGGGATCTTTTTTTAGGTATATTAGGCACATGGTAGCTGAAATTGGGTTTTGGCTAAGTCCATATGAATGCTCTAAGGTAAGTAAATTCAAGATAATTTTTTTCAAAAAAATTAATTGAACAAAATCTTATTGGACTGACTAAAGAAATGGGTCATTGATAACTGGTTGTAATTATTTGAGCTATTTTTGTTATTTTTGTTATTGTTGTTATCTAGTTAATTTATTTTTTTGTTATTGTTATTTGACTTTTTTTTAGGGGTTTAATGGACTGAGCCAATTGAGATCTCACATCAGGGGGTTCAATATCTTATTTCAGAGGGTTCAGTATCTATATAATATATAAATATTTAGCAAAAAAAAAATACCTATATTCAAATTTGTTTTCATGAAATCAGGGGGTTCATTTGAACCCCCTAGTCTCAATCAATGTGGCGCCGCCATTGATCGTGAGGGTAATTTTTTTGAATATAAGTTCTTCTTCATAAGAGATCTCTGGACAATATCACTGTTATAAGTGTCTGCTTACATTCAAATTATCAAAAATGCCTACTATAAATGAACTTCAAGAATTTTTGAGAAGGAAAATGTTAGATGGTTATAATTTGTCTAATCTTCACAACAACAATGTTACTTCTGATGACTTAGGTGTTATGTTAATAGTTTTCAATCGAAAACAGTAATAAGAATTTAAAACTTCTATATTTTTCTTTTCATTTTTCATCTAGATGGGAGGGGAAAGAATGTTATTCAAACATTAATATATATCGAATCAAATTAAGATCCCATTACATGGGAATTGCATAGTTCAAAATTTTCAAATTTTTAATTGGTTAATTTTTATTTTTTTTTTAGTTTTTAAAATGAGTGGTTAAGGTAAAAAGTTTTTGTAACTTTCAACCTCAACCACAAAAAAGGTATTGCATCCTCATGCAATACTTTTAGTATTGCATGGGATCTCTTTCCATGAGAATACCACTAGACTCTAGAGAGCTCATGCAGCATTCGAGACCTGTCTATATCGATATTTATGGTGTTAGTCAAACAATTGAAGCAGCAGCAAAATAGAAAGCAGCTTCTAGTACTTGTCATGGTTGTCCATTACTATTATGTGAGACTTTTGCCCTTCAGCAAACAAGTAGGTATTTATGATGCACCTATTATTCAAATCCAAGTAAGGTGGACATCGATCATCATGTTGGAGTTTTTTATTATTAGGTCACTTTACAATCAAAGTGGCCCACAAAAAAAGAATACGGAGGCTTAGTCATCATTTTTCTAGCAAACATTCAAACGTATAACATGGTTCTTTGATTTAGATGGATGACACAATTAAATTAAAAACATGGAAACGTATACTAGCGCACGGTTAAGGAATCTCATATTGGTTAGATGTAAGAGTTGTGTTAGTAGTCTAATGTATAAATAGGACACTTCACAATATATTGTAACCAGGGCCGGTTGGGGGGTAAGCCCCACAAGCCCTTAGGCTTGGGCAACCCCCCCTTAGGGGCAACCAAATGAAAAAATAAAAAATAAAAAAATGTATAGTATACATAGAAAAGAAAAAAAAAATTATTATACATAAAATAAAATATTAGTATACATAAAAGAAAATTTTCTATTAGTATATATATATATATAAAATTATTCATTTGGCAACTTACCAACAAATTTAGATATAGACCAATAGATAACAAATTATTAAACAGTTACGTGCATGAAATAGAGTTCATACTTCATTTGTGGTAGGTGGCGTGTAGGAGTAGGAAGTAAGGTTATTGAGTTTGTTTCCTATTTTAATATTATATTATTACTGCTTAGAATTATCCGGTGTCTTTTATGTTAGTCTTTGATTGTGAACATATTAATCCCAGAGGTCAGGATTTCCTCAATTAAATCTATTACCTTCTTTTAATTATGTTGTTCAACAATCAATTCCATTTCTTTATTCCTAAAAAATTTGTGAACGTATTAATCCCAAACAAAAGTACAAATAAAACCACAAACATATTTTTACTAATCCGGCAACACAATGTCACAAGCAATCTCAACAAAACAAAAGGCCACTAGCTACCAAAAGTGCAAGGACAAATCTCTAATCCTTAATTCCAATATCCAGAAATCACCTTGTAATGAGAAGCTATTTCTTTTAGTCAAATCATGCTAATTATAAAGCACCATAATCGAGGTTACATTTTACTTTATTTTTATGTAATTCATGCTAAAAACACAATATATCCTTGATTTTGCATTAAAAAAAATTAAAAATTGGATCTTTTTTTTAATATTTAATAGTAGGTGGGTAACCAAAATTGGGACGAGCTTGGGCAACTCAAAACTCGAAACTGGCCCTGATTGTAACTTACAAAAATATATTAAAGATGTAGCATATAAGACTTTTGCCTGTGGATGTCAGCTATATACAGTGGCATAGCCACGTTCAGCCTTGGCTGGGCTATAGCCCAGTCAAGTTTTTTTTTTTTTTTTTTTACCTATATTTTTTTATATAAAAAAAAAATAAAAAAAAAAAAAACCCTTAAATTAAGTAATTAGCTCAGTCAAGATTTTTTTTTTTTTTGCAATTAGCCCACCCTAAAATTTTTTTCTACCTCCGCCCCTGGCTATATATAATGCCGACCCACGTAAACCCTCTTGCCTCTCTTCTCTACATCTCATTTTATATTTCTATTCTTCTACATCTTTACATTATTTATATTCTTAGATTTCCAAATGGTATCGCAGTTCTAGAGCTCACACGAGTCACTTCGATCCATTTTCGCTTTCACACCTTTATCTAAAAAATACCATCTAAAATGCTCAGTATGAAGAATTTTGAATTTTCATAAAACTGATCACACAGATGACTCCCTCAACCCACGATCGGCAAAACCCAAATTTTTCGAGCAGATTCCGAGCCTCCACACATAGCCAATAGCTTCGACCAGTCCTCCCATGTGCATCCAACCACCAAATCTCAGATTTTCCGTCTCCCAACCCCGATTCATCCAACCGACACCACCAAATGGTGGACCGATTCTCAATCTACACGGAGCTTTCATAATTAAGTCGATTTGGAGGTTGCATATGCCCTCACTAGCCGATTAAAGTCTCGAAAGTCAGATACATAAGTGTCAGGCACCGAGCTCTACCACCGTCACATGCGTCCCACGCACGACACGTGCCCCACACGCCTTGTCACCTTTGTCACCGCCATGTGTTAGCACGAAGGAACGCTATGTCATCCCTAGAGCCACGTAAGCATGCCATATCAACCCTAGTGCCATGTGAGCACCACACCATCAAGATGACATCATCCTAACGTTAGCACCACCCAAGCCATGATCTAGTCTCATATTACTTGACATAGTTCCCCGCTCCGACCTGGACCGTCCACGATTCGTTCCAATAAGCGATTCTGATCCACAGTTCAATTTGAATCGATTCGTGACCCAATTTGCTTGCATGGAAAATTCCAACAACAAAAAAGACAATATTAAAAAACAATTTACACAAAAGGCAACTGATATTTGAGCCAAGCCACCGAGCCTCTAATTTGAGATTCGAGCTTTGGGCCTTTGCGTAGCCGCCTTCTTATCTTTTTATTGCCAAACTCAAGCTTTCATCAAGGTACACCTTGAGTTTGAGGGTGAATATTAAGGAATCCCATATTGGTTAAATGTGAGAGTTGTGTTAGTAGTCCTATGTATAAATAGGACACCTCATAATACATTGTAACATACAAAAATATAATAAAGATGTAGCTTATAAGGCTTTTGTCAGTGTATGTAGGTCATAGTGCTGAACCACATAAAACTCCTTCCCTCTCTTCTCTATATCTCATTTTATATTTCTATTCTTCTACATCTTTACCTTATTTATATTCTTAAGATTTCCAGAGTCACCACTAAACATTTTCTCAGATTTTGGAATAAAGATTTAGGTGTTTGTATGTTTTACTTCTTAATTGTTAGTCACTTTTTGGAATACTAATGTAGTTATAAAAAGATTGTATCTTGACCATGGTTTTAAAAACCAAACTGGACCGGTCGGTTCAACCGTGAACCAGACAACAATTCGGTCCGATTTTTCTAAAAATCGAAAATTTAATAAAAAGCATTAAAAACTGCAAACCAACGGTTCAACCTTAAAAAACGAGGATCGGTTTGGTTGAACCGATTTTGAGAAAACTGAGAAACATGCATTGTTTTTCTTAGATCTGGAGCAAATATTTAAAAAAAAAATCTTATTTTGGTTGCACAAAATCAAAGCTAGCCAAGATCTCATAATCCCAAAAAGAAAAATCAATATGAGAATCTGACCTTTGTGAGGACTGAGGCTTTTACTAAAAGATGAAGTGAGAAATGGGAAGATAAAGAGGATAAACGGATTTTGAGGGAACTGGGCTTCAATGAAATCAAGAAGAAGAAGAAAAGATGCAGCAGCTGGCGGCCCGTGGTAGTGAAGGAATGGAGAGGGAGAAAATTTTCGGCCATGGAAGAGAGGCTTGAAGCTTTAGATGAGAGGAATAGAAGAAGAAAGAATAAAGTGAAAAAATGTTCTCATTGAATATAAAAGTTTTGATTTTGATGTTACAATAAAGAAATCTAATGAAAACAAAACTTACAGGGGGGAGGGCTTCAACAAAAGTAAAAAATACAAATAAAAAGAAGAAGAAGATTAGAAAGACTAGACTCTAGAGCTTGGAGGCTTTAGTGGTATATTTTTAAATTTAAGTCTTGATTATAATATATGTACTTTGCTTCTATTTCTCCTTTACTATGACATCATAGCAGCACCATCTAGATTCTAGGCAACTCTCATAGATTGTGGGATGGGACTTTAACCAAAAAATAACACAAAGTGTGGTAGTGCCACAGTGGTGTACGCGGGATTTTTTTTTTTTTTAATTATATATATATATATATATAATGAAATTTAAGAAAACATTTATAAATGTAAGGTGTACATTTTATATTTTGTGTATTGTATTAGTTTTAGTACATTATTCTTTATTTTATTTTTTTTAATAATTTTTTTTGTTATAAAATTATTATTTTATTTATTTTTATAATTATGAAATTATTAATTTAATTATTTATGACGTCATCGGTTCGACCACCGGTCGAACCCTGGTCAGACCAGTGATACAGGACCACTCTCCTTTTCGGTTCTTTATCCGGTCCGGTTTTTAAAACCATGATCTTGACCACTTTTTAGAGACCGATGATGCTGATCTATCATATTAGTATTAAATCTCATAATTAGGTAGCTCATGCTAGCCATGAGATGATAAGTTTGGAGGTTTCTTGATGGTTTTCGAATCCCACATCCATTAGAAGAATAATAAGGAGGTGCATTAATCCTTTTAAAAGTAGTAGTCTCACATTAATAAGAAAAAAGAAAAATAGGAAGACGTATCAATCTCTATAAAATAAAGTGGTAGTGAAACTTTGTATCATGTGAGGGTTAGAATACCAATGTTTGTCTTTTGAGAGAGTTAAAGACTAAGTTTTGTCTGATGTGTTTGTGTAAGGGCACTGCGGATGCAACAATTGTTGCAGCATATACTGAGAATGAAGACTCTGGTGATTTTCTTATGGTTAGCAAAGGTATTGGATTCTGCCATATGTGTTAATATAGAGATTGGTTTGACACTTACAAGATTGTGATGAATATTTTGTTACGTTGCCTAATAATGTGAAATGTAAAGTTGTGGGAATAGGTACAGTTAAATTAAGTTAAGATGAGACATGTATCCGAGCTTGGAAGAAATTTGATTTCATTAGGTCGAATGTATTCTTTGGGTTATGAATAATATTCTGCAAGAGATGGAGTTATGAAAGTTACTAAAAGCGCTTTGGTGGTGATGAAAATGAGAGAAATTTTTCAAGAATTTGTACATAGTTGATTGGTGAGACGATTTAAGGTAGATTTCATGGTAGAGCAAAAGGCAAAGATGAGCCTTTGGTTAGAACACCACAAAAGAAAGATAATCATGGACGGAAGAGAGTGAAATTTGTGGAGAATGTGACTGATATGGTTATGAAGCCAAGTTCAAGTGAGAAGTTCAAGCAATGAACTCAATTGAGTGTATCTCATGTTGAGAGTGTGGTGGATCACCCCTACCCACAAAGAGGGTGCATGCAAAGAGAGTACCTAAAAGGTATCAATGAAAACACCTCATAGGCTAGAGGTGGAGATTTGTCTACCCACAAGGAGGGTGCAAAGAGAGTACCTAAAAAGGTACTGGGTGGAGATTTGTTAAAGTCCAATCCATGAGAGGATAAATTTGGTGGTTTCCTTATGGTTTTGGAATCCCACATGAGTTAAAAGAATAATAAGAAGTGCATAATCGTGGTAGTCGCACATTACAAAGAAAATAAATAAGGAGGTATGTCAATCCATATAAATAGAGGCCGGTTGGTGTAGCTTTACTTAATTTAAAGGTATGTTTGAAACGGATGGAGATGGAGGGAGAGTAGATGAGAGGGAACATCCTCCTCCATCCAAACATAGAGTAAGTATGTGAGAGTTAGTAGACCAAATTTTATCTTTTGAAAGAGTTAGAGATTAAGTTTTGTTTAATATGTTAGTGTAAGGACACCGCGGGAGTATTAGGTTTTTTGGTTAGTTCATGTTTGAGAGTTTATATGTGACTATAATTCCTATTATTGATAATGGATCTTGGTTGGTATCACCCGTGGATATAGGTTTAAAATTAACGTTAAATTTTGTGTGTTATGGTATTTGCTATTTTATTGTTTTGCATGTTAGGCAGCCACATTCCTATGTACGTATTGTCAATGATACTCAAGTACACATTATATAACATGAGCCAAGTACTAAAAAGCTCAGTCATATTGAAATATGATCAGACTCTCAAACTGTCCCTAGCGGAAAAACCTGACCTAAATATGTAAGAGCACATTCTACCCATAATCCCAGTAAAGTTTCTTTAATATGCTGCCATTGCAGACACGTGTGTATTTGTGTAAACAACTACAGCAACATGATGATGTAGCAACACCAAATTTAGCGACACATACACTATATGCATCAACGTTTAGATCACAGCTAGCACCCAATGATTATATGCAATTTGTTGTTCACAGACATATCATACAAATAAAGCCAAAGTGGTGTTCTTGAAGCAAAGACCTTACCACCACCACCTCCACCAGCAAAACAATTCAAGGGACTACAGGTGTATCATCTGTAATAGGGCTCTGCAAGATAATTCACTTTATTGCAGTATAGCATGCAAGGTAAGTTTTGATCTTCCTCTTTCTATTGCTTACGACTAGATAGGAAGGGAAAAAATAGCTAAAACAGGGTCGCACAGCTTCAACCTCTCTAGTCACTAAATTTGCTTTTATAGGCAATTTCAATCACGTGGAAGTTAGACTACAGCTAAACCGTGAACAGGTTGATTTCAAATTGTTTACTACCTAGTTCATCCTGATAAGGCTTTTTTTTTTTTTTTTGGGCGTATTGTGAGAAAGGGCTTAGGATAGCACTCCCATAAAAATTGACTATGAACACTATCATGAGCTTCTAAAAGATCTTATAAACAAAGAATATAAACGAAAAAAGAAACACAATCACAAAAGAGGATTAGGCCAGATTTATGTGATTCAGCAGTAACCGACAAAGAGAAAATAACATTAAATAAAATTAAAAAGATTACAATAGTTGTACAAAAGCACTCTCATAAAGGTACCATCATGAACTCTTCAAAAAGAAAACTCTAAAGATATACCTAAATGTAGGGACGTAGCCATGAATTGCTCCCAAGGGAGGCCGAGATAAATATAGCAACAAAAAAAATCCAAAAAATAACGTAGTCAGGAATTTTTTAAACATTTTAGATCAATAATTTTTGTTAGATAATTCAACAATTATACCATTAGAGTATACAAATAGTTTTAAAAATTATAAAACATAAAAAAATTTAAATAAGAAATGTGACTTTACATGTCTAAAATTATACAAGTCAATATATGAAAAATGTAACAATAATGTAAAAAAGAAAACTATTTTTTTCATAAATAATAAATGCAATAAAGATTTGTAACTCTTAACTAAGAAATCCATAGCTATTCTTTCTTCTAAAAAAAAAATAATGTTTATATTGCTATTTCTCCAAAAGCAAAAAAAAAAAAAAAAGTTTTTTTTGGAAAATAATGAAGGTTTCTATTAAATAAATTTACTTATATATTTATATAACATGTATTTTAAATATGTTATGATTTAATTATAATAAGAGAAAAAAATAATTCATTAATCATTTATATAAATTATCTATATAATATATATATCATATTATATATATATTCATATATAATACAATTAATACATCAATATAAATGAGAACAATGCTTAAATTTTATAGGAAATAGTTTTTCTTTTTTTATTATTATTATTATTATTAATATAGAAAGGGAAATGGGAGGGTAGAATTGTAAAAAGCTAGAGGGGGGAGGGGGGATTGTAAAAAGACAGCGGGGCCTTGGCCCCCACCAAGCCCCCTGTCTCCATCTCTGCCTAATTAATGCATACCTACGTTCACAATCAATGTTAAAGTAAGTTGTGATTAGCGAAAAAAATCACAAAATCAAGGCAATACCAACAGAAAACTCTAATAGCGATGTTCAACTATTCACAATCTGCCACTTCAACATATTATGGAAATGAGTTTGAATTTGAGTATGTCCATAAGCGAGTTGCTTTAAAAATTCAAACCACGTATATATGTAACATGTTGGACACTGGGTGGAGAGTTGGTTCAGACATCATCTAATAAGTCTCAAAATGCGAGAGTATGATAACTAAATAAAAAAATATGTATTCAAGACATTTTTGTTTCATTTTTGTTTCGTTGTCAATCTCAGAAAATAAATAAGATAACTTCGTTTTTTTTTTTTTAAGATAACTTTGAGTTATTTTTGAATTTGACTTAAAAATTGACTGCGCTTGACTGCGCCAGCGAGCTGATTTAGAGAAGTCTTCCAAATCCATCATATTATTCAGTCTTATAGAGCTTATTTAATGAGTGATTTTATTAAGAACAAAGATATGGTACAATAAGAAACCTACATTAATGAAGCTGCAAACTAGCAAATATATTCACATATATACCATACAACTTAAAAGAATTAAACCATGACTCCTAGCTAAGCAGCCTCTCTAACCCTCCACACATGATAATTTCTTCTTGCCTCAGTAGGCACAGATCTGCTTATCATTTTTATTCTATTTGTTGACAGGTTTTAGCCATTTATGATAATCAGACTAATGAGAAAGATGAAGACCTAGAAAATGTAACAATTGGAGACACAGAATACCTTGCACTATCGTTATCCAAGAGGAGACTAAGGAGGAAAGGAGTCCCTTTCAGGTCACCAATGTTTTAATTAATTCACCATGATAGAGAAATATGTGCATGTATCTGATACGTGCTTATGCATGTTACTGGAGGTGGGGACATATGTGGTGGAATGCTTTGGCAGATTCAAGATATAGTCCAAGATGTGGTCCTTCATCTTAGGAATTCTTTTTCAAATTGTTATTGAATTGGTCTTTGTTTCTTTTCTGTTATTTCCTTTTGAACGTTGTGGTTTTGTTATTTGTTTACTTCAGTTGTTGAGTCCGAATAGGAGGGGTGTAGCTTATCTTGTGGGATATTCCCTGATATTTCGATATCACGTTATTTGAACATTATCTTTATTCTTTATTTAAAGAGATAGAATGAATAGTAAAAGTATTTATCATTAAGTTTATTCTCAGTTTGGGTTCAGAGGTCAGGATTTCGTCTATCAAATCCACTACTATTCATTTGAATTAATTCTATTTTTCACAATAGAGAAAGACACAGTCCAATACGTACCAGTATCATAGAGTAATTATTCAATACTTTGAGAATAACATGCAATACTCCTAATAATTTTGATGTATCATTATTGCTCATATTGTAGTTATAAGAATATTGTAACTTTATCTTTTGCATCCTGTGTTCCAAATTACTTTTTAGTGGAACATGGTGATTAGGGTTATAATGAAGGTCATTTTGATGCCTTAGCATTGATTTGCTACCTTATTTCGTCAGCATATTCAGTTTGTTGTTAAGGACATTTAAAGAAACTAGAACTTTGTGAAATTCTTGGCATCATCGTAAACTTTTCGTAATAATCTGGCATTTTTATATTCTTTCTTTCTCTAAAAACGCAAAGAATTCTGCCTTGTCTGGCCCCATGAATCTGCAACTTGCAATGGCCGGTGAATTGGTCTAGGCTTCATTAACATTCACGGTGAATTCTCAACACTGAAGCTTCTCAAATACAGTACAGTTGCAAAAAGATAAATGTTGTATGATGTGATCAACATGTATTGCCTTTATTTTTAAATCAAAAAGCCATTTAATTTTTCAGGCTTTTGTACTCAGAGACACCACCACAGCAGCATGACCAGGAAATAAGGTCTGGATTTTCTAGGGCAAGTAGATATGCGAAGGCCCAAACGTTCCAAACGTTCCAGCAGCAGAAACAGATCTTAGTTTCAAGACTGCTCTCCACCCCAAAGTTATTTTTATGTTTTTGCCAGTCCAACCCTTATCAATTGTCTTTAGCTTGTTATTTGGAGAAGTCCTAACTCCTAAGTAATTTTCCTTTACTCTAGAATTTTTTTATGAGTGCTAGGGTTAGGGTTGTAGATTGCCCATTTTGTACTTATTAATAAACTTTAGTCTATGGTCTCAATGAGGAATAATGCCAACACCCACCCATAAGAAGACTCGACCACTTTATCAAAACTAAGAAAAAACTAGTTTTTTTGCAAATATTTAAGGATTCTTGCCTTCTCGACACAGGAATCCTAATTTCCAAGAAATATTTTCTCATTTATTGTGAGGATCTTTGCCATTTCTAGCTAGCCATGGGATCCAATTCCACGAACCCTGAACCCTAAGGGCCCTCTGGAAGTATAAAAAGAGCCCTAATCTCTTAGGAAAAACCATCTTGTAGAGGGGAGAGAAAATATTGTGTGGAAGTCAATTTGGTTCTTCATATTATTGGGAAAAAATAATTTTTTTATTTTTTTAAAGTAAAACTCCACTATCGTTTTTGTGTCTCCATATCAATTTCTTTAAAATGACTTTACCCAAGGAATTTGATGATGCTATAAATAAAATAAAATAAAATAAAAACAATTTTTAACAAAAATTTGATTCTTAATTATACTCGTGCATACATTATTTATAAGTCCTCTCAATTTGACCAATTTATTCACTAAATCATTACCAATTGTAACATCAAAGAATATAGTATACAACTTTAGCATGCATCAACTTAAATTTCTTTTTTCATAGATAATTGAAATTCTGCGAACTCATGATCGTTGATTATACTTGTTTTCCTTGCTAAGCACAACAGTACAATACTCTTTTTATTCCGTCATTATTTTTTTTACCACATGATTTTTCCTTAACAAGATTTTAATGAGTGGTCATCCAAGAGGGGAATGTCAGTAAAGATGAGCAATCATATACAACAATCAAATGTCGATTTTTCAATCAATCTTGATTTGGCTTCACTATTAAACATCCCCCTCCTAAGCTATATATATAATTTAAGGTATTGTGTAGATGATACACTCAAATAGAGAAATTTGTATACTTCTCTTATCTTCACATTTATTGTACCAAACCAACTACCAAGTTATTCCTAGTTTAAACATCCCCTCCCAACCGAGACTCCCATTTTCACTCGTATTGGTTGTTGGGACGGGTCCCTGCTGCCCGCTTTTTCATAAATTTCCAAATCAAACCTGCCACTCGCCGTAAAAAGTAAAAATGTTGTCCAACAAAATAAGATAATCCATCAACATTTCACACCATGAATTCCATCGAATTTACCTCTACCGCCACAGCGTTTAGAAGAATTCTCATTCAACCTACTACAAATCAATTAAATAGACTATCCACATATATATGATTATATGTATTATTTAAAGGATAAATCTTACCTCTAACCTGGTTTGGAGGAATTCTCCTTGAATTCATTACGTGTCAATTAAATAGACTATCCCCTCCAGCGCCACAGCGTTTAGAGGAATTTTCCTTCAACCTATTACAAGTTAATTAAATAGACTATCCACATGTATATGACTATATGTATTATTTAAAGGACAAAGTTTACCTCTAATCCAATTTGGAAAAATTCTCTTTCAATCCACTATGTGTAAATTAAATAGACTTTCCACAGTTATTATTTAAAAAGGTCATGTGATTAAAAAAAACACTTGAATAGTCTAATTAATTGCCACATAATGAGTTGAAGGAAGATTCCTATGACTAAAAATACACTTTAGAGAAGAATTCCTCCAAATCAAATTCGTCCAAACCAGTCTTGAAAGTAAATTATTTCCATCCAACGGTTGTAAGAGCCGCAAGTGTAGAATAACAAGAAATAGACACTTTCCTACTCCTCCACATTTTATCCTTCTCTGTCCATACATATGGTAGTAGTGTAGAGAATAATAGAGAGAAGGTATGGACCTCGCAGAAGAGTAGTTGGACTTCCTAGTCTTTATCACAACCTCTTTCTCATTTTCTCTCTCTCTCTTTTCAATTTAGAAACCCTAGCTGGGTCACAGTGGCGACTCTAGGAAATTTTTCCAGGGTATTCATTACAAAACTTGAATATAACAACATCACTAAAAAAAAAAAAATTACATGAAGTTTTATAAAATCCTTCTACAAGTCTTCGAATATAACATCACTAAAAAAAAAATACATGAAGTTTTATAAAATCCTCCTACGAGTCTTCATAGTTTGATATCGTTGCATGATAGCTTCATTATCAATGCTATCAAATTCCAAACAAACAATTAAACAAAGTAACACACTAACACTACAAGACAAATATACAGTAAAAATATAAAATATAAACTATCAAATAATATTATATTAAAAGTCTAAGATTTGGTCAAAGTGGCAAACAATCAAATGAAATCAATGAATAGATAAAGAAAAAGTAACTAATGAATTAACAAAGTAACAAGTAGATAAGAATAAAATAAGAGAGGAAAAAAAAAAAAAAAGCAAACCAGATCTGAAACTTTTGAGTCGAAGTCCACTGTCCAGCTCCAGCAGCAGGCGTGACTAAGTGAGGTGAGGGCTTGGCCGACAGCAACAGGCGTGAGGTGAGGGCGGCGGCAGTAGCAGGCGTGAGGCGGTGAGGGATGACTCCGGTCTGGCGGTCTCCGAAGAGCTGTGGTGTGGCCTTCGCAGAATCGCAGTGGGTTATTTTGTTTTTGGGTTTTATCTCTCTCTCTCTCTCTCTCAATTCAACGACTGACACACGGTAATTTAAATTTGGGAAATTTTTTTTTTCTGAATAGAATAAATTTAATGAATAATGCTAGAGACACAACTAATTTTACAATAAAATACTTACAAACTGATATGACATCCTATGTGGAGGATCCACATCAGCAATTAAAAACACAACTCAGCATTAATATTTAACCCTAATAAAAGTTATTAAAAAATTAAAATTCCTAAATGTCAAACCCATCCCCACCACCTCACCGCTGGCGACCACCGAGTACAATACCTCTCCGGCACCCACCCACCACTGAGCACAGTACCCTTCCAACCACCTCTCATCTCAATACTTCAATTCCACAAGCCCCATCAGAAACACTCTCCAATCCAAACCCCAATCTCTTCAATTCCGTTCCACATTCACCAAACCCCACTACCATTATTGAATTTCAAACCCAACCACTAAAAGTGGAACTTGTTAGTGCGATTACAACAATGTCTAATTCCATTAGCACCAATTATCAACAGCCATGGTGGTTCAATGAGTGAAAAAAGAAAAAGAAAAACAAATATGGCCCTTCGCGCTCCCTACGGTCGTTACCGCCTCGCCGAAGATCCAGCTTGCCGGTCACCTCACCGGAGATCTAGCTTGCCAGTCGCCTGCTGACCTTGTCCCTCCGTGGCTCCACCTCCAACCTTCTCAGCCGGCAACCACCACTGGTATTCCTCTCTCTCTCTCTCTCTAGTTCACCACCGGTTGTTCATGGAGGTTCTAGGTTTGGAGGGTCTTTTGGGATGGGAGGGTTGGTGATGAATCCGTACATTGGAGTTGAGGCTCCAGATTCGAGAGTTTTGAGTGGTGGGGCGCCGGCGTTGGGCTAGTGGGGGTTTCAAATCTAGGTATTTTAAAATTTGAATGATTTATTAATATTAAATGTTAATGTTGAGTTGGTAATTAGGTGTTTTAATTGCTGATGTGGTACCCTCCACATAGGATGTCATGTCAGTTTATAAGTATTTGGTTGCAAAATTAGTTGTGTCTCTAGCATTACTCAAATTTAATTAATGGGTTGGTTCAAACAATTGGGCTTAAACAAGTGCTGTTATTTGGGCTTATTTTGTTATTGTGGTTGTTATTTGAGTTATTTTTTTATTATTTATTTTTTGTTATTTGGACTTTTTATTTTTGGGTACGGTGAATTGGGTTTATTAGATCAAGATGTTCACAATTTATTTGAGGGTGTTCACAATTTTATTTAAGGTGTACAACATCTATATATAAAAAAAGTTTTATCCTTTGATTTTAAAAAGTCAGGGTGTGCAACTGGCCAACTACACACCCTCACTTGAACATGGCGCCGCCACTGCTAGGTCAAATGGGCTCTGAGGGATTCAGCGTTGTCGGTGAGCTTTCACAACCTAGATTTATTTTTTATTTTTTTATTCGTTTTTTAATCTATCATTTGGTGTTGTGATTTCGTTTATATCTCTGTGCGTGATTTCGTTTCTATTGGGGGTTTTATGAAATATTGGTATTCGTAATTTTGATTTGCTATAATTTGGGGTCTGAAGAATTTGATTGCTTTTTATTTTTGAGTTTTGGCAAAATGTTTTTAAGCGTAGCAGTTTTGATTTCATGTTTGGGGATTTGTGGTTTGTGATTTCATTTTTTAGGTTTTTATATTTTGTATGTCTTTGATTTTGTTTTTCTTGTATCATGTATCATTGAGGCACCGTATCAATTATGTGAAAGAAGCACTAAAAATGGAAAGAAAGACATAACAAAAGTGAGGGAATCTATGTTTGTTAAATATGTAAACTTTTACTATTTTGTAAATGGAATCACATCAAATTATTGTGCTGCCATCGACCAAACACGATGTTTTCGGGTTTTTATTTTTTTTATTTTTTAAATGACCATTTTCTAAGTTTACAAATTGATGCCTAATATGAGCTACAAGAACTGAATGCTTCTGTCAAATTTTAACAATTAACATGGAATTAAATATGGATATATTTGTGAGGATTTTTCACTATAATGCCCTGTCCACCATGTTTTTAGATAAATTGCACAATCTGCTTTTTTTTTTTTTTGGTTTTACTTGCATTGATTTAGAAGATATGTACCTGTACGGTGATGACCGCTGGATGTGTTTGCTATGGGCTGTAGTTTTATAATCGGTGCTATAATAATACTTTATTTGTTTATGGTTTTGGATATTAAAAATAATTGATTTAATGTTGAAACGCAATATTAATAACACAAAATTAAACTGCAACCCACCAACATGGTCCTGCTGCACCACCGTCAATACCCCTGGATCTGTATGATAAGCAAGCCCAACCGTCAGGTCAGGCTGTGGGCAATAGGGGTAGTAGTGGCCCACCATCACTCTGCCTTCTAAACATGTCATGTCCTTCAACCTCCCAGTCTCCACTCCCAGCCCTTCACATAGCAGCCCTTCTAGCCGTTTGATCTCTTGGTCCCACGTCACTTCGTTCCTACAGTCTCAAGTTTCTTCGTCTGCCATATACATACTCAAGTTGAACCTCAAAAGTCAAAGACATACGGACAAGTTTATTCTAAAACATATTATTATCTTTAAGTTTGTTTCGTTTATTAGTCGAACCTAAATTTGGTCTTGACTTGATTCGTTTGTTAAATAAACAACATAAATAAGATTTTTCTCAAGTCGAACTCAAATTGTTTATAAACAGTTGGTTCATTTACAATCCTAGGTAAAAGCAACAATTAATAGTGTGAAAGCTACCATATAAGTTTTTGTCTTGTAATTTTCTTTGTTATTTAAAAAAAAATTAGTAGGTATAAATTTCCTATTAGATTTTTTTTAAGATCATATTAGGATTTTTACATACCACATTAATACTGCTTTTGTTATGTATGTAACCTTTTTAACCAATTGCATAGAACAATATTAAAAATTTAATATTGCAACTAAAATGAAAAAGTATTTTTTAGCTTTAAATAATAGGAGCAAATCATTTCCTCAGTCATGGGAATTTTTCGATTTGCTATATTGCTAAGCAATGATTAAAGAACTAGTAACCTATATACACAATGAATCTAAATTTACAATTTTACTCAACTCAATTGGGAGGATTCTGTTACCTCCAACTGGAGGCTTTAGAATGATACAAGTCCACGTTGGACATGTAGGATACACCGGTGCCTATGTCTCTACGATACACCCCTGCCTTTTTCTCCGTCGGTTGCTCGTGAAACCCCTTGATGGATGCCATCCAGGGCTGACCCAACCCTTAGGCAAGTTAAGCCGCCGCTTTAGGGCCCCAAAAAAAAAGAAAAAGAAAAAAAAAGCAACCTTATAAATCAAGGCTCCCAAATTATAAAAAAGAAAGCACATAGAACCCCCATAGACAAAGCTACATTCAGGGCTGGCCTCAGGATAAGCCCAGCAAGACTTTGAGCTAGGGCAACCCCCCACCCATGGCCAACCACAAAAATAAAAAATTATTAGTATAAAAAAAAAAAAAATCAAAACAACAAATTTGGACCACACGCGTGTCTTCCCTCAATTTCTCAGCAGCTTCCTCTCTTCGTAATTCTCTGTTATGTCACGTTCTCTATTGCCGTCTCTAGCTTGCAAATGGCAGGCAACACAAAAAAGAAAATTATGAATAGAAATAGAAGGAAAAACAAGAAGAAGAGAAAATAAAAAATAGCGTGATGTTCTCTCTCTGTTCTTCTTTTTCTTTTTTATTCATCTTTTTTAGTTTCTTTCTCTCTCGTCTTTTAATTTCGAGGCATGAATGTATTGATTTGTGTGTGGTTTCATGCTTGTCAGCTTTCATTTTACTTTTTACTTTTGATATTGATTTTTTTTTTCATTATTTTTTTAGGTGGCTGGCAACCACTTTCACCCATGCACAAGGTTTTTTTTTCCAATTCTTAAGATATTTACAGTCAATTCTTAAGCCCCCCACTCCTAGGTGATGTTATTGTACTTGACAACTTGTCAGTTAATTTGTTCTTTTTTTAATTTTAATTTTATTTTATTTTATTTTTTTAACTTGAATCATGATGTAGATTTTTACCTTTTGTCTTTTACTTGAATTATGATGTAGATTTTTGTTAGACTTGAGTCTCTTTTATAAATATATATTTGTATTTGGTTTGAAGTAATATGATAGGTTAGTGACTCACATATTGTTTGCTATAAGTTTAGCATTTTAATTGGGTTGCCTTGTTGTGTAATGTGTATTAATGCGTAACACTACTTTGTTTTATTTAACAAGAAGAATGAATCGATTAAAACCTTAGATTCATACTACAACCACGATGATTCTAGAAAACCTCGAACGCTCAAGAAATTCGTTGGATAGGCGACAACTGGATAAGACCCAATACCTAGAGCTAACATCGTACAACACGATAATTTTTGTATATGAATGGAAGAAAGAAAGATGTGGAAAATGTTGTTCTAGGAGAGATGATACCTGTCGGTACGGGATTAAAATGATTAGTTTCAATAAATATTTTTTTAAAAACATTAATTTAATTTAGCATTGAATGATTAAGGTCCCAATTTAAAATTTTGCTTAAGGCCCCCAAAATAATTGGGCCGGCCTTGATGCCATCATACGGTCCAGAACATCCAACGGCACGCTGTGATTAACAATATGGAAAAAACCGAAAGTCGACGCCGCCCGTCTGATCTCTTCTACAATAACCGACTTGCGGTTACCAGAGTCCAACTCGGATAGGTTGATGGCGGGAATAATTTCGGGTCCGGACCCGGTTCGGGTATCGGGTTTGAGATCGGACAGAGTCTCGAGTGGGTGAACAAAGAAACGAGGGATGGTGGTGATGCCGGAGTCAACAAGACCTCTAACTCCAACCTTGGAATCGTCGAAGCGCTTCACGTCGTTGGCTCTGTCGTAGCTTTCAGCACTACTCTTGATGATGGTTGTCGTTTTGAGATTTGGGGTGTGTCGGACACGTGGCTTCATCACGTTTTGTCCAGTTCCGATTTGGAACAGAACTGAGGCTGCGGCAGTTGCCATTAATTCTTTGCTATTGGTGTTGAGTCAGTGTGAATAAAGCTTTCTTATTGGTTCTTCTTCCTTCTTGTGTGTGAGTTTAAACTTCAAAAACTGTCACTCTCATTTTTGATGAGTGTAGAACACAACTTTGATTTCCGAAAGAAGACAAGAAATGTGTCCCGATTTGCCGTGATTAGTGTGATTACCACCCAAGTGTCCAATTCAAGCATGCTGCTGGGCCAGACTTTTTGGGCTTACGACAGTGATCCAATCTCAAATTACCCACCCATATCGATGTATTAAACGTGAATTCTTTGTTGTACTCTGTAGTTTTCTTTAGCGGTACGAATTATATAAAGGAAGTTGCAGTTCCACCCACATATTCTAAAATCAAATTACTTTAAGTTATTTTGATAATTTGATAGTTGGGAAAAATAAAATTTAAATCCTAGAATTATTTGTTGAAATACGTATAAGTTGAGGTAGAAGACTTTTGTTAATTTAGTTAATTTATTTGAATTGTTTGGTGTGTAGTGACGAGGGAAAGGGCTGGTTTTGTATGATCCATCTCTCTTGTATGTTCTTTAATTAAAAAAGAAAAGAAAAAGTATTCCATATTTTACCCTCTTGACTATTTTCTAAGATTATTCTACATGTAATATCCTTGAGTACGATACCTCTAATAGATAAAATCTCACATTGATAGTAACAATGTCACACATGATGATAATTACCTCACATATGATTGTATCTACCATCATATTGCTTAGTACCCTAAATTTTTATTTATTTATTTAAATTTAAATTTAATATATATAAAAAATCAGATAGTACCAACATCATATTGGATAGTACCAACATCACATATGATAATACCTACATTACATTTGATGGTACCAATTGAGTAGATATCCATACTCACAAAAAGGGTGTAGGTATTATAGAATGACTCTTTTTCTAATATCTAATATTTTGTATTAGTCTTTTATTATTCTGTTTTGGTCTTGATGCTTGTATAATTAAATTTTTTTTTTTTTAAATGCAAATTGCACTCTCTATAACCAAATTGGGGTTATTTTGAAGTTGGCCTTTAATATTTGAAATTTTTAATTTTAGTACTTCACGTTTATTTTTATATTGTCATTCAATTCATTTTCTATTAAATGATGTAACCATTAAATACTAACTAAACTCAAAACGACATCGTTTTAATACCTTCAAAATATATCGTTGAATCCACATTAGGAAAAAGAAATCTTTACTTTTCTCACTATTTTTTTTTTCTCCGATTGTTGTGGCATACCCAAAAACCGTTGACACTAAGCCACAAGCACAAACAACTTCATTATACATGCTTGAGTTTTTATTTTTATTTTTAATTTACACATATTTAGAATTTTTTAAAATTTGGGGGCTCGGTCCTAATATCGGTAATATAGTCATAATATTTTCTTCTCTAAAAAAAAAATAGTCATAATATTTTCTTAAAAAAAAATTACTATAGTCATAAACTCATAATATTTATCATCCCACATGAGTTCTTTTTATTTATTTTTATGAAATACGGCATGATTTTCATTCAGATAAAAATTATGTACAAGGTGTATACCCAAGAGTGGAAAAACCAACTAGAACAGGCAATCCACCAGAAAAATAACAGTAAAAGAAAAAAAGCATTCAAACCCGGTTTCTCAATAAAATACACATATACAACAAAGGCCACAACAGCTTAAAATTCAGCCCTCAATCCTCAACAGTACTGCATATATGCTCCAAAGCCCTCCCTGCGGTAGCTGCTTGAAATTGTTGTTGAAAATCCAAGCCACGGTGCACCAAAGTTGAATGGCTCATAATTTTGTCCCCCACCAATCTTGCATTTCGATTTTTCCATAGAAGCCAGAGGAGATAATAAAAATTATTTCCACGAGAATTATGTTTATGCATTGACACCCAAACAACCAAGTCCCTCCAAGTAACATACTGTTGCTATTTTCTTTTTGGGCTTAAAGAAAAGATAGTAAAATCTGCACTAATAAATTAAGTACAAATGAGACATGTGTAATTTTTGATAAAATAATACACATAAAAGAGTAATTTTCATGCTATGCAATGATGTGAAAGAATTATCATAATTTACATGTAATTGAGAATTTGATGTAAGAAAATTCCATTAAAACCATATAAAAATAAGCTTAATGAGTCATTATTCATGACTCATCAGTCGTCTTGAGAGAAGGGCTTTGAATCACCGAAGCACCAAAGAAGGTCTTGATGAATTTTAAGTTCCCAGTGAATCACAGGGTCACCAAACTTATTTTTGAAGCTGTGTGGTTCTAATGACATTGGGATGGATGTTTGATATACTTGCCCACCCACATGTTAAAACAAATAAAGCCGTGTGATTAGAATGGGCATCCATATGATTCTTACACAAGTCGTCCCATTTTATTTTGGCAAATACTTATGATCCATCTTTGTCGTTGTTTCTCTCTAAGAAATAAAAAGCTTCTTAAAAAAAAAAAAGACTATCTTAAATATGAGTGTTATCACTCATCTCGCCTCATGCCTTTGACTATCTTGAGTGTTATCATGCTATGATTGCGAATTCTTAATTCCACCCCAGGTTGACCACTTCAAATAGTTTTGTTGGGAGAAAAACTTCCCAAACATACTCTTGGGAATAATATTATTTCTATTAATGGGTGATTGGAATTAATAATCTTTTAGACATGATATGGTTAAAACACCTATTATCATACAAATATTTTACACCGAACTGTTATATATGGATTGGTATTTACAGTATTATTTACACTTATATATTATTCTCCTAGTGATAATATTTGGGGCCAGTAAGAACCCCTTTCATATTTGATTGCATAAATCATAACGGCCCACGGTAGTGCTAGTGCGTCTTCTCGTAAGTCCACTGTTCAAATTTACATATATGTGTTGCAACCATTTGCAAATATATATTTCTAAGAGCAGAAAATGTTTAAAAGGCACATTAATTCCTCTAGCTAATTACGGGAGCTGTGATCCCAAATTAGGAAAATAATTGTTGCCACTTAACTGATGGTGCAAATTTGGTAAGCACGCCACTAGTGGCAAGGATGGAAAGCTTGTAACTCATCCCCTAAAATTTAGTAAGAGATCAAAACCACTTTCAAAATAATGAATAATTAATCAATTATTCAAAGGCTGACTTTAACATATTTGTTATATGCTAACAAATAACCTAAAAGAGCATTGCCCAACCTCAAATAGAATGCAAAAATCATATATATATATTCCTATATATGTGCTACCTTAACCTTTGAGAATTAGCAACTAGAAAACATTTCTCTAGAGATGTTATCCTAAGCAATGTGAAAATATTTATGTCTATACATTGTAGTGAGCTACTATATATGAACGGGCAAAAAGTTGTGTAGAAAAAGAAAGTGGAGATTATGGTCCCACTAATGCCGAGTAATCCTAGCAAACAAATTTAATTACTCTTTCAAGACCACCACAATGCAGCTGACAACATTTATCAAGATGTCGTTAATGCCGAATTAATCTCTTTTTAATTGTTCCATTGGCGCTTCATATTGCCTCGGCAAAATTGAATCGCTAGCTTCAGAGGTGTGGAAAATGAGACATTGCAAAAAAAATTTGTTTCCCCTAACTTATTCCTGCCTAGGAGCAAGAATGGTGACTTCAATTCTGATATCTACACAGCAGGGAAAAAGCTCAAATTATTTGGCTTTAAGATGAGCCCTTATGGTAAGGATTAATATCATGATAATATTACCTGAACTTCAAGTTTTACTCACTCATGCATAAATCATCTAAGTGGCACATTATAACGTATAATTATTTTTGTTACTCTAACGAAGCTACTACCGTAGCTTTACCTGATTATTTAGATTCAGCAACCATTGGTGATCAACTTCTGTTCACATATAAGGACAGATATTTGACATCACAATCCTTTAACTTAGGAGGTTGCATGTGCATAATACAAACCAAAATGTCATGGAATTAAATTCATATTTTGTAGAGGAACAAAGGTTGTATATGACAAAATTCTAAAATTGATTGAGGCTGTATCTTCCCATGGGCATTGATGAGAATAAAAATGGAGAAGAGCGAAAACAAAAGACTCCCAAACAGAATTTGTTGTCACTAAAACAATAAACAGACTATCCAATCACGCTTTTAACAAATGGACTTGTTATGATCCCTCAATAACTTAGCAAAGCCTACATGAAAGAAAAAATTTCCTAATTAAACGACTCATCCATCACGATCCTTTAACAAATCATAAATTTTTTTATTAAATAGACTTGAAACAATCCTTTAGCAAAATGTCTAAAATTTGGTTAACGGGCTTGTCTAAGCCTTTAAAAATGTTAAAATTTCTACAGACTGTCCACATCCTTTAACTTAGTAATGTCTATCCATCAAAATGAAAAATCCTTTGATCAATAATATCGAAATGGACGATGATCCCTCAATAACTTAGAAGCCTACATGGAAAAAATTTCCTAATGACAGGAAACAATGGTCTAAACAAGCAAAAATCCAATGTCTACGAAATGGACACGACTACACGACTAAAAGGTTTCCTGAAGTCTTTAAATACGGACGGACGTAAGTTGATGAGCCAAATGGAAAACCAAATGTTTCAAAGTCCCTAAGATAGCGAAGGGAACAACATATCCACCATGCAAGGAAAATAAAGTCATTACCAAAACACTTGTGGTACTTGACATTCTAATGGCCATCCAACCTAAAGCGGATAAACGACCTCGAAATGGGGGGCTTCTGATGGGTATAGAAAAATCTAAATTGTCTAAATACGACGTACTAAAATATGCCTCAGACAGACGACCGTTACACACCTATAAACTCCCTTAATTTCTATATTAATGTTACCGTCATACATTCATAAACCCCATTTAATTTCCTTATTAATGTTACTGTTACGCTATTTATATCTGGCATTCATTGAGTGATATACCACTCTTGGCCTATATGAGGTCAACTAGGCCACTTGAATCAAGTATGCACACAACCTTATGAAAATCTCTCTCAATATGAGAAATCTGTTGCTGACTTAAGTATTGGGGACTCCCCTCCGGGGCCCACCCCGACAGGTTCTTCAATTTCATTCTTTCTTCTTCCTTTTTGCAGGTGTTGACAATATGAATTGACTGTGCAACTAATAATGAAAAATCCATGCATCATTAGGTATCATCACATGTGACATTAGTACTATTAATATGACATTTTATCTACTAAAAGTATCATACTCACAAAAAAAATGTGGATATTCTAAAATTACTCTTAAGACAGAGATGGCTTTATCCTTTCAACCATTCAGGTTAATGACGTAGTAGTTAATACTAGCTACGTTTCAAATGATGTCATTTTAATCCCCACAAACCGTGATTTTGAACTAATTAAATCCCCGTCAAGAAAAAACTAAATACTATTGAATCCCCACAAGGGATAAGGATCCTCTCCATTTGGAAATCTCTCCATTTGTTCATTTCATGGTTCAGATTTTTTTCACAAATCTAACGATTTAGACTGTCTTGTCATTTAAAATTTTAAATGAAGGCAACTTACACTTAGTTTGATATTTAATCTAGACCATGAAATGTTCCATTTTATTTCAAATGGAGAGGATCCTTATCCCCCCACAAGGCCACAATCCTTTTTCTCCTTTTATTTAGAAGAACTTTTAGTTTTAGAGGTTGTCAACTTTTCAAGTATAATTATTTTTATCTAACTTTAAAGTCTAGTTATATTATATACTACTACTCATAAAATAAATATATATATAAAAATTTACGGGACCATTGGGCCCTATGTCCGTTCACGAGTCCGTACCTTACACAGCTAACTATACTCATAATATATCCCATCTCACATTCCATCATGAGTTCTTTAGTTATAGTTATGGCATTCAATGAGTATCTACATTAGGTAGGATGCCCACTGGCCGACAATCAGCGCACCATTTTAGGAGTGCAACAACTTGGTTCAGATTGGTTCGACATACCATAACTAAACCGGCATTTATTTACTTTTTAGATTTAATTACCATTTTAGTTCTGGTTAACTACTGTCTTTTGTGTCAAAATGGTCGTGTGCACCGTGTGTGGTTAATAGTTTTATTAAAAGCGTAATGTTAAAAACACAACCAATTTTATAACCATTTATTTACAAACTGACGTGTCACTGATGTGGTATATTGACACATCAGCAATTAAAACACCCAATTAATATGTCAACATTAATCTAACAAAATCATTAAAATAAAATAAAAGAAAAAGAAACCACTACAGGCCCGCCGCCCCAAAATCATCAAAACGCCCCTGGCGATATGCGTACCCACTCGGCCACTACCTTTCCCCGCCTGGCCGTCTCATCGTGATCTTTAACATGAGGTGTCGCTGGACGGCGTCCATGCCAGCATCAGGCACGTCTTCCATGGCGACTTGAAAAGTCGAGAATACCCACGCAGTGAGAGGAGAGAGCCGGTGCAGCTTGAGGGCAAAAGCGGGAGAAGAAAAAAGATGAGAGTTGAAATGTTGTGGAGGCGTTCTGTCTTGCCAACCTAATTGATGGCTCCGGAAACTGGACCGGCAGATCCACCACCGTGGTTCAGGTCGGCGACGTGCTCAATCGAGACGGCGATGAGATTAAGATTCTCTACTACCTCGAGAGACTCCGGCGACAAGCGGATAAAACCGGCGGTAAAGTCATCACCATGAACAGCAACCACGAGATCATGAACGTGGAGAGTGATTTCCGATACGTCGACGAATTTGTTTATTTTGGCTGTGGCGCTACTGTGGTTCTCTTTTTCCTTTTTTTATTTTATTATAATGATTTTTTTAGATTAATACTGACATATTAATTAGGTGTTTTAATTGCTGATGTGTTAGTATGTCACGTCAGTTTGTAAGTAAATAGTTGTAAAATTAGTTGTGTCTCTAGCATTACTCTTAATAAAATAATAAAAGAATATTAATATATAATTTTTGTAAATACCCCTTAACACAGTCAAGATCCCCTTTCTCTCTCTCAACGACATTGTTCTCTCTCTCTCTCTCTCTCTCTCTCTCTCTCTCTCTCTCTCTCTCTCTCTCTCTCTCTCCACATCAAGACCGGATGGGCACCAGTGGGTCTTGGGTTGTGATTGGTGGTGAATAGGGAGTGGGGCTCGCGGTGGGTTTTGGTTTATCTGGGTAGGCTCGCGGTTGTTCTGGGTTTGCCCCAATTTGTTGTAGGGTGGTCGGTGGGTGTTGGGTTGAGTTTGTTGTGGTTTTTTTTATGGGTTGTTGTGATTTTAAGGCGGGTTGTTGCTGATTTGTTGTGGGTGGATCTGTGGAGGGTTTGTTGTGGATGAATCTTTATGGTGGAGAGTGGTTTAGCCAGGTTTGAGGGTGGATGTTTTTGAGGATTTTTTTTTTTTTCAAGAAAAAATATTTGTTAAAAGATTGTAATAGAAAACAAATCTCAAACAAACTTTTGGTTCTCAAAATTATTAGAATATTGTTTATGAGATCAATTTCTCAGAAAACTTAAAAACAAGTTTAGAAAATAAAAAAATACTAACCAAACACGCTATGAGTGACATGATTTTATTATAATAACATTGCCAATTTCATCTAGTGTTACGGAAAATTATTTAGTAATCTTAAAACCCAAATAAATGCGTACTTCCTCTTTTTATATGAATGGTGTATTCCACCATGAATTTAATTTATGGAACTCACCATTCTTGTGAGAAGGAATAGTACAAAATTATTATATTCTAGAATAATTGAAAAATCACTCATTATGTACTTTTAACTCATAATTAATGATCCACATTGAATCCTTAGTACCCTCTAAAGAGGAATAGACACAAAGTTTGTAATTTGAAATATTCTTATCATATCTTCATGTAAACAATCGGTGGTGTTTGTAATTCAAACCATACGATTGTATATGATTAAGTCTATATTTCAAATTATAGGATTAGTTTGTATTTCAAATTATAGGATTAGTCTTACTCTTGATAAATCTATCCAACCTTGTAGTTATCCTATGAGTGCAAGACTTCTATATAAGTCAGCACTGTTAATGAAATAGTTCTCAAGCCTCCAATATAATTATTATTGCTTTATTATTTTCTTTATGGTATCAGAGCTCTCAAACTCACACGAGTAAAACGATCCAAACACACAAAAATGACTACCTCTTCCTTCTCAAAATATGCCTATCCTGCTAACCTCAATGTCACCAATTTTATGTCGCTTAAACTCACTTCCACCAACTTTCTTTTGTGGGAAACCCAAGTCCTTTCATTGATAGAGAGTCAAAACTTGATTAGGTTCATCACAGGAACAATCATAGCCCCTGCAACAGAGATTCCAAATGATACAGAAGATGGCATGATGCCAAATCCGGTCTTGGCAGCCTAGACTCGCATTGACAGATTGATAAAGGCATGGATCACAGCAACCATTTCCAAAGAAGCTCTTGGGACTGTTGTTGGCCTTACCACTTTACTGGATATTTGGAAGGCTCTCTCAAATACTTATTCACAGGATTCTCAAGCTAGAGAATTTGAACTACTTCTCAAGTTACAAGAGAAGAAAAAGGATGGTTCCTTTAAATGACTTCATTTGTAACTTCAAGCTGACCTGCGACCAGCTCAATGCAATTGGCAAGCCTATACCTGATAAAAAAAAAGAAGATAAAAAAAAAAGGTTTTTTGGCTTCTAAATGGATTAGGATCAAGGTATGAATCCTTTTCCACTGCTATGCTCAAACCACCAGTCCCATCTTACCTTGATTTAATCCCACTACTCCATAGTCATGAACTGCGCAATAAGTCTTTTTGACTGATCAACCGAACCCAACAGTGGCTTTTGTGGGCCAACGGTCCAACTCAAACAAAGGTTCTCAATCCTCTTTCAATTCACGTGGAAATGGTTTTCATCAATCCAGTTCAAGACCTCCTTATACCCCACAGAATGCTCAACAACAATCCTTCTTCAATAATCAATCTCAGTCAGGTTCAAATACAGCTTCACAAGCTGGTTCTCTTCCACACTGTCAAATATGCAAAAAACGTGGTCATCATGCTCTCAAGTGCTGGCATGGGTTTGACAACAGTTATCAGAATGACCAAGTTCCACAGGCACTTACTGCATTGCATTTAAATTCACCTACTGAAGGTGATGGGTTCCTGACACAGGTTCTACTGCATATATTACTGATGATCCAAGTACTCTTTCTAAATTAAAATGCTATGTTGGTTCGGATTCTGTTATGGTGGGGAATGGTTTTAAACTATCAATTACTCATACTGGTCATGCACATATATTTTCACCAAGTTCTTCTCTCTCTTTAAACAATGTTCTTGTAGTTCCTGATATAAAAAAGAACTTATTATCTGTCTCCCAACTCACCAGTGATTATCTGTGTTATTTTCTTTTTAATGATTGTGGTTTTGTTATTAAGGACCTACAGACACATAAGGTGTTGGCATCGGGGAGTAAGGAAGACGGTCTTTATGTTCTACAGCATGCTCCAGTTCAAGTTTTCTTCTCCAATCATTTTTTAGTGGTGGATTCAACTATCTGGCATGGACAGCTAGGACATCCTCAACCTAGGATTTTAAATTTTCTACACCATAATAACATGATTTCAGTTAATAAGAAGTCTTCTGGATTATGTAAAAGCTATGCTTTAAGCAAAAGTTGTAGACTTCCCTTTTTCCCTTCAACAAATAAAGCTATTGTTCCTATTGCAAAAATACATTGTGATCTATGGGACTAGCTCCTATTTTGTCTAATCAAGCTTTTCGATATTATACTATTTTTGTTGATGATTTTTCACACTTTACATGGCTTTATCCTTTAAAACGGAAATCAGACTTCTACAGGATCTTTTTTAATTTTCAAGCCATGGTTGAAAAACAATTTCAAAGGGAAATACAAGTCTTTCATTCGAACTCTAGTGGCGAATTCACAAAACATGAATTTATTGATCATCTTCTTAGTACTGGAATTGTTCATTTATTGTCTTGTCCTGGTACTCCCGAACAGAATAGTGTGGCTGAACGGAAGCATCGTCATGTGGTTGAGTTGGGGCCGGCTATGTTGTTACATGCTTCTGCACCAAAGCATTTTTGGGTTGAGGCTTTCCTCACTGCTACTTTTCTTATTAATCGTTTGCCCTTGCCCTCCTTTGGCATGCACTCCCCTTATTTTCTTCTTCATCAGAAAAAGCCTACATATGATTTTCTTCGCACTTTTGGCTGTCAGTGTTTTCTGTATCTCGGTTCATATGCCAAAGACAAACTTGAGCCCCGATCCCTCCCCTGTATTTTTGTTGGTTACAATGATAAACATAAAGGGTACCATTGTCTACACTTATCCACTGGAAAGGTATACACATCTCGTCATGCGCCACCTGTTTTTGTTCCCCAAGTTACTGATTTGGTTCCAACTACTCTATCCGATTGGACCTCTCCTTCTCCACCTACAACTCCTTCACCTGCTCCCACTTTATCTCCAACAATAGATAAAGATCATGCACGTTTATTCTCTCCACAAAATTCTGATCCCACACCGCCTATTCCTTCTCTCTCTCCAGAAATTTCTAACCCCGTATCATCCCCTTCCCAAATATCTTCTCCTCATCCCCATTTACCTACTCCATCTTAGCAATCTACTCACTCCATGACCACTAAGAGTCTCCTTGGCATTATAAAACCAAATCCAAAATATGCCTTAACTGTTTTGTCTCTTCTTACTCCAGCAGAACCGAAAATAGTCAAGACTGCTCTTCATGATCCAGGTTGGCGTGCTGCCATGAATGACAAGATGCAAGCTCTTCATCAAAACCACACTTAGGTTTTGGTTCCTCGCTAGGCTGATATGAACATCATCGGGTGTAGATGGATTTTCAAGACTAAGTTACATTCAGATGGTTCCTTGGATTGCTTAAAAGCTCGCCTTGTCGCCAAGGGGTACAATCAATAAGAAGGGGTTGATTATCTTGATACATTCAATCCAGTGATTCGTCCAGCCACTATTCGCATTGTTCTCACTCTTGCTACTGTCAAAGGCTGGAGTCTTTGTCAACTTGACGTAAAAAATGCTTTTCTCCATGGACATCTTGATACCACAGTTTTTATGGATCAACCACCGGGCTTTGTGGATTCGGCTGCCCCAACACATGTGTGTCTTCTCCAACGTGCTCTCTATGGGTTAAAACAAGCTCCTAGAGCTTGGTTTGATCGATTTAGTTCTTTTCTGATTGATTTTGGGTTCTTTTGTAGCTCAACTGATTCTTCTCTTTTTATCTACAAATCTGAGTCTCACATCTTGATTTTATTGGTGTATGTGGATGATATAATTCTCACAGGGAGTTCGGATTCTCTACTGGCTCAATTTGTTTCTTAACTAGCTGTTCAATTTTCAGTCAAGGATCTTGGTTTGTTAAATTATTTTTTGGGCATTCAGGTATGTCGTTTCTCTGATGGCATTTTTTTTTATCACAATCCAAATACATGACAGACATTCTTACTCATATGAAAATGCTTGACTGCAAACCTGTTGCCACTCCAATGGCTTCCAAGCGAGTTTCTCTTCCTCAAGCTGATGACTTATATTTCGATATCACTGAGTATCGTTGTATTGTTGGCACACTTCAGTACCTGACTCTTACTTGCCCCGATCTTAGTTATGCTGTGAATACTGTCTGTTAATATATGCATGCTCCCACCATCGAACATTTTCAAATGGTCAAGCGTATCCTTCGTTATGTTAAGGGTACTTTGTCTTTAGGTGTTCGAATTCTTCGCAAGAGCAGCCTTGATCTTTTTGCCTTCTCTGATGCAAATTGGGCTGGCTGCCCCATTACTAGGCGTTCTACCACGGGATTTTGCACTTTTTTGGGCTCTAACTGTATTTCATGGAGTGCTAAAAAACAACCAACAGTTTCTCATTCAAGCACGGAGGCTGAATATCGTGCAATGGCCTCCACTGCGGCTGAACTTACCTGGCTTTCTTTTATTTTGCGTGATATTGGCATCTATCAAGCTCAGCCACCAACTATGTTTTGTGATAATCTCTCTGCCCTTCATATGTCAGTCAATCCAGTTCTTCATACTCGCACCAAGCACATCGCCATTGACTATCAATTTGTTTGGGAAAAAGTTGCTCTCGGCTCTCTCATTACTCGTTTTGTTCCATTTTCTTCCCAACTAGTAGATCTGCTCACCAAACCTCTGTCTCATGCAGTTTTTTATGGTCTTAAACCCAAACTTGGCCTTTGGCATTCACCCACGCCAAGTTTGAAGGAGGTAAAGAGGAACAGACACAAAATTTGTAATTTGAAATATTCTTATCATATCTTCATGTAAACAATCGGTGGTGTTTGTAATTCAAACCATACGATGTATATGATTAAGTCTATATTTCAAATTAATTATAGGATTAGTTTGTATTTCAATTATAGGCACTACAAAAAACTTGCTCTATTTCGACCCAATTATTTTGAGGATTCATTAAAAACCCTCGAAATAAGGCCAAAAAAGCGTGAATGTATTACAACTATTTCAATGGTCATTAAAAAAACCCTCGAAATAAGCATAGAAAAGGAAATTGCCTCCTCCTAATTCAAAGGTCATTAGTTAAAACCTCGGAATAAGGAACTGAGTCCTCCTTTTTTCGACGGTCACTTAAAGCTTCGAAATAGATAAAAGAAAAATAAAAAATGCACGGACAAAAAAAACAGATAAAATAAAAACCCTAAATCGTATACTTTCTTCTTCTCCGTACATTTCGACGGCCAGTAAAAGCTTTCTCACTCTCTCAACTGAAGGGAGGCACCAAAATTTTTCTTCCTCTTCCAGGGTGTTGCAGAGCAATTGTTGGGGTTAGGGCACCAATCCATTTGTACTATAAGATTCTGAATCATCTTCCACCACACGCTTCTCTCTCTCCCATATCCGATTCTACAAGGTATGATCTTCTACGGCGTTCATATCATTGCATTTCACTCGGAGTTTGTCTTTGAAGAAAGTTCGAATTAGCTTTGTATAGGTCTGATTTATTAATTTTATTTTTCTGGTTGTTTATTTCAATTGCTTTGAAATTCTAGCACATATCGTTAACTTGTGCTGGAATTTGAGTTAGATTACATTTCTTTGGATTCATTTTGAATCTGTTTAAAGTTGGGGTTCAGAATCAGAGCTTGATTGTCGAGCCGAAGAAATTGGAGTTGTTTCAATTATTTTGTAGTTTTTGGTGCAATGGTGTGTGTGTGTGTGTGTATCTGTAAATGGAGATTCTAGAATCAACAATTCCTTTGTTTGTTGTTGTTCAATATGAATGATTAGAATTCGATTAAGTGTGTTATACTTTCTAGAATAAAAAATGATTAGAATTCGATTAAAGTTGTTTGCTTACTTTCTAAGAATTTGTGTTTTTGGTTTGTATTTAATTTTGATTAAGTGGAATGATTGAAGCAATTTTGATATATGGTTAAGGAGAGCTCACATTGGTGGGGGCTTTCAATCTAGCTGATTATCAATTTGCTGAGGTATAGTTTCTTATTAAAGAACTTTAACTTTTGTGGGCATGCTGAATTTTGTTGGGTTTTAAAAAGTTTAAAGTTTCAATTTTGATGATTAACTTTCACATTGCTGATATCTGCAGGCACTTTACATTCTGTTCCATTTGGGAAAATGATTGTTCTTGATCTATTTGCTGAGGTCAAACCAATATGGAAAAATTCATCTCAATTCTATGGTACTCCTTATGTCTGGTAAGTAGCTCCTTTTATCTTAGTAGCTGTTGTTTAAAAATCAAAGGAGTTGTTTAATCTTCAAGAGATCTCTATGATAACTCACTTTTACTGTCCTATTTCCCCCTGAAGTGAGGTTTCAATTTTATTGTAAATATGTATACTACTACTTGATCAACATTTAATATGCATCAGGTGTATGTTGCATAACTTTGGTGGAAATATTGAAATGTAGGGAACTTTGGATTCGATCTCTTCAGGTCCAGTTGATGCCCACATCAGTGAAAATTCAACCATGGTATGTTCTACTATCAGGAAGTCCAAATATTGTTCCAAGCATGTATAACTTGTAAGCCTAAACTGTGGAAGGACATTTATTGTTACTCTAGACTTTCTAACATTGTGGTAGATTTGGAAGAGCAATTGAATTGCTAGCTCATATTTTATAAACCAGAGTATCTGATTAATGTTTGCTATCTTGATTAATCTGTACTTACATCTGCTGAAACATCTGCTGAAAAGAACTCTGGTTGTGAAAGTTATAAACCTTGGTACTTGTATCTGCTGTTACTGTAGTCTCGTTAGAGCAGGCTGACTTAATTACTTATTGTAATAGGTTGGTGTTGGCATGTGCATGGAAGGGATAGAACACAATCCAGTTGTTTACAAGTAGATGTCTGAAATGGCATTTCGTAGTGAAAAAGTTC
>OU015771.1:6087678-6171591 GCA_907173295.1 Fagus sylvatica | reverse complement strand
AGGTGGAGATTTGTCTACCCACAAGGAGGGTGCAAAGAGAGTACCTAAAAAGGTACTGGGTGGAGATTTGTTAAAGTCCAATCCATGAGAGGATAAATTTGGTGGTTTCCTTATGGTTTTGGAATCCCACATGTGTTAAAAGAATAATAAGAAGTGCATAATCGTGGTAGTCGCACATTACAAAGAAAATAAATAAGGAGGTATGTCAATCCATATAAATAGAGGCCGGTTGGTGTAGCTTTACTTAATTTAAAGGTATGTTTGAAACGGATGGAGATGGAGGGAGAGTAGATGAGAGGGAACATCCTCCTCCATCCAAACATAGAGTAAGTATGTGAGAGTTAGTAGACCAAATTTTATCTTTTGAAAGAGTTAGAGATTAAGTTTTGTTTAATATGTTAGTGTAAGGACACCGCGGGAGTATTAGGTTTTTTGGTTAGTTCATGTTTGAGAGTTTATATGTGACTATAATTCCTATTATTGATAATGGATCTTGGTTGGTATCACCCGTGGATATAGGTTTAAAATTAACGTTAAATTTTGTGTGTTATGGTATTTGCTATTTTATTGTTTTGCATGTTAGGCAGCCACATTCCTATGTACGTATTGTCAATGATACTCAAGTACACATTATATAACATGAGCCAAGTACTAAAAAGCTCAGTCATATTGAAATATGATCAGACTCTCAAACTGTCCCTAGCGGAAAAACCTGACCTAAATATGTAAGAGCACATTCTACCCATAATCCCAGTAAAGTTTCTTTAATATGCTGCCATTGCAGACACGTGTGTATTTGTGTAAACAACTACAGCAACATGATGATGTAGCAACACCAAATTTAGCGACACATACACTATATGCATCAACGTTTAGATCACAGCTAGCACCCAATGATTATATGCAATTTGTTGTTCACAGACATATCATACAAATAAAGCCAAAGTGGTGTTCTTGAAGCAAAGACCTTACCACCACCTCCACCAGCAAAACAATTCAAGGGACTACAGGTGTATCATCTGTAATAGGGCTCTGCAAGATAATTCACTTTATTGCAGTATAGCATGCAAGGTAAGTTTTGATCTTCCTCTTTCTATTGCTTACGACTAGATAGGAAGGGAAAAAATAGCTAAAACAGGGTCGCACAGCTTCAACCTCTCTAGTCACTAAATTTGCTTTTATAGGCAATTTCAATCACGTGGAAGTTAGACTACAGCTAAACCGTGAACAGGTTGATTTCAAATTGTTTACTACCTAGTTCATCCTGATAAGGCTTTTTTTTTTTTTTTTGGGCGTATTGTGAGAAAGGGATAAGGATAGCACTCCCATAAAAATTGACTATGAACTTTATCATGAGCTTCTAAAAGATCTTATAAACAAAGAATATAAACGAAAAAAGAAACACAATCACAAAAGAGGATTAGGATTTATGTGATTCAGCAGTAACCGACAAAGAGAAAATAACATTAAATAAAATTAAAAAGATTACAATAGTTGCACAAAAGCACTCTCATAAAGGTACCATCATGAACTCTTCAAAAAGAAAACTCTAAAGATATACCTAAATGTAGGGACATAGCCATGAATTGCTCCCAAGGGAGGCCGAGATAAATATAGCAACAAAAAAAATCCAAAAAATAACATAGTCAGAAATTTTTTAAACATTTTAGATCAATAATTTTTGTTAGATAATTCAAGAATTATACCATTAGAGTATACAAATAGTTTTAAAAATTATAAAACATAAAAAAATTTAAATAAGAAATGTGACTTTACATGTCTAAAATTATACAAGTCAATATATGAAAAATGTAACAATAATGTAAAAAAGAAAACTATTTTTTTCATAAATAATAAATGCAATAAAGATTTGTAACTCTTAACTAAGAAATCCATAGCTATTCTTTCTTCTAGAAAAAAAAATAATGTTTATATTGCTATTTCTCCAAAAAAAAAAAAAAAAAAAAAGTTTTTGGAAAATAATGAAGGTTTCTATTAAATAAATTTACTTATATATTTATATAAAATATATTTTAAATATGTTATGATTTAATGAGTTATGTATGGTATAAGAGAATAAAAAATAATTCATTAATCATTTATATAAATTTATCTATTTTTTAAAATATATATATATATATTATATATATTCAATACATTTTAATTAATACATCAATATAAATGAGAACAATGCTTAAATTTTATAAGGAAATAGTTTTTTTTTTTTTTCTTTTATTATTTATTATTATTATTATTATTATTATTATTATTATTATTATTATTATTATTATTGTTTTTTAATATAGAAAGGGGAATGGGAGGGTAGAATTGTAAAAGCTAGAGGGGGGAGGGGGGATTGTAAAAAGCCAGCGGGGCCTTGGCCCCCACCAGCCCCCTGTCTCCATCTCTGCCTAATTAATGCATACCTACGTTCACAAATGGTAAGTTGTGATTAGAAAAAAAAAAACGAAAAAAATCACAAAATCAAGGCAATACCAACAAAAAACTCTATGATAATGATGTTCAACTATTCACAATCTGTCACTTCAACATATTATGGAAATGAGTTTGAATTTAAGTATGTCCATAAGCTAGTTGCTTTAAAAATTCAAACCACGTATATATGTAACATGTTGGACACTGGGTGGAGAGTTGGTTCAGACATCTAATAAGTCTCAAAATGCGAGAGTATGATAACTAAATAAAAAAATATGTATTCAAGACATTTTTGTTTCGTTGTCAATCTCAGAAAATAAATAAGATAACTTCGTTTTTTTGTTTTTTGGCCATTTGAGTTAAAAATGACTTTGACTGCGCCAGCGAGCCTGATTTAGAGAAGTCTTCCAGATCCATCATATTATTCAGTCTTATAGAGCTTATTTAATGAGTGATTTTATTAAGAACAAAGATATGGTACAATAAGAAACCTACATTAATGAAGCTGCAAACTAGCAAATATATTCACATATATACCATACAACTTAAAAGAATTAAACCATGACTCCTAGCTAAGCAGCCTCTCTAACCCTCCACACATGATAATTTCTTCTTGCCTCAGTAGGCACAGATCTGCTTATCATTTTTATTCTATTTGTTGACAGGTTTTAGCCATTTATGATAATCAGACTAATGAGAAAGATGAAGACCTAGAAAATGTAACAATTGGAGACACAGAATACCTTGCACTATCGTTATCCAAGAGGAGACTAAGGAGGAAAGGAGTCCCTTTCAGGTCACCAATGTTTTAATTAATTCACCATGATAGAGAAATATGTGCATGTATCTGATACGTGCTTATGCATGTTACTGGAGGTGGGGACATATGTGGTGGAATGCTTTGGCAGATTCAAGATATAGTCCAAGATGTGGTCCTTCATTCTTAGGAATTCTTTTTCAAATTGTTATTGAATTGGTCTTTGTTTCTTTTCTGTTATTTCCTTTTGAACGTTGTGGTTTTGTTATTTGTTTACTTCAGTTGTTGAGTCCGAATAGGAGGGGTGTAGCTTATCTTGTGGGATATTCCCTGATATTTCGATATCACGTTATTTGAACATTATCTGTATTCTTTATTTAAAGAGATAGAATGAATAGTAAAAGTATTTATCATTAAGTTTATTCTCAGTTTGGGTTCAGAGGTCAGGATTTCGTCTATCAAATCCACTACTATTCATTTGAATTAATTCTATTTTTCACAATAGAGAAAGACACAGTCCAATACGTACCAGTATCATAGAGTAATTATTCAATACTTTGAGAATAACATGCAATACTCCTAATAATTTTGATGTATCATTATTGCTCATATTGTAGTTATAAGAATATTGTAACTTTATCTTTTGCATCCTGTGTTCCAAATTACTTTTTAGTGGAACAATGGTGATTAGGGTTATAATGAAGGTCATTTTGATGCCTTAGCATTGATTTGCTACCTTATTTCGTCAGCATATTCAGTTTGTTGTTAAGGACATTTAAAGAAACTAGAACTTTGTGAAATTCTTGGCATCATCGTAAACTTTTCGTAATAATCTGGCATTTTTATATTCTTTCTTTCTCTAAAAACGCAAAGAATTCTGCCTTGTCTGGCCCCATGAATCTGCAACTTGCAATGGCCGGTGAATTGGTCTAGGCTTCATTAACATTCACGGTGAATTCTCAACACTGAAGCTTCTCAAATACAGTACAGTTGCAAAAAGATAAATGTTGTATGATGTGATCAACATGTATTGCCTTTATTTTTAAATCAAAAAGCCATTTAATTTTTCAGGCTTTTGTACTCAGAGACACCACCACAGCAGCATGACCAGGAAATAAGGTCTGGATTTTCTAGGGCAAGTAGATATGCGAAGGCCCAAACGTTCCAAACGTTCCAAACGTTCAGCCAGAAACAGATCTTAGTTTCAAGACTGCTCTCCACCCCAAAGTTATTTTTATGTTTTTGCCAGTCCAACCCTTATCAATTGTCTTTAGCTTGTTATTTGGAGAAGTCCTAACTCCTAAGTAATTTTCCTTTACTCTAGAATTTTTTTATGAGTGCTAGGGTTAGGGTTGTAGATTGCCCATTTTGTACTTATTAATAAACTTTAGTCTATGGTCTCAATGAGGAATAATGCCAACACCCACCCATAAGAAGACTCGACCACTTTATCAAAACTAAGAAAAAACTAGTTTTTTTGCAAATATTTAAGGATTCTTGCCTTCTCGACACAGGAATCCTAATTTCCAAGAAATATTTTCTCATTTATTGTGAGGATCTTTGCCATTTCTAGCTAGCCATGGGATCCAATTCCACGAACCCTGAACCCTAAGGGCCCTCTGGAAGTATAAAAAGAGCCCTAATCTCTTAGGAAAAACCATCTTGTAGAGGGGAGAGAAAATATTGTGTGGAAGTCAATTTGGTTCTTCATATTATTGGGAAAAAATAATTTTTTTATTTTTTTAAAGTAAAACTCCACTATCGTTTTTGTGTCTCCATATCAATTTCTTTAAAATGACTTTACCCAAGGAATTTGATGATGCTATAAATAAAATAAAATAAAATAAAAACAATTTTTAACAAAAATTTGATTCTTAATTATACTCGTGCATACATTATTTATAAGTCCTCTCAATTTGACCGATTTATTCACTAAATCATTACCAATTGTAACATCAAAGAATTTAGTATACAACTTTAGCATGCATCAACTTAAATCTCTTTTTTCATAGATAATTGAAGTTCTGCGAACTCATGATTCGTTGATTATACTTGTTTTCCTTGCTAAGCACAACAGTACAATACTCTTTTTATTCCGTCATTATTGTTTTTTTTACCACATGATTTTTCCTTAACAAGATTTTAATGAGTGGTCATCCAAGAGGGGAATGTCAGTAAAGATGAGCAATCATATACAACAATCAAATGTCGATTTTTCAATCAATCTTGATTTGGCTTCACTATTAAACATCCCCCTCCTAAGCTATATATATAATTTAAGGTATTGTGTAGATGATACACTCAAATAGAGAAATTTGTATACTTCTCTTATCTTCACATTTATTGTACCAAACCAACTACCAAGTTATTCCTAGTTTAAACATCCCCTCCCAACCGAGACTCCCATTTTCACTCGTATTGGTTGTTGGGACGGGTCCCTGCTGCCCGCTTTTTCATAAATTTCCAAATCAAACCTGCCACTCGCCGTAAAAAGTAAAAATGTTGTCCAACAAAATAAGATAATCCATCAACATTTCACACCATGAATTCCATCGAATTTACCTCTACCGCCACAGCGTTTAGAAGAATTCTCATTCAACCTACTACAAATCAATTAAATAGACTATCCACATATATATGATTATATGTATTATTTAAAGGATAAATCTTACCTCTAACCTGGTTTGGAGGAATTCTCCTTGAATTCATTACGTGTCAATTAAATAGACTATCCCCTCCAGCGCCACAGCGTTTAGAGGAATTTTCCTTCAACCTATTACAAGTTAATTAAATAGACTATCCACATGTATATGACTATATGTATTATTTAAAGGACAAAGTTTACCTCTAATCCAATTTGGAAAAATTCTCTTTCAATCCACTATGTGTAAATTAAATAGACTTTCCACAGTTATTATTTAAAAAGGTCATGTGATTAAAAAAAACACTTGAATAGTCTAATTAATTGCCACATAATGAGTTGAAAGAAGATTCCTATGACTAAAAATACACTTTAGAGAAGAATTCCTCCAAATCAAATTCGTCCAAACCGGTCTTGAAAGTAAATTATTTCCATCCAACGGTTGTAAGAGCCGCAGGTGTAGAATAACAAGAAATAGACGCTTTCCTACTCCTCCACATTTTATCCTTCTCTGTCCATACATATGGTAGTAGTGTAGAGAATAATAGAGAGAAGGTATGGACCTCGCAGAAGAGTAGTTGGACTTCCTAGTCTTTATCACAACCTCTTTCTCATTTTCTCTCTCTCTCTCTTTTCAATTTAGAAACCCTAGCTGGGTCACAGTGGCGACTCTAGGAAATTTTTCCAGGGTATTCATTACAAAACTTGAATATAACAACATCACTAAAAAAAAAAAAATTACATGAAGTTTTATAAAATCCTTCTACAAGTCTTCGAATATAACATCACTAAAAAAAAAAATACATGAAGTTTTATAAAATCCTCCTACGAGTCTTCATAGTTTGATATCGTTGCATGATAGTTTCATTATCAATGCTATCAAATTCCAAACAAACAATTAAACAAAGTAACACACTAACACTACAAGACAAATATACAGTAAAAATATAAAATATAAACTATCAAATAATATTATATTAAAAGTCTAAGATTTGGTCAAAGTGGCAAACAATCAAACGAAATCAATGAATAGATAAAGAAAAAGTAACTAATGAACTAACAAAGTAACAAGTAGATAAGAATAAAATAAGAGAGGAAAAAAAAAAAAAAAAAAGCAAACCAGATTCTGAAACTTTTGAGTCGAAGTCCACTGTCCAGCTCCAGCAGCAAGGCGTGACCTAAGTGAGGTGAGGGCTTGGCCGGACAGCAACAGGTGTGAGGTGAGGGCGGCGGCAGCAGCAGGCGTGAGGCGGTGAGGGATGACTCCGGTCTGGCGGTCTCCGAAGAGCTGTGGTGTGGCCTTCGCAGAATCGCAGTGGGTTATTTTGTTTTTGGGTTTTATCTCTCTCTCTCTCTCTCTCAATTCAACGACTGGCACACGGTAATTTAAATTTGGGAAATTTTTTTTTTTTTTCTGAATAGAATAAATTTAATGAATAATGCTAGAGACACAACTAATTTTATAACCAAATATTTACAAACTGATATGGCATCCTATGTGGAGGATCCACATCAGCAATTAAAAACACAACTCAGCATTAATATTTAACCCTAATAAAAGTTATTAAAAAATTAAAATTCCTAAATGTCAAACCCATCCCCACCACCTCACCGTTGGCGACCACCGAGTACAATACCTCTCCGGCACCCACCCACCACTGAGCACAGTACCCTTCCAACCACCTCTCATCTCAATACTTCAATTCCACAAGCCCCATCAGAAACACTCTCCAATCCAAACCCCAATCTCTTCAATTCCGTTCCACATTCACCAAACCCCACTACCATTATTGAATTTCAAACCCAACCACTAAAAGTGGAACTTGTTAGTGCGATTACAACAATGTCTAATTCCATTAGCACCAATTATCAACAGCCATGGTGGTTCAATGAGTGAAAAAAGAAAAAGAAAAACAAATATTGGCCCTTCGCGCTCCCTACGGTCGTTACCGCCTCGCCGGAAGATCCAGCTTGCCGGTCACCTCACCGGAGATCTAGCTTGCCAGTCGCCTGCTGACCTTGTCCCTCCGTGGCTCCACCTCCAACCTTCTCGGCCGGCAACCACCACTGGTATTCCTCTCTCTCTCTCTCTCTGGTTCACCACCGGTTGTTCATGGAGGTTCTAGGTTTGGAGGGTCTTTTGGGATGGGAGGGTTGGTGATGAATCCGTACATTGGAGTTGAGGCTCCAGATTCGAGAGTTTTGAGTGGTGGGGCGCCGGCGTTGGGCTAGTGGGGGTTTCAAATCTAGGTATTTTAAAATTTGAATGATTTATTAATATTAAATGTTAATGTTGAGTTGGTAATTAGGTGTTTTAATTGCTGATGTGGTACCCTCCACATAGGATGTCATGTCAGTTTATAAGTATTTGGTTGCAAAATTAGTTGTGTCTCTAGCATTACTCAAATTTAATTAATGGGTTGGTTCAAACAATTGGGCTTAAACAAGTGCTGTTATTTGGGTTTATTTTGTTATTATGTTAAACAATTTGTTATTTAGGCTTATTTTGTTATTGTGGTTGTTATTTGAGTTATTTTTTTATTATTTATTTTTTGTTATTTGGACTTTTTATTTTTGGGTACGGTGAATTGGGTTTATTAGATCAAGATGTTCACAATTTATTTGAGGGTGTTCACAATTTTATTTAAGGTGTACAACATCTATATATAAAAAAAGTTTTATCCTTTGATTTTAAAAAGTCAGGGTGTGCAACTGGCCAACTACACACCCTCACTTGAACATGGCGCCGCCACTGCTAGGTCAAATGGGCTCTGAGGGATTCAGCGTTGTCGGTGAGCTTTCACAACCTAGATTTATTTTTTATTTTTTTATTCGTTTTTTAATCTATCATTTGGTGTTGTGATTTCGTTTATATCTCTGTGCGTGATTTCGTTTCTATTGGGGGTTTTATGAAATATTGGTATTCGTAATTTTGATTTGCTATAATTTGGGGTCTGAAGAATTTGATTGCTTTTTATTTTTGAGTTTTGGCAAAATGTTTTTAAGCATAGCAGTTTTGATTTCATGTTTGGGGATTTGTGGTTTGTGATTTCATTTTTTAGGTTTTTATATTTTGTATGTCTTTGATTTTGTTTTTCTTGTATCATGTATCATTGAGGCACCGTATCAATTATGTGAAAGAAGCACTAAAAATGGAAAGAAAGAAATAACAAAAGTGAGGGAATCTATGTTTGTTAAATATGTAAACTTTTACTATTTTGTAAATGGAATCACATCAAATTATTGTGCTGCCATCGACCAAACACGATATTTTCGGGTTTTTTTTTTTTTTTTTTTAAATGACCATTTCCTAAGTTTACAAATTGATGCCTAATATGAGCTACAAGAACTGAATGCTTCTGTCAAATTTTAACAATTAACATGGAATTAAATATGGATATATTTGTGAGGATTTTTCACTATAATGCCCTGTCCACCATGTTTTTAGATAAATTGCACAATCTGCTTTTTTTTTTTTTTGGTTTTACTTGCATTGATTTAGAAGATATGTACCTGTACGGTGATGACCGCTGGATGTGTTTGCTATGGGCTGTAGTTTTATAATCGGTGCTATAATAATACTTTATTTGTTTATGGTTTTGGATATTAAAAATAATTGCAACCCACCAACATGGTCCTGCTGCACCACCGTCAATACCCCTGGATCTGTATGATAAGCAAGCCCAACCGTCAGATCAGGCTGTGGGCAGTAGGGGTAGTAGTGGCCCACCACCACTCTGCCTTCTAAACATGTCATGTCCTTCAACCTCCCAGTCTCCACTCCCAGCCCTTCACATAGCAGCCCCGTGCACTCCTAGCCGTTTGATCTCTTGGTCCCACTCGATCACTTCGTTCCTACAGATCTCAAGGATTTCTTCGCGATCTGCCAGCTACGGATGCAGCCTTAATTGGATGGTGTCCCTGGTACCATTATGACATGTTTCGAGTTACATTTTACCAATATGAACAAGAGTTTCATAAGTTTAATATGATCATTTAATTTCTCCAAATTAAATTCATTATTTTCTAAGCAAGCCCAACCGTTTTCTTCACTAAAAAAAATCCTCCTCTATGAGGGAAGGTAGGAGACACAAAAATAAATATAAGTCAGATACAAGCTGACTAAAATGAACAATCTCAAACTTAAATGATCAAAATGAAAACAATTCCAATAGGGTATTTAGTCTAATTTTTATTAGCCAAATTACATAATTACCTCCTAGTGGCAATATAACCCTAGATTTTTTTAATTGGTGAAATTGACCATCACTAGTAGAAATTTGTCTGCCTTTATAATAAAAAATTCTAAACATGTCATGTCCTTCAACCTCCCAGTCTCTACTCCCAGCCATTTTATTACCCTTCACATAGACATCTTATAAATTTATTTACAGCTTAAACAATCCCCTTCTAAACGTGTGTGTGTATATACATACTCAAGTTGAACCTCAAAAGTCAAAGACATACGGACAAGTTTATTCTAAAACATATTATTATCTTTAAGTTTGTTTCGTTTATTAGTCGAACCTAAATTTGGTCTTGACTTGATTCGTTTGTTAAATAAACAACATAAATAAGATTTTTCTCAAGTCGAACTCAAATTGTTTATAAACAGTTGGTTCATTTACAATCCTAGGTAAAAGCAACAATTAATAGTGTGAAAGCTACCATATAAGTTTTTGTCTTGTAATTTTCTTTGTTATTTAAAAAAAAATTAGTAGGTATAAATTTCCTATTAGATTTTTTTTAAGATCATATTAGGATTTTTACATACCACATTAATACTGCTTTTGTTATGTATGTAACCTTTTTAACCAATTGCATAGAACAATATTAAAAATTTAATATTGCAACTAAAATGAAAAAGTATTTTTTAGCTTTAAATAATAGGAGCAAATCATTTCCTCAGTCATGGGAATTTTTCGATTTGCTATATTGCTAAGCAATGATTAAAGAACTAGTAACCTATATACACAATGAATCTAAATTTACAATTTTACTCAACTCAATTGGGAGGATTCTGTTACCTCCAACTGGAGGCTTTAGAATGATACAAGTCCACGTTGGACATGTAGGATACACCGGTGCCTATGTCTCTACGATACACCCCTGCCTTTTTCTCCGTCGGTTGCTCGTGAAACCCCTTGATGGATGCCATCCAGGGCCGGCCCAACCCTTAGGCGAGTTAAGCCGCCACTTTAGGCCCCCAAAAAAAAGAAAAAAAAGCAACCTTATAAATCAAGGCTCCCAAATTATAAAAAAGAAAGCACATAGAACCCCCATAGACAAAGCTACATTCAGGGCTGGCCTCAGGGTAAGCCCAGCAAGACTTTGAGCTAGGGCAACCCCCCACCCATGGCCAACCACAAAAATAAAAAATTATTAGTATATATAAAAAAAAAATCAAAAAAACAAATTTGGACCACATGCGTGTCTTCCCTCAATTTCTCAGCAACTTCCTCTCTTCGTAAATCTCTGTTATGTCACGTTCTCTATTGCCGTCTCTAGCTTGCAAATGGCAGGCAACACAAAAAAGAAAATGATGAATAGAAATAGAGGAAAAACAAGAAGAAGAGAAAATAAAAAATAGCGTGATGTTCTCTCTCTGTTCTTCTTTTTCTTTTTTATTCATCTTTTTTAGTTTCTTTCTCTCTCGTCTTTTAATTTCGAGGCATGAATGTATTGATTTGTGTGTGGTTTCATGCTTGTCAGCTTTCATTTTACTTTTTACTTTTGATATTGATTTTTTTTTTCATTATTTTTTTAGGTGGCTGGCAACCACTTTCACCCATGCACAAGGTTTTTTTTTCCAATTCTTAAGATATTTACAGTCAATTCTTAAGCCCCCCACTCCCTAAGTGATGTTATTGTACTTGACAACTTGTCAGTTAATTTGTTCTTTTTTTAATTTTAATTTTATTTAATTTTATTTTTTTAACTTGAATCATGATGTAGATTTTTACCTTTTGTCTTTTACTTGAATTATGATGTAGATTTTTGTTAGACTTGAGTCTCTTTTATAAATATATATTTGTATTTGGTTTGAAGTAATATGATAGGTTAGTGACTCACATATTGTTTGTTATAAGTTTAGCATTTTAATTGGGTTGCCTTGTTGTGTAATGTGTATTAATGCGTAACACTACTTTGTTTTATTTAACAAGAAGAATGAATCGATTAAAACCTTAGATTCATACTACAACCACGATGATTCTACAAAACCTCGAACGCTCAAGAAATTCGTTGGATAGGCGACAACTGGATAAGACCCAATACCTAGAGCTAACATCGTACAACACGATAATTTTTGTATATGAATGGAAGAAAGAAAGATGTGGAAAATGTTGTTCTAGGAGAGATGATACCCTGTCGGTACGGGATTAAAATGATTAGTTTCAATAAATATTTTTTTAAAAACATTAATTTAATTTAGCATTGAATGATTAAGGTCCCAATTTAAAATTTTGCTTAAGGCCCCCAAAATAATTGGGCCGGCCTTGATGCCATCATACGGTCCAGAACATCCAACGGCACGCTGTGATTAACAATCTGGAAAAAACCGAAAGTCGACGCCGCCCGTCTGATCTCTTCTACAATAACCGACTTGCGGTTACCCAGAGTCCAACCCGGATAGGTTGATGGCGGGAATAATTTCGGGTCCGGACCCGGTTCGGGTATCGGGTTTGAGATCGGACAAGAGTCTCGAGTGGGTGAACAAAGAAACGAGGGATGGTGGTGATGCCGGAGTCAACAAGACCTCTAACTCCAACCTTGGAATCGTCGAAGCGCTTCACGTCGTTGGCTCTGTCGTAGCTTTCAGCACTACTCTTGATGATGGTTGTCGTTTTGAGATTTGGGGTGTGTCGGACACGTGGCTTCATCACGTTTTGTCCAGTTCCGATTTGGAACAGAACTGAGGCTGCGGCAGTTGCCATTAATTCTTTGCTATTGGTGTTGAGTCAGTGTGAATAAAGCTTTCTTATTGGTTCTTCTTCCTTCTTGTGTGTGAGTTTAAACTTCAAAAACTGTCACTCTCATTTTTGATGAGTGTAGAACACACAACTTTGATTTCCAAAAGAAGACAAGAAATGTGTCCCGATTTGCCGTGATTAGTGTGATTACCACCCAAGTGTCCAATTCAAGCATGCTGCTGGGCCAGACTTTTTGGGCTTACGACAGTGATCCAATCTCAAATTACCCACCCATATCGATGTATTAAACGTGAATTCTTTGTTGTACTCTGTAGTTTTCTTTAGCGGTACGAATTATATAAAGGAAGTTGCAGTTCCACCCACAGATTCTAAAATCAAATTACTTTAAGTTATTTTGATAATTTGATAGTTGGGAAAAATAAAATTTAAATCCTAGAATTATTTGTTGAAATACGTATAAGTTGAGGTAGAAGACTTTTGTTAATTTAGTTAATTTATTTGAATTGTTTGGTGTGTAGTGACGGAGGGAAAGGGCTGGTTTTGTATGATCCATCTCTCTTGTATGTTCTTTAATTAAAAAAGAAAAGAAAAAGTATTCCATATTTTACCCTCTTGACTATTTTCTAGGGTTATTCTACATGTAATATCCTGTGAGTACGATACCTCTAATAGATAAAATCTCACATTGATAGTAACAATGTCACACATGATGATAATTACCTCACATATGATTGTATCTACCATCATATTGCTTAGTACCCTAAATTTTTATTTATTATTTAAATTTAATATATATAAAAAAATCAGATAGTACCAACATCATATTGGATAGTACCAACATCACATATGATGATACCTACATTACATTTGATGGTACCAATTGAGTAGATACCATACTCACAAAAAGGGTGTAGGTATTATAGAATGACTCTTTTTCTAATATCTAATATTTTGTATTAGTCTTTTATTATTCTGTTTTGGTCTTGATGCTTGTATAATTAAATTTTTTTTTTTTTAAATGCAAATTGCACTCTCTATAACCAAATTGGGGCTATTTTGAAGTTGGCCTTTAATATTTGAAATTTTTAATTTTAGTACTTCACGTTTATTTTTATATTGTCATTCAATTCATTTTCTATTAAATGATGTAACCATTAAATACTAACTAAACTCAAAACGACATCATTTTAATACCCTTCAAAAGATATCGTTGAATCCACATCAGGAAAAAGAAATCTTTACTTTTCTCACTATTTTCTTTTTCTCCGATTGTTGTGGCATACCCAAAAACCATTGACACTAAGCCACAAGCACAAACAACTTCATTATACATGCTTGAGTTTTTATTTTTATTTTTAATTTACACATATTTAGAATTTTTTAGAATTTGGGGGCTCGGTCCTAATATCGGTAATATAGTCATAATATTTTCTTCTCTAAAAAGAAAAATAGTCATAATATTTTCTTAAAAAAAAATTACCATAGTCATAAACTCATAATATTTATCATCCCACATGAGTTCTTTTTATTTATTTTTATGAAATACGGCATGATTTTCATTCAGATAAAAATTATGTACAAGGTGTATACCCAAGAGTGGAAAAACCAACTAGAACAGGCAATCCACCAGAAAAATAACAGTAAAAGAAAAAAAGCATTCAAACCCGGTTTCTCAATAAAATACACATATACAACAAAGGCCACAACAGCTTAAAATTCAGCCCTCAATCCTCAACAGTACTGCATATATGCTCCAAAGCCCTCCCTGCGGTAGCTGCTTGAAATTGTTGTTGAAAATCCAAGCCACGGTGCACCAAAGTTGAATGGCTCATAATTTTGTCCCCCACCAATCTTGCATTTCGATTTTTCCATAGAAGCCAGAGGAGATAATAAAAATTATTTCCACGAGAATTATGTTTATGCATTGACACCCAAACAACCAAGTCCCTCCAAGTAACATACTGTTGCTATTTTCTTTTTGGGCTTAAAGAAAAGATAGTAAAATCTGCACTAATAAATTAAGTACAAATGAGACATGTGTAATTTTTGATAAAATAATACACATAAAAGAGTAATTTTCATGCTATGCAATGATGTGAAAGAATTATCATAATTTACATGTAATTGAGAATTTGATGTAAGAAAATTCCATTAAAACCATATAAAAATAAGCTTAATTAGTCATTATTCATGACTCATCAGTCGTCTTGAGAGAAGGGCTTTGAATCACCGAAGCACCAAAGAAGGTCTTGATGAATTTTAAGTTCCCAGTGAATCACGGGGTCACCAAACTTATTTTTGAAGCTGTGTGGTTCTAATGACATTGGGATGGATGTTTGATTTACTTGCCCACCCACATGTTAAAACAAACATGCTCATTGACAGCCGTGTGATTAGAATGGGCTCATCAACTAATATGATTCCAACATTACACAAGTCGTCCCATTTTATTTTGGCAGTGGACCATAAAACAGTGAATATGATCCTATTTGATCCATTAAATGTCGTTGTTTCTCTCTAAGAAATAAAAAGCTTTCTTAAAAAAAAAAAAGGTGGCAAATTGCAAGGTGAAGGGATCTAGCATAAATATGGAGTAAGGCCTATATCAAAGCTAATTAACTTGACAGCCTCTCGCCTCACACGAGGTAAGTATTCAAATACTTCCATCTTTATTTCTTGACTATCTTGAGTGTTATCACTCATATGCCTTTGGCATGCTATGATTGCGAATTCTTAATTCCACCCCAGGTTGACCACTTCAAATAGTTTTGTTGGGAGAAAAACTTCCCAAACATACTCTTGGGAATAATATTATTTCTATTAATGGGTGATTGGAATTAATAATCTTTTAGACATGATATGGTTAAAACACCTATTATCATACAAATATTTTACACCGAACTGTTATATATGGATTGGTATTTACAATATTATTTACACTTATATATTATTCTCCTAGTGATAATATTTGGCGGCCAGTAAGAACCCCTTTCATATTTGATTGCATAAATCATAACGGCCCACGGTAGTGCTAGTGCGTCTTCTCGTAAGTCCACTGTTCAAATTTACATATATGTGTTGCAACATTTGCATTTGCATATATATATATAAATATATATATATATATATATATATAAATATATATATATATATATATATATATATAAATATATATTTCTAAGAGCAGAAAATGTTTAAAAGGCACATTAATTCCTCTAGCTAATTACGGGAGCTGTGATCCCAAATTAGGAAAATAATTGTTGCCACTTAACTGATGGTGCAAATTTGGTAAGCACGCCACTAGTGGCAAGGATGGAAAGCTTGTAACTCATCCCCTAAAATTTAGTAAGAGATCAAAACCACTTTCAAAATAATGAATAATTAATCAATTATTCAAAGGCTGACTTTAACATATTTGTTATATGCTAACAAATAACCTAAAAGAGCATTGCCCAACCTCAAATAGAATGCAAAAATCATATATATATATTCCTATATATGTGCTACCTTAACCTTTGAGAATTAGCAACTTGAAAACATTTCTTCTAGAGATGTTATCCTAAGCAATGTGAAAATATTTATGTCTATACATTGTAGTGAGCTACTATATATGAACGGGCAAAAAGTTGTGTAGAAAAAGAAAGTGGGGATTATGGTCCCACTAATGCCGAGTAATCCTAGCAAACAAATTTAATTACTCTTTCAAGACCACCACAATGCAGCTGACAACATTTATCAAGATGTCGTTAATGCCGAATTAATCTCTTTTTAATTGTTCCATTGGCGCTTCATATTGCCTCGGCAAAATTGAATCGCTAGCTTCAGAGGTGTGGAAAATGAGACATTGCAAAAAAAATTTGTTTCCCCTAACTTATTCCTGCCTAGGAGCAAGAATGGTGACTTCAATTCTGATATCTACACAGCAGGGAAAAAGCTCAAATTATTTGGCTTTAAGATGAGCCCTTATGGTAAGGATTAATATCACGATAATATTACCTGAACTTCGAGTTTTACTCACTCATGCATAAATCATCTAAGTGGCACATTATAGCGTATAATTATTTTTGTTACTCTAACGAAGCTACCACCGTAGCTTTACCTGATTATTTAGATTCAGCAACCATTGGTGATCAACTTCTATTCACATATAAGGACAGATATTTGACATACTTGGCAAGCCTATCCGAAACTACAAACCTCACTCTTAGCACTACTTATGGAGGTTGCATGTGCAATAATACAAACCAAAATGTCTACGTGGAATATGCAAATATTCATATTTTGTAGAGGAACCAAAGGTTGTATATGACAATGAAGCTTCTAAAATTGCAGTTGAGGCTGTAATTCCTTCCCAAAATGGGCCTATTGATGAGAATAAAAATGGAGAAGAGCGAAAACAAAAGACTTCTCCAAACAGAATGTTTAGTTGTCAACTAAAACCAAAGTTAAACAGACTCATCCAATCACGATCTTTTAACAAAATGGACCATAAAAATCCTAAGTTAAACAGACTCGTCCATGACAATCCTTTAACAAAATGGACCGTTATAATCCTAAGTTAAACGGACTCGTCCATCACGATCCTTTAACAAAATTATAATATTAAGTTAAACGGACTGGTCCATCACGATTCTTTAACAAAATTATAATCCTAAGTTAAACGGACTCGTCCATCACGATCCTTTAACAAAGTTATAATCCTAAGTTAAACGAACTCATCCATCACGATCCTTTAACAAATCATAAATTTTTTTATTAAATAGACTTGTCCATCATGATCACAATCCTTTAGCAAAATGATATCATTAAAATTTGGTTAACGGGCTTGTCTATCACGATCCTTTAACAAAATGATTAAAATTTCGTTAAACAGACTCGTCCATCACGATCCTTTAACTTAGTAATGTCATTTAAATTCCATCAAAATGATTCATCTATCACGATCCTTTGACTCAATAATATCGCCAAATGGACTTGTTATGATCCCTCAATAACTTAGCAAAGCCTACATGAAAGAAAAAATTTCCTAATGACGAAGGAAACAATGGTCTAAACAAGCAAAAATGTCTACTGACATGTCTATCGAAAAAATGACGACGAAGGGGACAGTCGTCCAAACGAATGGACACGACTACTAAAAGGTTTTCCTGAAGTCTTTAAATACGGATGTAAGTTGATGAGCCAAATGGAAAACCAAATGTTTCAAAGTCCCTAAGATAGCGAAGGGAACAACATATCCACCATGCAAGGAAAATAAAGTCATTACCAAAACACTTGTGGTACTTGACATTCTAATGGCCATCCAACCTAAAGCGGATAAACGACCTCGAAATGGGGGGCTTCTGATGGGTATAGAAAAATCTAAATTGTCTAAATACGACGTACTAAAATATGCCTCAGACAGACGACCGTTACACACCTATAAACTCCCTTAATTTCTATATTAATGTTACCGTCATACATTCATAAACCCCATTTAATTTCCTTATTAATGTTACTGTTACGCTATTTATATCTGGCATTCATTGAGTGATATACCACTCTTGGCCTATATGAGGTCAACTAGGCCACTTGAATCAAGTATGCACACAACCTTATGAAAATCTCTCTCAATATGAGAAATCTGTTGCTGACTTAAGTATTCGGGGACTCCCCTCCGGGGCCCACCCCAACAGGTTCTTCAATTTCATTCTTTCTTCTTCCTTTTTGCAGGTGTTGACAATATGAATTGACTGTGCAACTAATAATGAAAAATCCATGCATCATTAGGTATCATCACATGTGACATTAGTACTATTAATATGACATTTTATCTATTAAAAGTATCATACTCACAAAAAAAATGTGGATATTCTAAAATTACTCTTAAGACAGAGATGGCTTTATCCTTTCAACCATTCAGGTTAATGACGTAGTAGTTAATACTAGCTACGTTTCAAATGATGTCATTTTAATCCCCACAAACCGTGATTTTGAACTAATTAAATCCCTGTCAAGAAAAAACTAAATACTATTGAATCCCCACAAGGGATAAGGATCCTCTCCATTTGGAAATCTCTCCATTTGTTCATTTCATGGTTCAGATTTTATTTCACAAATCTAACGATATATAGACTGTCTTGTCATTTAAAATTTTAAATGACATGGCAATCTGTACACTGTTAGATCTGTGATATTTAATCTAGACCATGAAATGAAGACTCTCTATTTTATTTCAAATGGAGAGGATCCTTATCCCCCCACAAGGCCACAATCCTTTTTCTCCTTTTATTTAGAAGAACTTTTAGTTTTAGAGGTTGTCCAACTTTTCAAGTATAATTATTTTTATCTAACTTTAAAGTCTAGTTATATTATATACTACTACTCTATATATATATATATATATATATATATATATATATATATATATAAAATAAATATATATATAAAAATTTACGGGACCATTGGGCCCTATGTCCGTTCACGAGTCCGTACCTTACACAGCTAACTATACTCATAATATATCCCATCTCACATTCCATCATGAGTTCTTTAGTTATAGTTATGGCATTCAATGAGTATCTACATTAGGTAGGATGCCCACTGGCCGACAATCAGCGCACCATTTTAGGAGTGCAACAACTTGGTTCAGATTGGTTCGACATACCATAACTAAACCGGCATTTATTTACTTTTTAGATTTAATTACCATTTTAGTTCTGGTTAACTACTGTCTTTTGTGTCAAAATGGTCGTGTGCACCGTGTGGTTAATAGTTTTATTAAAAGCGTAATGTTAAAAACACAACCAATTTTATAACCATTTATTTACAAACTGACGTGTCACTGATGTGGTATATTGACACATCAGCAATTAAAACACCCAATTAATATGTCAACATTAATCTAACAAAATCATTAAAATAAAATAAAAGAAAAAGAAACCACTACAGGCCCGCCGCCCCAAAATCATCAAAACGCCCCTGGCGATATGCGTACCCACTCGGCCACTACCTTTCCCCGCCTGGCCGTCTCATCGTGATCTTTAACATGAGGTGTCGCTGGACGGCGTCCATGCCAGCATCAGGCACGTCTTCCATGGCGACTTGAAAAGTCGAGAATACCCACGCAGTGAGAGGAGAGAGCCGGTGCAGCTTGAGGGCAAAAGCGGGAGAAGAAAAAAGATGAGAGTTGAAATGTTGTGGAGGCGTTCTGTCTTGCCAACCTAATTGATGGCTCCGGAAACTGGACCGGCAGATCCACCACCGTGGTTCAGGTCGGCGACGTGCTCAATCGAGACGGCGATGAGATTAAGATTCTCTACTACCTCGAGAGACTCCGGCGACAAGCGGATAAAACCGGCGGTAAAGTCATCACCATGAACAGCAACCACGAGATCATGAACGTGGAGAGTGATTTCCGATACGTCGACGATTTGTTTATTTTGGCTGTGGCGCTACTGTGGTTCTCTTTTTCCTTTTTTTATTTTATTATAATGATTTTTTTAGATTAATACTGACATATTAATTAAGTGTTTTAATTGCTGATGTATTTGTATGTCACGTCAGTTTGTAATTAAATAGTTGTAAAATTAGTTGTGTCTCTAGCATTACTCTTAATAAAATAATAAAAGAATATTAATATATAATTTTTGTAAATACCCCTTAACACAGTCAAGATCCCCTTTCTCTCTCTCAACGACATTCTCTCTCTCTTCTCTCTCTCTCTCTCTCTCTCTCTCTCTCTCTCTCTCTCTCTCTCTCTCTCTCTCTCTCTCTCTCTCTCTCTCATCAAGACCGGATGGGCACCAGTGGGTCTTGGGTTGCGATTGGTGGTGAATAGGGAGTGGGGCTCACGGTGGGTTTTGGTTTATCTGGGTAGGCTCGCGGTTGTTCTGGGTTTGCCCCAATTTGTTGTAGGGTGGTCGGTGGGTGTTGGGTTGAGTTTGTTGTGGTTTTTTTATGGGTTGTTGTGGGTTTAAGGCGGGGTTGTTGTTGATTTGTTGTGGGTTTAAGGTGGGGTTGTTGTTGATTTGTTGTGGGTGGATCTGTGGAGGGTTTGTTGTGGATGAATCTTTATGGTGGAGAGTGGTTTAGCCAGGTTTGAGGGTGGATGTTTTTGAGGATTTTTTTTTTTTTCAAGAAAAAATATTTGTTAAAAGATTGTAATAGAAAACAAATCTCAAACAAACTTTTGGTTCTCAAAATTATTAAAATATTGTTTATGAGATCAATTTCTCAGAAAACTTAAAAACAAGTTTAGAAAATAAAAAAATACTAACCAAACACGCTATGAGTGACATGATTTTATTATAATAACATTGCCAATTTCATCTAGTGTTACGGAAAATTATTTAGTAATCTTAAAACCCAAATAAATGCGTACTTCCTCTTTTTATATGAATGGTGTATTCCACCATGAATTTAATTTATGGAACTCACCATTCTTGTGAGAAGGAATAGTACAAAATTATTATATTCTAGAATAATTGAAAAATCACTCATTATGTACTTTTAACTCATAATTAATGATCCACATTGAATCCTTAGTACCCTCTAAAGAGGAATAGACACAAAGTTTGTAATTTGAAATATTCTTATCATATCTTCATGTAAACAATCGGTGGTGTTTGTAATTCAAACCATACGATTGTATATGATTAAGTCTATATTTCAAATTATAGGATTAGTTTGTATTTCAAATTATAGGATTAGTCTTACTCTTGATAAATCTATCCAACCTTGTAGTTATCCTATGAGTGCAAGACTTCTATATAAGTCAGCACTGTTAATGAAATAGTTCTCAAGCCTCCAATATAATTATTATTGCTTTATTATTTTCTTTATGGTATCAGAGCTCTCAAACTCACACGAGTAAAACGATCCAAACACACAAAAATGACTACCTCTTCCTTCTCAAAATATGCCTATCCTGCTAACCTCAATGTCACCAATTTTATGTCGCTTAAACTCACTTCCACCAACTTTCTTTTGTGGGAAACCCAAGTCCTTTCATTGATAGAGAGTCAAAACTTGATTAGGTTCATCACAGGAACAATCATAGCCCCTGCAACAGAGATTCCAAATGATACAGAAGATGGCATGATGCCAAATCCGGTCTTGGCAGCCTAGACTCGCATTGACAGATTGATAAAGGCATGGATCACAGCAACCATTTCCAAAGAAGCTCTTGGGACTGTTGTTGGCCTTACCACTTTACTGGATATTTGGAAGGCTCTCTCAAATACTTATTCACAGGATTCTCAAGCTAGAGAATTTGAACTACTTCTCAAGTTACAAGAGAAGAAAGAAGGATGGTTCCTTTAAATGACTTCATTTGTAACTTCAAGCTGACCTGCGACCAGCTCAATGCAATTGGCAAGCCTATACCTGATAAAAAAAAAGAAGATAAAAAAAAAAGGTTTTTTGGCTTCTAAATGGATTAGGATCAAGGTATGAATCCTTTTCCACTGCTATGCTCAAACCACCAGTCCCATCTTACCTTGATTTAATCCCACTACTCCATAGTCATGAACTGCGCAATAAGTCTTTTTGACTGATCAACCGAACCCAACAGTGGCTTTTGTGGGCCAACGGTCCAACTCAAACAAAGGTTCTCAATCCTCTTTCAATTCACGTGGAAATGGTTTTCATCAATCCAGTTCAAGACCTCCTTATACCCCACAGAATGCTCAACAACAATCCTTCTTCAATAATCAATCTCAGTCAGGTTCAAATACAGCTTCACAAGCTGGTTCTCTTCCACACTGTCAAATATGCAAAAAACGTGGTCATCATGCTCTCAAGTGCTGGCATGGGTTTGACAACAGTTATCAGAATGACCAAGTTCCACAGGCACTTACTGCATTGCATTTAAATTCACCTACTGAAGGTGATGGGTTCCTGACACAGGTTCTACTGCATATATTACTGATGATCCAAGTACTCTTTCTAAATTAAAATGCTATGTTGGTTCGGATTCTGTTATGGTGGGGAATGGTTTTAAACTATCAATTACTCATACTGGTCATGCACATATATTTTCACCAAGTTCTTCTCTCTCTTTAAACAATGTTCTTGTAGTTCCTGATATAAAAAAGAACTTATTATCTGTCTCCCAACTCACCAGTGATTATCTGTGTTATTTTCTTTTTAATGATTGTGGTTTTGTTATTAAGGACCTACAGACACATAAGGTGTTGGCATCGGGGAGTAAGGAAGACGGTCTTTATGTTCTACAGCATGCTCCAGTTCAAGTTTTCTTCTCCAATCATTTTTTAGTGGTGGATTCAACTATCTGGCATGGACAGCTAGGACATCCTCAACCTAGGATTTTAAATTTTCTACACCATAATAACATGATTTCAGTTAATAAGAAGTCTTCTGGATTATGTAAAAGCTATGCTTTAAGCAAAAGTTGTAGACTTCCCTTTTTCCCTTCAACAAATAAAGCTACTGTTCCTATTGCAAAAATACATTGTGATCTATGGGGACCAGCTCCTGTTTTGTCTAATTAGGCTTTTCGATATTATACTATTTTTGTTGATGATTTTTCACACTTTACATGGCTTTATCCTTTAAAACGGAAATCAGACTTCTACAGGATCTTTTTTAATTTTCAAGCCATGGTTGAAAAACAATTTCAAAGGGAAATACAAGTCTTTCATTCGAACTCTAGTGGCGAATTCACAAAACATGAATTTATTGATCATCTTCTTAGTACTGGAATTGTTCATTTATTGTCTTGTCCTGGTACTCCCGAACAGAATAGTGTGGCTGAACGGAAGCATCGTCATGTGGTTGAGTTGGGGCCGGCTATGTTGTTACATGCTTCTGCACCAAAGCATTTTTGGGTTGAGGCTTTCCTCACTGCTACTTTTCTTATTAATCGTTTGCCCTTGCCCTCCTTTGGCATGCACTCCCCTTATTTTCTTCTTCATCAGAAAAAGCCTACATATGATTTTCTTCGCACTTTTGGCTGTCAGTGTTTTCTGTATCTCGGTTCATATGCCAAAGACAAACTTGAGCCCCGATCCCTCCCCTGTATTTTTGTTGGTTACAATGATAAACATAAAGGGTACCATTGTCTACACTTATCCACTGGAAAGGTATACACATCTCGTCATGCGCCACCTGTTTTTGTTCCCCAAGTTACTGATTTGGTTCCAACTACTCTATCCGATTGGACCTCTCCTTCTCCACCTACAACTCCTTCACCTGCTCCTACTTTATCTCCAACAATAGATAAAGATCATGCACGTTTATTCTCTCCACAAAATTCTGATCCCACACCACCTATTCCTTCTCTCTCTCCAGAAATTTCTAACCCCGTATCATCCCCTTCCCAAATATCTTCTCCTCATCCCCATTTACCTACTCCATCTTAACAATCTACTCACTCCATGACCACTAAGAGTCTCCTTGGCATTATAAAACCAAATCCAAAATATGCCTTAACTGTTTTGTCTCCTCTTACTCCAGCAGAACCGAAAATAGTCAAGACTGCTCTTCATGATCCAGGTTGGCGTGCTGCCATGAATGACAAGATGCAAGCTCTTCATCAAAACCACACTTAGGTTTTGGTTCCTCGCTAGGCTGATATGAACATCATCGGGTGTAGATGGATTTTCAAGACTAAGTTACATTCAGATGGTTCCTTGGATTGCTTAAAAGCTCGCCTTGTCGCCAAGGGGTACAATCAATAAGAAGGGGTTGATTATCTTGATACATTCAATCCAGTGATTCGTCCAGCCACTATTCGCATTGTTCTCACTCTTGCTACTGTCAAAGGCTGGAGTCTTTGTCAACTTGACGTAAAAAATGCTTTTCTCCATGGACATCTTGATACCACAGTTTTTATGGATCAACCACCGGGCTTTGTGGATTCGGCTGCCCCAACACATGTGTGTCTTCTCCAACGTGCTCTCTATGGGTTAAAACAAGCTCCTAGAGCTTGGTTTGATCGATTTAGTTCTTTTCTGATTGATTTTGGGTTCTTTTGTAGCTCAACTGATTCTTCTCTTTTTATCTACAAATCTGAGTCTCACATCTTGATTTTATTGGTGTATGTGGATGATATAATTCTCACAGGGAGTTCGGATTCTCTACTGGCTCAATTTGTTTCTTAACTAGCTGTTCAATTTTCAGTCAAGGATCTTGGTTTGTTAAATTATTTTTTGGGCATTCAGGTATGTCGTTTCTCTGATGGCATTTTTTTTTATCACAATCCAAATACATGACAGACATTCTTACTCATATGAAAATGCTTGACTGCAAACCTGTTGCCACTCCAATGGCTTCCAAGCGAGTTTCTCTTCCTCAAGCTGATGACTTATATTTCGATATCACTGAGTATCGTTGTATTGTTGGCACACTTCAGTACCTGACTCTTACTTGCCCCGATCTTAGTTATGCTGTGAATACTGTCTGTTCAATATATGCATGCTCCCACCATCGAACATTTTCAAATGGTCAAGCGTATCCTTCGTTATGTTAAGGGTACTTTGTCTTTAGGTGTTCGAATTCTTCGCAAGAGCAGCCTTGATCTTTTTGCCTTCTCTGATGCAAATTGGGCCGGCTGCCCCATTACTAGGCGTTCTACCACAGGATTTTGCACTTTTTTGGGCTCTAACTGTATTTCATGGAGTGCTAAAAAACAACCAATAGTTTCTCATTCAAGCACGGAGGCTGAATATCGTGCAATGGCCTCCACTGCGGCTGAACTTACCTGGCTTTCTTTTATTTTGCGTGATATTGGCATCTATCAAGCTCAGCCACCAACTATGTTTTGTGATAATCTCTCTGCCCTTCATATGTCAGTCAATCCGTTCTTCATACTCGCACCAAGCACATCGCCATTGACTATCAATTTGTTTGGGAAAAAGTTGCTCTCGGCTCTCTCATTACTCGTTTTGTTCCATCTTCTTCCCAACTAGCAGATCTACTCACCAAACCTCTGTCTCATGCAGTTTTTTATGGTCTTAAACCCAAACTTGGCCTTTGGCATTCACCCACGCCAAGTTTGAAGGGAGGTAAAGAGGAACAGACACAAAATTTGTAATTTAAAATATTCTTATCATATCTTCATGTAAACAATCGGTGGTGTTTGTAATTCAAACCATACGGTTGTAAATGATTAAGTCTATATTTCAAATTAATTATAGGATTAGTTTGTATTTCAATTATAGGATTAGTCTTACTCTTGATAAGTCTATCCTACCTTGTAGTTATCCGTGCAAGACTTCTATATAAGTCAGCACTGTTAATGAAATAGATCAAGCTTCCAGTATAATTATTATTGCTTTATTATTTTCTTTACCCTCTTCCCAAGTTTGGATTCAAGAGATTTTTGTGGAAACGCGTGACTGTCACGGGTGCATTAACTCAAGGTTGGTACTCGGTAGTATTTTATTTTTATTTTTAATTCCCACGCACACGCTCCAAAGTCCAAACTTCTTGAACTTGCACAAATAATTACTTTAGTACTTTACTTAAAAATAGCTCTCGTTTCAATAAAAAAATAAATACTTTACTTAAAAAAGGCTTCTTTTTAATTAGTAGAGTACCACGAATCACGATCGATGCTGTAGACAATGCGACTACTAGTTCACTATATTGTTTTCCATTTTATTATTAGAACAACAAACTCTTTGCATTTATAATGTCTTTCTAAAAAAAAAGAAAAAGAAAAAGAAATGATAACGCCGACAATGATAATTGTTGTTTCAATAATGAGCGATCGATTATCATTTTTTTGCTTCTTTCATTCCTTTTGTATAGTGCATTTTCTTAGAAACATGTGTATATAGATATGACGGATTCGAATAGCCCTACCTACATGCAGGTATTCATTAAAGCAAAAACAAGTATGCATCAAAATCTCTAAATATTACACATCTTTGTGAGTGCTAGCTAGCCTACTACGCAAAGATTTTGGATCTGTATAGAATTTTGGGATTGAATCTTGCTCATAAGATAGGCCAACGGGGAGGGCTTAATCGTTGGACAGACAGAAAAGTTACACATATTTGGAAAATTAATTTCATAGTAAAATTGGAAAACATAAAACTAGTAAATAGTAATGATCTTAAACCATAGCGTAATGAGCTAGCTAGTAGCTAGCACACTTGAAAGGTTGTGTTTATGTCACATATATATCTCATTCATGATTCAAAACTACAAAGAACTAAGCCTTTGTATATATATATATATTTTACGAATGGCCTTTGTATTTATAAACTGTAAACAAAATGTTAGTGAAATCAACAGTGGCTTCTAGACTTTAAGCTATTTAATCCTTATATAAAATGCTCCGTACGTGACCAGTGACCACAAAGCTAACAATATAACGTGTTATAAAGCTCTAACTTTAAAGGCTTTGAAGTTTAAACTCAAAGACTGATAATGTTGACGTAGGGCATTCTAATATGCAGGTGAGGTAGGTGCAATTTATCAAAAAAAAAAAAAAAAAGGTGAGGTAGGTGCAAAATTCACCCATCTTAATTGATTACCCAACAATATGCAGTAAAAGAGAAACAATAAATTTAGTTAATGAACAATGGAGCTTTAAATAAAAAGTGCAGAAAGATAAAATATAAAAGACTCAAAAGGTAAAAAAAAATTATAGAAAGCACCCGCACCTTTTTGGTTACTTTCTTAGAATGTTTAGGTTACTTTCGGTGCAGGAGTAAATGACTGCAGGTTTTTGTTTTAAATGTAACTATTGAGCGACAGTGGAACCGTTAGAAAAAACAGTGGAACAGTTAGAAAAAACATAAAGAAACGTGGGAATTATGAGGCAGTAAAAAGAATAAGGAAAACATTTTTACAACGTCTAATATAATCTATTCTAATTGGAGTAATATTATTTTTAACATGATTTATTACTAATGTCATTTTTATTGTACACAAGTTACACAAGATCATATCAAATAATTATAAAAAAATTTGCATAAATTTTGTCTCTACATTTATTGAAACAAAAAATGCTACCATGTATAAATATTATGTGTAACTAAAAAGCGTTAGTATTATCAAAACAAGCTAGACCAGGATAAATGGCCAAATTTTTCAAAAAAATACATTTTTTTATTTTTTATTTTAAAAAGTTTTTGGGTTAAATATGCCTTTATTGATATTAATTTGAAATATGGACTAATTGCGAATCATTTTTAGGAGAAACGATTTTTCCGTAAAAGTCGTCTTTAAGAAAGACGCTTTTTTATTGCTTTTATGTTAGTCGTCCTTTTAAAAGACAATTTTCAACAAAAATTTTATTAACTTAAAAATCGTCTTCTACAAAAACAACATTTGACAGAAATTTGATAAGACCCTTTCAAATTCTTAATTTTTTTTTTTTTTGCTAAAAAATTCTTAACTTTAAAAAACGTGAAAATCATCTTTCACAAAGACAACTTTGATATAAATTTGTTTGAAAAATTGTCTTTTATAAAGACGTTATTTTACTGAGATGCAAACGAACACACGTGAAAGTTGTCTTTTGTAAAAACGACTTTCATGTAAATTTTTTTAAAGATCGTTTTTATAACATGAAAGTTATCTTTTATAAAGATGATTTGCAATCAATCCATATTTCAAATTAATATCAACAAATGCATGTTTGACCGAAAAACTTTAAAAAATACATTTTTTGACAAATTTGGCCTAGGATAAACATCCTTGTACCCAATTCGTAAAATTTTAAACAAAAAGATTCCTTCTTAGCATAAAAAATTTATTAGTCATGACTTAGTTCATAGTCTCCAAAATATGTCTTGGAATAAATTCTTTCAATGCATGGTGGCAGACTTCTAAAACACGCAGTGGCGGAGCTATGTGTAAGCTAGACTGGGCTATAGCCCAGAGCCCAGCTTTTTTTTATTTTTTTAAATATGATAGCTAATTTTTTTATTTATTTTAAAAAGCCCTAGTAGTCCTAGCCCAGTCTAAATTTCATTTCCCAAACTCTATCCCCAGCCCATTCCAATCACAATAGCCCTTCTAAATTCAAGCCCAAACCCACCAATTTTTAACCTAATCCATCCAATCTGTCTCATTCTTTTAAATCTGTTCAAACTCCAGCAAACCCACCAATTTTTAAGCCCTAATCCATCCAAATCTGCCTCATCAAACCCCAAAATCTCAAGTTTTTTTTTTAAAAAAAACGCCTGTAGAATTGCAAACTCATCGCACTGCGTGAGCATAACTAGGGGCCTCCACTGCTTGAATCACCGTCTCTTCGCTTGGTCACATTCCTCCTCTCTCTGTTTCCTCTCGCTTTCTCTCGATCGCACCCCTTTGTGCCTCCACCCTTGGTACATCTCTCTAACAATCTGACTATGTTTCTATCTTTCTCTTTCCTTCTTTCTCTCTTCCTTTTTCTCTTTCTCTCACCGTGACTGACTGTTGTGACTTTTTATTGTGATTTTAATTTGTAATTTTATTTTACTGACTATTGTGACTCTTTATTGTGATTTTAATTTGTAATTTTATTTGTGGATGATAATGGATAGTGTTGATTGATGTGAAATTGTGCATTTTTTTATTTGTGAATGAGGTTTGCTGAGTGTCTTGGGTTATGAATTTATATGAATTGTTTATTGTTATCATTTGTTATTTGTGTTGTAATGATGTGAATATACTGGATTAAAATGCTCTAACTAGGTGCTAGATTACAAGTACTTACATTTTCTTTTTTTATTTGTGTTGTAATGATGTGAATATACTGGATTGAAATGCTCTAACTAGGTGCTAGATTACAAGTACTTACATTTTTTTTTTTAAACCTCATGTTTACTGTACAAAACAAAAAGAGTTTGAAAAATATAAAACACATATTAAACATTTTTATATTATATTTATACAAAAATACTTCAATTTGATTTAATTTCGGTACTTTTATGGACGGTATAATTGTTTATTTTGTTATTTTGATTTTAAATAAATAAAATAAAATCATTTTAAATTATAATAATATGAGATAATAAATATATTGATTTTGATCTTCTTTTTGCTAAGTAAGTGAATGAATGGCTTTATTAAACATCATTTCATTCATTTATTTATTATTTATCTTTCTTGAAAACACAAGCAAAAATTGGGAAAACATAGTAAATATATTAAATGCTTAATTTGTTGATTTTTGTTTATAAAATTATATTAAGATAACATAAATATGCTACTAAATTTGAATATATTAAATGAAATAACTTGATATATATAGCTGCTTTTTAGTCTCAAATTTTTTGTTCAAATTTTTAATATACCAATACGTATTACTATTTACATTTTTTTTTTCATTGGCTTTTTGCTGTATTTTTACAACTTTTTTTAAATTTTAAACCGAATGAAAGGCGAATGTTTTCCGTACCATTTATATTTCGTCCCATATATTACTAAATGAAATTTTTTTTTACCGTCAAGATTTACTTAATATTCCACCCACCCCAAAATAAATTCCTGGCTTCGCCCCTGAAAACACGCAAAGAGAAAAAGTTCATAACGTTAAACCCATTTCAACCAAGTAATTTCTTTGTATCAGGACTTTATTTCAGATAAAATGGGAGAATCCATTTTACAAGTCTTTTCTTTTTTTTTTGGAGATTTAAATGAATACACTTTTAAATCCGTAATTCAACCTCACCCATTAAGAAAAAGGAGTCCTATCCAATTTCTAGGCTGACACGGAGAAATTTTACTGTGAATTCATCGAAAATGGAAATTACTGAATCTAAAGAAGTGTGTAAGGAACTTGGCCAACACAAGCGCACCTATATATATTTTTTGATAGAGACGTCAAGCTTAGAGCCTTTCAGAGAGAAACTATGAAGAAACCAGCATCAAACGATTCCATTCATCAAGATATGAAGTACAAATATCATCCTCTATCTCTCTTCTTTCACTTTATATATAGCAAATTGTAATTATATTAGTTATTAGTAGTATTTAAAATTTCAATTTTTCATTTCTGTAAAGCATGTATCAAGAATATTTGTGGTAGAAGATATATATATACTTACTCATTTGATGTCAAATGATTTTGCAGAAGAGTTATGTAGGGGTACCTCCATGGCTAAATGTTATGTACAGCAGCATATACTTCAGCACTTGCGTCATGCATCAAAATGCAAAGAAGAACGATTTGGATCACTTTTGCATAGATTGTCGTCGGTCTTTGTGTTCAAATTGTCTTCCTTCTCATGACATGCATCACAAGCACGTTAAGGTTTTCTCTTTCATATTCCCTTAGTTTTTGTGATGAAAACAATTTGTGTTCTATTCTGAATCTGATTGGCATGTGGATTTATATATATAAATATATGCATGCTCTTGAAGATTCGGAGATACGTTTACAATGATGTTGTCAATCGGCAAGACTTGTGCAAGCTCTTCAACTGTTCCGGTATACAGGTTTGTAAACTATGATCAAATAGCTCCTAAATTACATATGCATTGCTCTCTGATTCTTGGAAAGGATGGGAAAAAGGTAAATCTCCTTGTTTTTTTTTTTAAATAAAAATTATCTAATTACACATATTCAAGAACTACTTTCCATTTGGTTAATTAAATTTCTCTAAACACCATCGTGAGCAGCGGCGGCTCCAGGAAATCTTTTCAGAAGATTCATTCAAAAACTTGAATATATCAATATCACAAAAAAAAAATTAAAACAAACGTGGGGGATTTTTAGAGAGATTTTTGCTCTGATCTACCCTTCCTAGTTCTCGCCAGAGCTGCAAAATACTCTTCCCAAGTCTCGCTGGAGTTGAGTTTGTTTTGTGGGGCAGTCGTAGAGAAAGAGACTTTCACTCAGAGAGAAGAACGGGAAAAAATATGAAGAAAATAAATAAAATGATAGAGAGCAAAGAGTTTGGTTCGAGAAAAATAATAAACAACTGAGTTAACTAAGCTAATGTGTTTTCTATTTAAAAACATTGTAGCTCAATACTATTTTTCCTAATGAATTGATCATCCAATGGGGATCTTTTTTTAGGTATATTAGGCACATGGTAGCTGAAATTGGGTTTTGGCTAAGCCAATATGAATGCTCTAAGGTAAGTAAATTCAGATAATTTTTTTCAAAAAAATTAATTGAACAAAATCTGATTGGACTGACTAAAGAAATGGGTCATTGATAACTGGTTGTAATTATTTGAGCTATTTTTGTTATTGTTGTTATCTAGTTAATTTATTCTTTTGTTATTGTTATTTGACCTTTTTTTTAGGGGTTTAATGGACTGAGCCAATTGAGATCTCACATCAGGGGGTTCAATATCTTATTTCAGAGGGTTCAATACCTATATAATATATAAATATTTAGCAAAAAAAAAAAACTATATTCAAATTTGTTTTCATGAGGGTAATTTTTTTGAATATAAGTTCTTCTTAATAAGAGATCACTAGACAATATCATTGTTATAAGTGTCTGCTTACATTCAAATTATCAAAAATGCCTACTATAAATGAACTTCAAGAATTTTTTAGAAGGAAAATGTTAGATGGTTATAATTTGTCTAATCTTCACAACAACAATGTTACTTCTGATGACTTAGGTGTTATGTTAATAGTTATCAATCGAAAACAGTAATAAGAATTTAAAACTTCTATATTTTTCTTTTCATTTTTCATCTAGATGGGAGGGGAAAGAGTGTTATTCAAACGTTAATATATATCAAATCGGATTGAGATCCCATTGCATGGGATTTGTATAGTTCAAAATTTTCAAATTTTTAATTGGTTAATTTTTAATTTTTTTTAGTTTTTAAAATAGTGGTTAAGGTAAAAAGTTTTTGTTAACTTTCAACCTCAAGTACAAAAAATGTATTGCATCCTCTCATTCCTAGAGAATACCACTCGACTCTAGAGAGCTCATGCAGCATTCGAGACCTGTCTATATCGATATTTATGATGTTAGTCAAACAGTTGAAGCAGCAGCAAAATAGAAAGCTGCTTCGATATTTATGATGTCAGTCAAACAATTGAAGAAGCAGCAAAATAGAAAGCTGCTTCTAGTACTTGTCATGCTTGTCCATTACTATTATGTGAGACTTTTGCCGGATTGAGATCCCATGCATGGGATCTCATTCCACTTTTGCCCTTCAGCAAACAAGTTGGTATTTATGATACACCTATTATTCAAATCCAAGTAAGGTGGACAGGGATCATCATGTTGGAGTTTTTTATCATTAGGTCACTTTACAATCAAAGTGGCCCACAAAAAAAGAATAGGGAGGCTTAGTAATCTTTTTTCTAGCAAACATTCAAACGTATAACATGGTTCTTTGCTTTAGATGGATGACACAATTAAATTAAAACCATGGAAACGTATACAAGAGACGCGCATGATTAAGAAATCCCATATTGGTTGGATGTGAGAGTTGTGTTAGTAATCTAATGTATAAATAGAATACTCCACAACATATTGTAACTTACATAAATATAATAAAGATGTAGCATATAAGACTTTTGCCCATGGATGTCAGCTATATATAATGTCGACCCACGTAAACCCTCTTGCCTCTTTTCTCTACATCTCATTTTTGATGGAATAAACAAAGTAAAAACAAGATAAAACAATCTGGTGGAATCCCGTAAGGGTGTTTATCATTTGATAGAAAGAAACAAAATTTAGAATAAATTATAATTATCAACAGTTCTATTTATAATAGAACTGTCAACAGTTGCAACTTCTTATAATTTATTAACTTCCAATAACCGCTAAACGGTTTTAGCAGTTATTTCGATTTCTCTATTCTCAAGGGAATAGCCAACCACCAAAAGGTTAGGCTATAGTATATAAGTGTCCACACTTATTATGGTGTGATCACTCTTATACATTCATCTCCCACTTGATCACACTATAAAGTGAAATCGCATAAGCTAGTTGGTATATTAACCTGGTACCAATAATAAAACCCATATCAACTCTCATCTGTATAAACCATACAGATCGACGTCAGAAGATGACTATACTCTTGTGTGCACACTTTCCTTGTCATCCATTCTGACCACACCTATCTTCGTATATTATCAAACCGATATTATACTCCAGGCAACTTTCAAATCACTATCTTTCAAGTGACCGGCATCAATCTTTATGGATGAAAAAAACAGTCGATACCCATACCATCATTGACCACTTCAGCCGCATGTATTTAATAATACATCGACCTATGCTAAAATTTCCACAAGTACTTCCTAGGCTTTCCTTAAGTGATCTTATCAGCATCTTTCACTAACCAAGCGTGGATATCACCCAGTTCACATGATGCATATAATGGACTTTACAATCATGTGATCTGTGACTTCCCATTCCTATTAGTGATTATCTTGTAATTATTCTTGACTAATATTCTATATTGCAAGAGCTGCATTTGATCGTTCTCCTAGGCGTCCTCAGGTCCATCCGATCTTGCAGAACCATATAACTCGATTGAATTACCTCTTAGTCTCATGCCTGTTACATGCACTCTGAATTGGTTCATAGTCAATCCCTTGGTCATGGGATCGACCATCATGTCAGCTGAGGGAACAAAATGGACTTTTATTTCCCCTCTTTCCTACTATATCTTGAATATAGTGATAGTTGACGTCAATGTGTTTGCCTTTCGAACTATTTGCTCCGCTCTTAATTAATGAAATAGCGGACTTATTATCACAAAACACATTTACCAAGTCTTTCTTGCATATCAAGTTTCAAACTATCCACGAAATGTTTGATCCAAACCGTATTGCTAACTGTTGTGATGCATGCAATGTACTCAACTTCCATTGTATACTTAGCAACACAACCTTGTTTCTTACTTAGCCAAGAAACCGTTGTTCCACCAAACATGAACACATATCCGCTGGTTGATTTTCTATCATACGTGTCTCCAGCAAAATCAGCATCAGTGAATCATTTTATCTCCAATTCATCTAATCCAAAGCATAACTTCATACTTTTAGTCATTTGGAGATACCTGAATATCCGCTTCACTGCTTGCCAATGTGCCTTGCCAGGATTGGATTGATATCTGCTTACCAATCCTACCGCATAACATATATCTGGTCTTGTGCTCGTCATTGTGTACATTAGACTACCCACAGCTTGGGCATAAGGAATAGCTATCATTTCTTTAAGTTCTGTCTTGTTAGTTGGGCACATACTTTTGTTGAGAATCGTTCTTTTGGAAACAGGTGTGCTCACTGGTTTATAATCTTCCATTTTAAACTTCTTGAGTACCTTTTCCAAATAATTCTCTTGATCCAAGTATATTAACTTTGAATCTCTATCTCTAGAGATTCTAATTCCCAAGACATAGTTTGCAGGGCCCATGTCTTTTATTTCAAACTTGGATCGTAGACAGAACTTAGTTACTTTCATCATGTCAGAAGAATTACTGGCTAACAATATGTCATCCACATAAAGTGACAATAACGCCAATTTCTCTTTATCCCTCCAGACATAAACGCAATGATCCAGATGACTCATCTCATAGCCAATATCCAATATCGCCTGATGGAACTTCAAATACCATTGTCTTGAAGATTGCTTTAATCCATACAATGATTTCTTCAGTCTACAAACTTTTCCTTCTTGGCCCTTTATTTGAAATCCATCTAAGCTGATCCATGTAAATCTCCTCTTTTAAGTCCCCGTTAAAAAAAGAGTCTTAATTTCCAGTTGATGTAGTTCAAGGTCTAGTCTTGCAGCAACAACCATGATTATCCGAACTGAAGCAAACTTGGCCACTAGTGAATATGTATCCACAAAATCCACACCTGGTTGTTGAGTAAATCCTTTAGCCACTAACCTTGCCTTGTATTTATCTAAAGATCCATCAGCTTTGTACTTCTTTCTCAGTACCCACTTGCATACAACAGGTTTTCTACCTATAGGCAATTCTGTTCAGTCACAAACTTCATTTTTGGATATTGAATCCAATTCCTCATACATTGTCTTAAGCCATTATTCAGCATCATGACTTTCCATTGCTTTCGCAAAATTTGCAGGATCATCTTCAATAGCAATAACTTTGCTTTCCATTAGATAGTAATCTTTTAACATTGAAGATGGTCGCCTTTGCCTTTTTCTCCCACTGTCATCAGCATCTATACTTGGCATTACAGGTTCAAGACTTGTTCTTTTTCTCCCACTATTCTCAAGATCTTTATCAGAAAAAACTAATACATGAGGATCTGATTCCTCAGATTCTGCATGAAGTAACTTTTTGATCTGCTCCAGTGGTGTGATTAATTTAGTATCTTCTATGAATACAGCATCTCTGCTTTCAATTAATCCTTTATCTAAGTGGAAAAACCTATAACCGCCCCCATTTTCCACATATCCGATAAACTTGCACTCCCAAGTTTTATACGTAAGCTTATTTCATAGAGGCTTTGGTATGAGTACATGTGCTTTGCAACCCCACACTTTGAGATTAGTCATGTCTGGTTAGTGTCCAGTCCAAATTTCAAAAGGTGTCAAAGGTTTGGACTTTGTCTTGACTCTGTTCAAGATATATGCTGTAGTTGATAAAGCTTCCCCCCAGAAAACAATTTGAAGATTAGTATAAGCCATCATAGATCTCATCATGTCCATGAGAGTCCTGTTTCTTCTTTCGGCAATTCCATTTTGCTGTGGCTTATAGGGCATAGTGTATATGTGTCTGATTCCCATTTCTTTACAGAACCGGTTAAAAGCCTCATATTCACCACCTCTATCATTGTTTAAGCTTTTGATTGATCTTCCCAATTGATTTTCGACTTCTAATTTAAACTCTTTAAATTTCTCAACTGCTTCTGATTTGTATTTTAGTAAGTAAATATATCCGTATCTAGAATAATCATCTATGAAAGTAACAAAGTATTCCATTCCTATATGAGTTTTGGTTCTCAATGGACCACAAATGTCAGAGTGGACAATTTCAAATAAATCTGATGATTTCCAACGTTTTGAAAACGGTTTTGCAGTCATTTTTTCTTTTATACATGGTTCACATGTATGAAAATCATCGAGATTTATTTGAGGTATTAATCCACTTTTACTCATTCTCATCATTTTCTGTTTATTGATATGGTCCAAACGCAAATGTCATAAATAAGTATTATTTAAAGCATTTGACACATTCAAATAATTAGAAATGAAATCTTTATTAATATCACACTTGAGTAAATACATACCATCTACTTTCACACCAGATACAGATATATCACATTTACTAATAAACACACGACCAGACTTCATTTTAACTTCAAAGCCTTTTTTGTCCAACATAGGGACAGAAATTAAGTTTCTATGAATGCTAGACACATATAACTCATTATTCAACATAATAACAGAATCACCAATGGAGAAGTTGCACCTACCTTCTCCAAGGACATCACTATAGGTGTTATTCCCCATGTATTCTCTGTGTTCACCTAGTTGCTTCTCCTTGAAATCAACGAACAATTCACGATTCCTTGCAATGTGTCTTGTGGTAGCAGAATCAGCACACCAAGATGTTAGAGGAGATTCTATGACCATTGCTTCAGTGATGGTCATGGCAATCTCCTTGCCTTTGTTCTTGGGGCTTTTATTCAATAGACAGTTGATCTTGTAATGTCCTTTTTCACTACATCAATAGCAAACATCTCGAGGTTTGTATTCTTGTCTCAGTTTCCTTGTCCATTGCTTCTTAAATCGCTTGTACTTGAATTTGTACTTGGGCTTGAATTGAGTTGCATGTGAAGATTGTGCCATCATCAAACTACTTGATGCATTATCTCTCTTCTTTCTCTTCATCCTCTCTTCCTTGAGCATCAGCAATACAGGGAGTGTAGTCATTGCAAGTTCTTTGCCCGAATGCGTCAAGGATGTGACTACATGATCCCATGATGGAGGAAGACTGTTTAGAACAAAAGTGACTTGCATTTTGTCTGAAAGAGTGTGCCCAGCATCTGCAAGTTCTTTTGCAATAAGTTCTAATTGGTTCACATGATCTCCAACAACGCCACCCTCATTCATCTTGATATTGTTGAATTTATCCAGCAACAATTGTATTTGAGTGTCGGATCGACACCCATATTTCGTTTCCAAAGCATTCATCATTTCTTTTGTTGTTAGCCTTTTTTCGAATAAAGGAATGATGTTGTCTTTCATGTGGTGCAGCATTGAAGCTTTTGCAAGTGCATCATCCTCGTCCCACTTCTTCCTTGATTTTTCAGTTTCTTGGTCGTCACTATGATCAGGCTTTGTTGTAGACAAAGTATATAATGTCTTATTATGTGTTAAAAGATAAGATATGTGACGTCTCCACGCTCTATAATTAATTCCATTAAGTACAGGGATTCTCGAAGAATCAATGGAATTTTTAGTAACCATTGTTTACAGAATTTTGGAGACAATATCACAATACAATAAATACTTTAATACAACTCCTGTAATACAACACCTTTAATACAACACACCACACTTTTAATTATAGCAAACCACACCAAACTATAATTTAATAAATAAAACACACCAAACTGAAAAATAAACACACTAAATATGCATATGGATAATAGTGCCTTCCCTGATACTTGTAGGGATTCCCACGAGAATATGCTTGATCACCACGTCTTGATTGAGAACTTTCCCCCTTTTGAAACCTTTTGTAGCGAAAATGAGGATTTAAATACCCTCCAAAATAATTCTCCTCGCTGTACTGATCATAACGACGCTTGAATGGCCTAAATCGAGTTTTAAATGGGCTAGAAAATCCCAAATTAGGGTTCCTAGTCTAAACCCAATTCAAAAATGGGCGAATTAGGCAAAATAAGTGGGTTTCACGGGTCAAACCTTGCATAAAAGGGTCTGGCGTCTAGGCAGAAACACGGACCGGGTCACGTGCTTGGGTCGATCCACGGATCGAATCCGTGTTGAAGAGGCGCAGGTCGCGTGCTGGGCTTCGGATCAGGTCAAAGAGGCGTGGGTCGCGCGCTGGGCTCCAGATCGGGTCGAAGAGGGGCGGGTCGCGTGCTTGGAGAGGAGAGACATGCGTGTCGCATGTGTGGGCTTGTTTTCCACGCGGGTCAGGGGCGCGAATTGAAAATGTGCTGGAATTGAAAATGTGAATTTTTGAAATTGATTTGGAACTCTTTTGCGAGCTATCAACCTTATGCGTGGGCCACCAAATTTTTGCACGGGTTGGACATCTGATTTTCCAGAAACCTCTTTTCCCTTTAATTTTCCAGAAATTTGTTTTCCCCAAATGACGTCTTCTTTGCCAATGCTCCCAAAATTCAAGGTTTGTTCTTCGTCTTCTTGGCCAGAATTTCAATATTTATTTCCAACACTTTCTGAACTTTCTGAGAAAGATCCACCCCCTATTGTGTCGTTCTTTTCCACAAATTCTTTTACAGTACTTGGAACGTCACTGAAAAGATTTTCCACAGTGAGAATATTTTTTTCTTCACTAGATTTTTCAGAAATCTCTTCCAATATGTTTCTTCTTTGTTGTAGTGATCTTCAAGTCTCTCCAAATCTCCGGTATAACGCAATCCTCCAACAGTAACTTCAAACAAATTATCTTTAGGAAAAACAATTAAGTGATGGTGATTATTCCACGCAATTGTTGTTGCTAATCCTAAAACTTGTCTGTCAATGGTCTTTGAGATCACTGACAACAAGTTTAAGGAATTCTTCTTTCTCTCTTCTTCCATCATGAAAGCTCTGATACCACTAATGGAATCAACAAAGTAAAAACAAAACAAAACAATCTAGTGGAATCCCGTAAGGGTGTTTATCACTTGAGAGAAAGAAACAATGTTTAGAATAAATTATAATTATCAACAGTTTTGTTCAAATAGAACTGTCAACAGTTGCAACTTCTTATAATTTATTAACTTCCAATAACCGCTAATAACCGTCAAACGGTTATTAGCAGTTATTTGGATTTCTCTATTCTCAAGGGAATAGCCAACCACTAAAAGGCTAAGCTATAGTATATGAGTGTCCACACTTATTATGATGTGATCACTCTTATACCTTCAATTTTATATTTCTATTCTTCTACATCTTTACATTATTTATATTCTTAGATTTCCAAATGGTATCGCAGTTCTAGAGCTCACACGAGTCACTTCGATCTATTTTCGCTTTCACACCTTTATCTAAAAAATACCATCTAAAATGCTCAATATGAAGAATTTTGAATTTTAAAACATAAAACTCCCTCAACCCACGATGCAAAACCCAAATTTTTCACACAGCCTCCACACATGCCAATACTCGACCAGTCCTCCCATGTGCTCAACCCACGATTTTCCGTCTCCCAACCCCGATTCACAAAACCCAAATTTTTATCATAATTAAGTCGATTTGGAGGTTGCACATGCCCTCACTAGTCGATTAAAGTCTTGAAAGTCAGATACATGAGTGTCAGGCACCGAGCTCTACCACCGTCACATGCGTCCCACGCATGACACATGCCCCACACGCCTTGTCGCCTATGTCACCGCCACCTGTTAGCACAAAGGAACGCTATGTCATCCCTAGAGCCACGTAAGCATGCCATATCAACCCTAGTGCCATGTGACCACCACACCATCAAGATGACATCATCCTGACGTTAGCACCACCCAAGCCATGATCTGGTCTCATATTACTTGACATAGTTGCCCGCTCCGACCTGGACCGTCCACGATTCGTTCCAATTAGCAATTATGATCCGCAGTTCAATTTGAATCGATTTGTGACCCAATTCGCTTGCATGGAAAATTCCAACAACAAAAAAGACAATATTAAAAAACAATTTACACAAAAGGCAACTGATATTTGAGCCAAGCCACCGTGCCTCTAATTCAAGATTCGAGCTTTGGGCCTTTGCGTAGCCGCCTTCTTATCTTTTTATTGCCAAACTCAAGATTTCATCAAGGTACACCTTAAGTTTGAGGGTGAATGTTAAGAAATCCCATATTGGTTAAATATGAGAGTTGTATTAGTAGTCCTATGTATAAATAGGAGACCTCATAATATATTGTAACATACAAAAATATAATAAAGATGTACCCTATAAAGCTTTTGTCAATGTATGTAGGTCATAGTGCTGAACCACATAAAACCTCTTCCCTCTCTTCTCTATATCTCATTTTATATTTGTATTCTTCTACATCTTTACCATATTTATATTCTTTAGATTTCCAGAGTCACCACTAAACATTTTCTCAGAAATTGGAATAAAGATTTAGGTGTTTGTATGTTTTACTTCTTAATTGTTAGTCACTTTTTGGAATACTAATGTAGTTATAAATAGATTGTATCTTGACCATGGTTTTAAAAACCAAACCGGACCGGTCGGTTCAACCGTGAACCGAAAAACAATTCGGTCTGATTTTTAAAAATCGAAAATTCAATAAAAAGCATTAAAAACTAGAAACTGGCGGTTCAACCTTAAAAACCGGGTACCGGTCTGGTTGAACCGATTTTGAGCAAACCGAGAAACATGCATTGTTTTTCTTTGATTTGGAGCTGATATTTAAAAAAAAAATCTTATTTTGGAGCTGATATTTAAAAAAAAAAATCTTATTTTGGTTGCACAAAATCAAAGCTAGCCAAGATCTCATAATCCCAAAAAGAAAAATCAATATGAGAATCTGACCTTTGTGGGGACTGAGGCTTTTAACTAAAAGATGAAATGAGAAATGGGAAGATAAAGAGGAAAAACGGATTTTGAGGGAACTGGGCTTCAATGAAATCAAGAAGAAGAAGAAAAGATGCAGCAGCTGGCGGCCCGTGGTAGTGAAGGAATGGAGAGGGAGAAAAGTTTCGGCCATGGAAGAGAGGCTTGAAGCTTTAAATGAGAGGAGTAGAAGAAGAAAGAATAAAGTGAAAAAATGTTTTCATTGAATATAAAAGTTTTGATTTTGATGTTACAATAAAGAAATCTAAAGATACAAAACTTACAGGGGGAGGGCTTCAACGAAAGTAAAAAATACAAATAAAAAGAAGAAGAAGATTAGAAAGACTAGACTCTAGAGCTTGGAGGCTTTAGTGGTATATTTTTAAATTTAAGTCTTGATTATAATATATGTACTTTGTTTCTATTTCTCCTTTATATGACATCATAGCAGCACCATCTAGATTCTAGGCAACTCTCATAGATTGTGGGATGGGACTTTAACCAAAAATAACACACAAAGTGTGGTAGTGCCACAATGGTGTACGTGGGATTTTTTTTTTTTTATATTATATATATATATATATATAATTATAATTATATATATATATATATATATGAAATTTAAGAAAACATTTATAAATGTAAGGTGTACATTTTATATTTTGTGTATTGTATTAGTTTTAGTACATTATTCTTTATTTTAATTTTGTTTTAATCATTTTTTTTGTTATAAAATTATTATTTTATTTATTTCTATAATTATGAAATTATTAATTAAATTATTTATGACGTCACCGGTTCGACCATCAGTCAGACCAGTGATACGGGAATCACTCTCCTTTCCGATTCTTTATCCGGTTTAGTTTTTAAAACCATGATCTTGAACACTTTTTAGAAACTAATGATGCTGATCTATCATATTAGTATTAAATCTCATAATTAGGTAGCTCATGCTTGCCATGAGATGATAAGTTTGGAGGTTTCTTGATGGTTTTCGAATCCCACATCCATGAGAAGAATAATAAGGAGGTGCATTAATTCTTTTAAAAGTAGTAGTCTCACGTTAACAAGAAAAAAGAAAAATAGGAAGGTGTATCAATCTCTATAAATAAAGTGGTAGTGAAACTTTGTATTATGTGAGGGTTAGAATACCAATCTTTGTCTTCTGAGAGAGTTAAAGACTAAGTTTTGTCTGATGTGTTTGTGTAAGGGCACTGCGGATGCAACAATTGTTGCAGCATATACTGAGAATGAAGACTCTGGTGATTTTCTTATGGTTAGCAAAGGTATTGGATTCTGCCATATGTGTTGGAATAGAGATTGGTTTGACACTTACAAGATTGTGATGAATATTTTGTTACGTTGCCTAATAATGTGAAATGTAAAGTTGTGGGAATAGGTACAGTTAAATTAAGTTAAGATGAGACATGTATCCGAGCTTGGAAGAAATTTGATTTCATTAGGTCGAATGTATTCTTTGGATTATGAATAATATTCTGCAAGAGATGGAGTTATGAAAGTTACTAAAAGCGCTTTGGTGGTGATGAAAATGAGAGAAATTTTTCAAGAATTTGTACATAGTTGATTGGTGAGACGATTTAAGGTAGATTTCGTGGTAGAGCAAAAGGCAAAGATGAGCCTTTGGTTAGAACACCACAAAAGAAAGATAACCATGGACGGAAGAGAGTGAAATTTGTGGAGAATGTGACTGATATGGTTATGAAGCCAAGTTTAAGTGAGAAGTTCAAGCAATGAACTCAATTGAATGTATCTCATGTTGAGAGTGTGGTGGATCACCCCTACCCACAAAGAGGGTGCATGCAAAGAGAGTACCTAGAAAGGTATCAGTGAAAACACCTCATAGGCTAGAGGTGGAGATTTGTCTACCCACAAGGAGGGTGCAAAGAGAGTACCTAAAAAGGTACTGAGTGGAGATTTGTTAAAGTCCAATCCATGAGAGGATAAATTTGGTGGTTTCCTTATGGTTTTGGAATCCCACATGAGTTAAAAGAATAATAAGAAGTGCATTAATCGTGGTAGTCGCACATTACAAAGATAAATAAGGAGGTATGTCAATCCATATAAATAGAGGTTGGTGTAGCTTTACTTAATTTAAAGGTATGTTTGAAACGGATGGAGATGTAGGGAGAGTAGATGAGAGGAAACATCCTCCTCCATCCAAACATAGAGTAAGTATGTGAGAGTTAGTAGACCAAATTTTATCTTTTGAAAGAGTTAGAGATTAAGTTTTGTTTAATATGTTAGTGTAAGGACACCGCGGGAGTATTAGGTTTTTTGGTTAGTTCATGTTTGAGAGTTTATGTGTGACTATAATTCCTATTATTGATAATGGATCTTGGTTGGTATCACCCGTGGATATAGGTTTAAAATTAACGTTAAATTTTGTGTGTTATGGTATTTGCTATTTTATTGTTTTGCATGTTAGGCAGCCACATTCCTATGTACGTATTGTCAATGATACTCAAGTACACATTATATAACATGAGCCAAGTACTAAAAAGCTCAGTCATATTGAAATATGATCAGACTCTCAAACTGTCCCTAGGGGAAAAACCTGGCCTAAATATGTAAGAGCACATACTACCCATAATCCCAGTAAAGTTTCTTTAATATGCTTCCATTGCAGACACGTGTGTATTTGTGTAAACTACTACAGCAACATGATGATGTAGCAACACCAAATTTAGCGACACATACACTATATGCATCAACGTTTAGATCACAGCTAGCACCCAATGATTATATGCAATTTGTTGTTCACAGACATATCATACAAATAAAGCCAAAGTGGTGTTCTTGAAGCAAAGACCTTACCACCACCACCTCCACCAGCAAAACAATACAAGGGACTACAGGTGTATCATCTGTAATAGGGCTCTGCAAGATAATTCACTTTATTGCAGTATAGCATGCAAGGTAAGTTTTGATCTTCCTCTTTCTATTGCTTACGACTAGATAGGAAGGGAAAAAATAGCTAAAACAGGGTCGCACAGCTTCAACCTCTAGTCACTAAATTTGCTTTTATAGGCAATTTCAATCACGTGGAAGTTAGACTACAGCTAAACCGTGAACAGGTTGATTTCAAATTGTTTACAACCTAGTTCATCCTGATAAGGTTTTTTTTTTTTTTTTGGGCGTATTGTGAGAAAGGGCTTAGGATAGCACTCCCATAAAAATTGACTATGAACACTATCATGAGCTTCTAAAAGATCTTATAAACAAAGAATATAAACGAAAAAAGAAACACAATCACAAAAGAGGAAAAGAAAAAGAAACACAATCGTAAAGAAGAGGATTGAGGATTTATGTGGTTAAGCAATAACCGACAAAGAGAAAATTACATTAAAAAAAATTAAAGAGATTACAATAGTTGTACAAAAGCACTCTCATAAAGGTACTATCGTGAACTCTTCAAAAAGAAAACTCTAAGGATACACCTAAATACAGGGAAGTAGCCATGAATTGTTCCTAAGGGGGCCGAAATAAATATAACAATAAAAAAAAAATCCTAAAAAATAACGTAGTCAGGAATTTTTTAAACATTTTAGATAAATATTTTTTGTTAGATAATTCAAGAATTATACCATTAGAGTATACAAGAATTATACCATAGAAAAATTTAAATAATAAATGAGTCTTTAATTCCATGCATGCCTAAAATATACTAGTCAATATATGAAAAATGTAATAATAATGTAAAAAAGAAAAACATTTTTTTCATAGATAATAATTGCAATAAAGATTTGTAACTCTTAACTACGAAATCCATAGCTATTCTTTCTTCTAAAAAAAAAAGTTTTTGGAAAATAATGAAGGTCCCTATTAAATAAATTTACTTATATATTTATATAAAAATATTTTAAATATGTTATGATTTAATTAGTAATAAGAGAAAAAAATAATTCATTAATCATATATATATTCAATACATTATTAATTTAATACATCAATATAAATGAGAACAATGCTTAAATTTTATGAGGAAATAGTTTTTTTTTTTTTATTATAATATAGAAAGGAGAATAGGAGGGTAGAATTATAAAAAGCTAGAGGAGGGGAGGGGGGATTGTAAAAAGTTAGTAGGGGCCTTGGCCCCCACCAGTCCCTCTGTCTCCGTCTCTGCCTAATTAATGCACACCTACGTTCACAATCAATTTGTTAAAGTAGTAAGTTGTGATTAGCGAAAAAAATCACAAAATCAAGGCAATACCAACAGAAAACTCTAATAGCGATGTTCAACTATTCACAATCTGCCACTTCAACATATTATGGAAATGAGTTTGAATTTGAGTATGTCCATTAGCGAGTTGCTTTAAAAATTCAAACCACGTATATATGTAACATGTTGGACACCGGGTGGAGAGTTGGTTCAGACATCTAATGAGTCTCAAAATGCGAGAGTATGATAACTAAATGAAAAAGATATGTATTCAAGACATTTTTGTTTCATTGTCAATCTCAGAAAATAAATAAGATAACTTCATTTTTATTTTTATTTTTTTGGCCATTTGAGTTAAAAATGACTTTGACTGCGCTAGCGAGCCTGATTTAGAGAAGTCTTCCAAATCCATCATATTATTCAGTCTTATAGAGCTTTTTTAATGCGTGATTTTATTAAGAACAAAGATATGGTACAATAAGAAACCTACATTAATGAAGCTGCAAACTAGCAAATATATTCACATATATACCATATAACTTAAAAGAATTAAACCATGACTCCCAGCTAAGCAGCCTCTCTAACCCTCCACACATGATAATTTCTTCTTGCCTCACTAGGCACATATCTGCTTATCATTTTTCTTCTATTTGTTAACAGGTTTTAGCCATTTATGATAATCAGACTAATGAGAAAGATGAAGACCTAGAAAATGTAACAATTGGAGACAGAGAATACCTTGCACTATCGTTATCCAAGAGGAGGAGACTAAGGAGGAAAGGAGTCCCTTTCAGGTCACCAATGTTTTAATTAATTCACCATGATAGAGAAATATGTACATGTATCATCGAGTAATTATTCATTACTTTGAGAATAACATACCGTACTCCTAATAATTTTGATGTATCATTATTGCTCATATTGTAGTTATAAGAATATTGTAACTTTATCTGTTGCATCCTGTGTTCCAAATTACTTTTTAGTTTAGTGTTTAGTGGAACATGGTGATTAGGGTTATAATGGAGGTCATTTTGATGCCTTAGCATTGATTTGCTACCTTATTTCGTCAGCATATTCAGTTGTTGTCAAGGACCTTTAAAGAAACTAGAACTTTGTGAAATTCTTGGCATCATCGTGAACTTTTGGTAATAATCTGGCATTTTTATATTCTTTCTGTCTCTAAAAACGCAAAGAATTCTGCCTGGTCTGGCCCCATGAATCTGCAACTTGCAATGGCCAGTGAATTGGTCTAGGCTTCACTAACATTCACGGTGAATTCTCAACACTGAAGCTTCTCAAATATAGTACGGTTGCAAAAAGATAAATGTTGTATGATGTGATCAACATGTTCAATCCTTTATTTTTAAATCAAAAAGCCATTTAATTTTTCAGGCTTTTGTACTCAGAGACACCACCACAGCAGCATGACCAGGAAATAAGGTCTGGATTTTCTAGGGCAAGTAGATATGCGAAGGCCCAAACGTTCAGCCAGAAACAGATCTTAGTTTCAAGCCTGCTCTCCACCCCAAAGTTATTTTTATGTTTTTGCCAGTCCAACCCTTATCAATTGTCTTTAGCTTGTTATTTGGAGAAGTCCTAACTCCAAAGTAATTTTCCTTTACTCTAGAATTTTTTTATGAGTGCTAGGGTTAGGGTTGTAGATTGCCCATTTTGTACTTATTAATAAACTTTAGTCTATGGTCTCAATGAGGAATAATGCCAACACCCACCCATAAGAAGACTCGACCACTTTATCAAAACTAAGAAAAAACTAGTTTTTTTGCAAATATTTAAGGATTCTTGCCTTCTCGACAGGAATCCTAATTTCCAAGAAATATTTTCTCATTTATTGTGAGGATCTTTGCCATTTCTAGCTAGCCATGGGATCCATTGATCCAATTCCACGAACCCTGAACCCTAAGGGCCCTCTGGAAGTATAAAAAGAGCCCTAATCTCTTAGGCAAAACCATCTTGTAGAGGGGAGAGAAAATATTGTGTGGAAGTCAATTTCGTTCTTCATATTATTGGGAAAAAATAATTTATTATTATTTTTTTTTTTAAGTAGAACTCCCCTATCGTTTTTGTGTCTCCATATCAATTTCTTTAAAATGACTTTACCCAAGGAATTTGATGATGCTAAAAAAAAAAAAAAAAAAAACAATTTTTAACAAAAATTTGATTCTTAATTATACTCATACATACATTATTTATAAGTCCTCTCAATTTGACTGATTTATTCACCAAATCATTACCAATTGTAACATCGAAGAATATAGTATACAACTTTAGCATGCATCAACTTAAATCTCTTTTTTCTTAGATAATTGAAGTTTTGTGTACTCACGATTGTTGATTATACTTGTTTTCCTTGCTAAGCACAATAGTACAATACTCTTTTTATTCCGTCACTGTTTTTTTTTACCACATGATTTTTCCTTTACAAGATTTTAATGAGTGGTCATCCAAGAGGGGAATGTCGTAAAGATGAGCAATCATAAACAACAATCAAATGTCGATTTTTCAATCAATCTTGATTTGGCTTTACTATTAAACATCCCCTCCTAAGCTATATATATAATTTAAGGTATTGTGTAGATGATACACTCAAATAGAGAAACTTTTATACTTCTCTTATCTTCACATTTATTGTACCAAACCAACTACCAAATTATTCCTAGTTTAAACATTCCCTCCCAGCCTAGACTCCCATATTCACTCGTGTTGGTTGTTGGGACGGGTCCCTGCTTTCCGCTTTTTCATAAATTTCCAAATCAAACCTGCCAGTCTACCACTCGCCGTAAAAAGTAAAAATGTTGTCCAACAAAATAAGATAATCCATCAACATTTCACACCATGAATTGCATCGAGTTTACCTCCACCGCCACAAGGTTAGAAGAATTGTCATTCAACCTACTACAAATCAATTAATATATATATATATATATATATATATTATATATATTGTGATTATATTATTATTTAAAGGATAAATTTACCTCTAACCTGGTTTGGAGGAATTCTCCTTGAATTCATTACGTGTCAATTAAATAGACTATCCCCTCCACCGCCACAGCGTTTAGAGGAATTCTCCTTCAACCTATTACAAGTTAATTAAATAAACTATCCACATGTATATGACTATATGTATTATTTAAAGGACAAAGTTTACTTCCAATCCAATTTGAAAAAATTCTCTTTCAATCCACTATGTATAAATTAAATAAACTATCTATATTTATTATTTAAAAATATCATATGATTAAAAATATACCTAACTAATATAATTAATTATCACGCAGTGAGTTGAAGGAAAATTCTTATCACTCAAAATACATTTCGGAGAAGAATTCCTTCAAATCAAATCCATCCAAACCGGTTTAAAAAGTAAATTATTTTCATCCTACCCGTCTACCTTTTATCCTTCTGTGTCCATACATATGGTAGTAGTGTAGAGAATAATAGAGAGAAGGTGTGGACCTCGCAGAAGAGTAGTTGGACTTCCTAGTCTTTATCACAACCTCTTTCTCATTTTCTCTCTCTCTCTTTTCAATTCAGAAACCCTAGCTGGTCAAATGGGCTCTGAGGGATCCAGCGTTGTCGGTGAGCTTTCACAACCTAGATTTTTTTTTTTTTTTATTCGTTTTTTAATCTATCATTTGGTGTTGTGATTTCGTTTATATCTCTGTGCGTGATTTCGTTTCTATTGGGGGTTTTATGAAATATTGGTATTCGTAATTTTGATTTGCTATAATTTGGGGTCTGAAGAATTTGATTGCTTTTTATTTTTGAGTTTTGGCAAAATGTTTTTAAGCGTAGCAGTTTTGATTTCAAGTTTGGGGATTTGTGGTTTGTGATTTCATTTTTTAGGTTTTTATATTTTGTATGTCTTTGATTTTGTTTTTCTTGTATCATGTATCATTGAGGCACCGTATCAATTATGTGAAAGAAGCACTAAAAATGGAAAGAAAGAAATAACAAAAGTGGGGGAATCTATGCTTGTTAAATATGTAAACTTTTACTATTTTGTAAATGGAATCACATCAAATTATTGTGCTGCCATCGACCAAACACGATGTTTTCGGGTTTTTATTTTTTTTATTTTTTAAATGACCATTTTCTAAGTTTACAAAGTGATGCCTAATATGAGCTACAAGAACTGAATGCTTTTGTCAAATTTTAACAATTAACATGGAATTAAATATGGATATATTTGTGAGGATTTTTCACTATAATGCCCTGTCCACCATGTTTTTAGATAAATTGCACAATCTGCTTTTTTTTTTTTTTGGTTTTACTTGCATTGATTTAGAAGATATGTACCTGTACGGTGATGACCGCTGGATGTGTTTGCTATGGGCTGAAGTTTTATAATCGGTGCTATAATAATACTTTATTTGTTTATGGTTTTGGATATTAAAAATAATGGATTTAATGTTGATACGCAATATTAATAACACAAAATTAAACTGATGTGTCATGTTGATGCTAATTGAGAGATGAATTTTTGTTTTTTAATACAATTATAGTAAGATGGAGGAACTACCACTCATACGCACAGGATATATATGGAACATAGCCTAAAAAATTGCAATAAATGCGAATGACAATTGAAATGAAAGGGAATCAATGAAATCTAAAAAATAATGAGAAGCACTACAACACAAAGCACAAGATAATTGATTCAGGCAATGATTTAGTGAAATACGTCTTAAGTCAAACCACTGATTTTTCCACATTTTTAAAAGTTCTGCGATTCCTCTCCCCCTCCACAATGTCCACAGCAAGCATAGAGGTTGAATCCGACACATTAGTTTGTGGTTGAACTAAAGGTGATGGTAAATAGATTAAATTACAAATACTTGGTAAATAAATGAAAAGATGAAATTTTTTTAATCCCACCCAGGATATATATATTAATAATTAATCCCCTCTCTATCCTCTTTCTTTTTCACACATTAATATTTTAATGTTATTTGTGTGTATTATAGCGATGCATATCTGATGTCACCTTCTGTGTGGAGTTGGTATTGGTGGGCTAGACTTGCTTCTAGAGCTTACAGAGTGACTTTAGTTTGCTCTGCAAATATTGCCTAAACTATCGATATAAACTGGCTTATCAATGCACTTGCTTCTAGATCTTACAGCATGACTCTAGTTTGCTCTGCGAATTTTGCCTAAATTATTGATATAGATTGGTTTATCCTAGACTTAAATGTTGAGATCGATTTTTTCTTTTGTTTTATATACTTTCTTTAAATTTTCATTTGTAGTTTGTGCTTGTGCTTAAGAATATTTTCTGTTGTCAAGGAGAAATATATCAGCTTCCAGACTGGTAAATGGTTAACCAGAGTGGTTGGTCAAGTATACATCCTGTTCAAAGATATGATGGAAAATGGATGATAAACTTGTCTCTATCTTTGAGCTTTAAGCTTATGTTTTCTAGCTCCTCCTCTTATCATTTTAAACCTAGCTCTTAAACTTAAATATAGGTTGGTTTGGGCAAGTTTACTTTTGTGCTTAATATAGGGGAACCAGATATTACATTTGACATGAAAGATATCATTGCATAATCATATTTTATGTTTGACCAAGAGTATGTGGCAGCAAAGAGCAGGCAAGTTGAAAATGAAGGAATCAGATGGATGAGCCTACATATCAAGATGCTTCTGTTTTACCATTATTGCTAGGTTAGTTGGCACCAAATATGCCAGCCAAGCGCTTCTGATATGATGCGTCAATTTGTAATCGTGCATTGACAGGGTAGCTGGGGATTGGGGACCAAATTTTGCGTACTTTCTTTAGGAGGGTAGTGGAGAAACAAGGAAAGGGGGATAAGTGGATGGAATTTTGAGGCTGAATGAAGGGCATATAAGAATTTCAATCTGTAGATGCTTCCCACCCTAAAGAGGAGTTTATTGCCTTCTGTTACTCAGTACTCACGTCATGATGGTGGTTGATATCTGGTGCCACACATTTTGGAAAATGTGTCTGTTGAATGAGCATCATGGCTGACATTTGAGGGCACTAGAATCAAGGGAATTTTATCTCTCAACTCTCTTTGGAGTGAGAATGCCTTTGCATAGATGAGTTATCTTCAGTTCTACACAACTCTTGGACGCTGTAAGGTGGAGTATGAAATTTAAAATCAAAAAATGGTGTAGGTAGCTTGACTCTACATGAATGAAATTTTTACAAGATGACTGATGTTGAATACTAGTCTCTTGTCTGGAATTCAAGTTGCAAGTAAAGGAAGTTTCTTATACATTTTGAAGTGTTGCAGAGAATGTTATTGAAGAATTCTCCATGTCCAATTGTTACAAACACAATGGTAGTGTGAGACTTTTATGGCCATGTCACAGATAGTTTTCCATAATTGCTTTTCGAATTATCATAAAAAACTAAAAAGACTCAGTGTGTCCTTGTGTTGCTTATGTAATAGTAGTTTATGATCGCTTATAAGCCTTCCAGAGATGGTTTGCCCATAACTCAGCTCCAAGTGTAATTGGATGTAAAATATAGATACTGGAGAGAGAGAGAGAGAGATTATTCTAAATTTGTGATAGTACTGAACCAAGATAAATTTGATGCGACAGAACCTGTATGTGGTTTCTACACTTTTATTTGCCGTCTTCTTTCTGAAAACTGGAACAAAAGTGTAATTTGACAATCTTCATCAGTCAGTACAACTATCTCATTGGCAAATTTTTGTTTGCTATTGCATATTTTAAGATAAAATGCATGGATGTATTATAATTATATGATTGAAATTTGTGGTCATTGCAGTTCCTAGGAATTTCAGATTACTGGAAGAGCTTGAGAGAGGTGAAAAAGGAATTGGGGATGGAACTGTCAGCTATGGAATGGATGATGCTGATGATATCTACATGCAGTCATGGACAGGGACTATTATTGGTCCCCCAAATGTAGGTTTCTTTTTTCTTTTCTTTTCACTTCTCTTTTGTGCCCATTGTTTCTGTGTGGTTTTTGTACATCTGTGTTTGTGTGTGTGTGTGTGTGTGTGCGTGCTGCCTTCTTAGATATTTTCAAAATTATTGTGATAGGTTCTAGTCACCAATGACCATCTTTGAAATAGGATACTTTGTTTGACAAAGTAACTGTTGACATGTTAATTGTAATCATTTAGACAGCAGAAGTGGTAGATTGATTGAGGCTTTAGAAGAATGTAAATTTAACCCTTTGGTAGTATAATTGGCAGGAGACCATGCCTCATGAAGCAAAGGAAACTAGTTTGAATCTCCCCTTCACCCTCTCCTTGGGGCAAAAAAACTCACTTATCAAGTAATAATGTAAAAGGAATGTGTGAAGAGTTCTAATACAAGTGCATGAATTAGATTGGACTGGCAGGATAAGTAGATCCGTGCTGCCAACTCTGGCACTTTGGTATTAGATTGCGTTTTATATATATATATGAATAAGAATAATTTATTAAAAAAGAACTAGTTGGATTACACTGGGTGTGTACTAACTAGTCTAAATAATTACAAATGGAGAGTCACTGAATCTAAGAAATCTTAAAAAGATACAATAGGGATGTTGCCTAATGCATTGATCCAATCGTACACAGATCATAACAAAGACAGTTTAATAAATGGACGTTCTACGCAATCAAAGGTCCTGCTATTCCTTTCTCGCCATGTACTTGATAAAACAGATAACTTTTACACTCCTGTGATTTGGAACCTTCCTTGCCAACAAGCCAACATTTGAACATAACCCAAAATATTCTAGACAAAGCAAACACAAGAGACCAAAAATCTCTAGCCACAGAACAATGAAGCAAGAAATACTCCACCGTCTCTCCACTATTCTTACATATGCAACACCAATCCAAATTCAAATATATTACCCAGAGCTGCTGTCCGTATGAAAAAAAGTGACCCAACAAGGCACCTTTGCTCCCTAAATGCCTTGACAAGGAAAAGAAACACCCCTTGAACCCCTCGAGGCTTCATAAAGGCCATAGTAGACAGGCTGAATAATTGTCCTGAAAGTTCAAAGTTCAAACTTTTATCGCTTTGGCATGTCAAGTAGTCCATTGAGAGAGCTAGTGATCCGCTATTATTTATGAGGGTCAAAACATAGAAAATAAGGAAAATGATCTATCATCATTTTTTTTTTTTAATATTATGCCATGTGTCCAACCCAGGTTGGTGCTCTCCCTTAAAACACCTGTTTCTCATAACATTATCATATAAATTTGATTTTCAAGAAACTTTGTATGGTTTTGACTTTGAAGAGCTAGTTTATCTTAATGCAGCAAGAATTTGTCACTTTGAAAAGACCCATGGGTGTCAACCCACATGGTAAAGTAATTAGGTTGGGTTGCGTTGCAGTGGCTCTTAGGTTCAACTCATGCAAAAGTAAATGTCATCTTGAATAGTTAAAATCTCTTGATTTATATGTTTTAAAGGTATTTATCAAAAAAAAATCTCTTTTGCAGCTTGACAGCGCTTTCTTTGGTTTTTTATCCAAGCTCAACTCTTTTTACCATTCTGTTGTGGTACTTCTCTGTTAATTTTGTCATGGGCATCTCTAGTTACGATCTGGTGGTGGTCTCCTACTCTTGGGACTCTCCTTATAGAAATTGCCAATTTACAAATTATTGATGGCTCATAAACTCAACATTTTATTGTTTATTAAGCAGTAGATATAATATTTACGCAGTACATGCCAATGGTGAGGTTCAAAACTTTGATTTCCTTTTACTTAATATCTTGCCATATATAGCTACTATTCAATGCAGTCAAAACTTTTGACAAAAACCAAAAATCCATCTCTCTCTCTCTCTCTCGATTGGAAAGTTACACACCCGGTGGATCTTGAACCCTTGATCTCAACCTCCACCTCACTGTTACAAGGGGAGTAAGCTACAGCTCATTGGCCCATTTCTCTTTCCATATGAAGATTGATTAACCTTCTGCTTTTGCTCCCATTCTGTTATCTCAAGGACAAATATCAATTGAATTTGGTGGCCCACCTTAAATTTGTAGACATTACTTGGCCCCAGTAATTGGCACTGAGTAGGGTTGAACCAGAACACTTTAAAAAAGTGCCAATATAGGAGGGGAAAAATAGATATGTAGCGTGGTAAAGAATTGAAAAAGAGTTGTGATGTGATACAGAAGTACCAATATAGGACACTATGAATAAAGGATGTATATTTCGAGAGGACATGGAGGTAAAGAAAATATACTTTTTTAATTATATATAGTTGTTTTTATAAGCATGGTATCCTCACCCTCCTACTATTTGGAACCTCCACATACTATAAAACTTCAATTTATTAAATTTTTTCCCAACCCAGGTTTCCTGTAATTTTCATTTGTTTTCATAAAGTGTCCTTGCATGCCCAACACATCTCAGCCATGTGTGTCCATAATGAAAATTCTATTTAAAAGTTCCGGGCATAGATAGTTATTCCCAGACATGTGCTAAACACATTGCTAAATGTTAGTTGCAGTATGGTTGTGAGATGGTTCCGCTAGAACTGAGAATGGTTCAGAATTTATATTTAATCTCTCTCTTTTTAAATTTAGAACCTGGCATTTCCACTGATCAACATTATATGTGTAAAGTTTCACCATTATTTCTTATAAGGAAAAGAATTGATGTCTTGTTAATCATGTTGCTTTCAGACTGTTCATGAAGGGAGAATCTACCAGTTGAAACTGTTTTGCGGGAAGGATTATCCAGATAACCCACCAACTGTTAGGTTCCAAACCCGGTTAAACATGACTTGTGTCAATCAGGAAACTGGAGTGGTAGGTTGAAGACTCTTTAAGGTACTTTATGCTGTCATATGTTGTTAAATGATTGAAAATAAGCTTATGGGTGGTCAAATTATCAGGTTGAACCTAGTTTATTTCCCATGCTTGCTAATTGGCAAAGGGAGCATACAATGGAGGATGTATTGACTCAACTGAAGAAAGAAATGATGTCCCCCCAAAACCGGAAGCTAGCTCAGCCTCCTGAAGGTGTACATCTTTTGCCTTCCTATCTATATCAATTTCATTATAGCACATCCAACACTTTTTATGAAATGATTTGGTCCATGATTTTCTTGTCTGTATTATGGACCCCCGCCGTGTGGGGTGTTGGGTTGGGGGGGGGGGGTGGATTTGCTTGTGGGTTTGTGGCTGAAGAGGGTTGAATCATCCAAACTGGTTGATAACCTGAAGAACCCCAATTGAGTTTGTGATCCTGTGGAGATTAAGATACTGATCTAGGCTTATATATGAAGTGGGCACTGAGCTGGTTAGGGTAGCATTGACAATTGGGTATGGCCTGTCTACTGGACAGCAGGGGTTCACATGTGGGTTGGATCTGATGCTTGTTGGTTGAGAGGGTGACTGAAGCATGTTCCTCAATCCTCATGATGTGTATATATAAGTCTTCTAGTTGCTAGGTTGGGATGGGAAGGGATTAAGACTGTAAGGACAAGACACTGTGTTTCTATTATTTTTTTGCTAATATTGATATATGTTATCTAGAAGTAGGAAAGCTAATGTCTGATTGTCTTTTCAGGCAATGAAGAGGGAAGGACGGATCAAAAGGGTCTAGTGCTGAAATGTTGTATTATGTGAGTTAGGTGAGGGATGAATGAATATGATAATGTAAATAAATATATACATCGGAGGATGATACCTAATCATGGGCCACTGCATTTGAAAATGTAATTAAGGACCACTCTCGTATGGAACCTACCTATTCATGGGCCAATGCATTTGAAAATGTAATTAAGGACCACTAGCATATGGAACCTTGAGCGGTTCGAGAGATTGTCATGTCTTCTGTTTTTCTCGGATATTGCATTTTTGTAATGTAACTTAGGACTGTTTCCTGCTGGAACCTTAAAATTGTCAGTTTATGAGTCCCCTTATCATTGATCATCTCTCACTCTCTCTGTGTATTGCGGCAATACTATTGCCTATGATGCCACATAGAATTCTACTTTTAGAGCTTGATGTAGCCTTCAAGGCCTTCTCTCATGAGGTATTGTGTACCGATTGGATTTCATAACTATGAATGCATTCTTTTTTCCTTAAACATAAGTAATTACCTTATTTTAATATATGGAAACGCTTCCCATTTTGTTATTATTATTTCGCAGAATTGGTAATTGCTCGGTGTAATAAATTTAGGATATCATGTGTTTTAACCCTGTTCTACTTAGGCCAGCTTGATCTCAGACCCTGCAACCTGTGTTCTACTTTTACTTTGTCTTGTGGGCAAATGATTTATGTATTTCTGAATTGTATGGTTTCATTTAATTTTCAAGAATAAATTCAATAGCTACTGTACATCCACCAATAAGAATATGCCATTCATTTAGATTCACGCTTCAAAATGAACTTGCTCACACCCAATAGTTACTCTAAAAAATTACATTTAATATCACAAACCAAAAAAAAAAAAAAACCAACTCTAGATCTGGAGAGAGAGAAAGAGAAACTGAAGAAGAAGAGCGGAAAAAGAGGGGGAGAGAGATCGAGTTTTGGGTTTGGTGGCGAGAGAAAGAACTCATCAATGTGGGTAGTCATGGTGTTTTCTCTCTCTCCCTCTTTCTTTGTTCTTGTCTTCTTCTATTTCTCTTTCTCTCTCTCTCTCTTTCTCCAGATAGGGTTTCCTTCTTGTTTATAATTATTGTGTGAGTGAGCTCATTTATTTTGAAGTGTGAATCTAAATGAAGAAAGCTAATGTGGAATATTCTTATTGATGAGTGTAAAACGTTCCTTATTGAATGTATTCTCTTAATTTTCAACTTTGATACTTAAGGCTCTGGGTTTAATCTATATTGTTTAGGGTCAGGGTGATGATTATAATAATAGTAAAATAGTATCACTTCATCTATATTTAGTAAACAAAAAAATAAATAAAAATCACTTCATTATTTCTCGGTCAATGGACATGAAGCAGCGTAATGTCAAGTCTGAAGTCTCCAATAAAACACTGGCATTTATTAATTCATTAGGTAGGGTCCAGCAAGTTAATGAGTCTGTCTCTCATGATTCATTTCTCATAAGATTGTGGGCTCAAGAGTCAAGACCCTCTTGTGCATGTGTCACCAATTAATAGAAAAACTAAATAAGAATGGGTCCAGCAAAGCAGTGCAATGTCAAGTCCCCACTGGGATACCAGTGTATAAGTCTGGCACTCTGCAATTCATAATAAGGACTGGGTTCAGGCATTAGTGCTGTACAGACACTAATCATGGCTCAACATTTGCCTTTGCGATCCCCTTTATTTCTTTTCAATCCAATGGCGTCCCCAATTTCAGGTGCCTAGAAAGTTAGAAGATAAGGTTGTTTTTCATTGGGGCTTCTAATTGTCTCATCAGTTTCTAACTTAACTTCAAGCAAAGCAAAACTAGTTTTTATTTTGCTTTATTTTTATATGCGCAACCTATTACCTATCGCCAAGACAATTGAGACAATCTTACCTCTTGCCTAATCTTTAGCTAATTGTACATATTAATTGTCTCAAAAAAATAAAAATTGTACAAATTAAGTATAACGTGCATTTTGCATTTCGTAACTTATATAAAATCCATAAGATACATAAGAGTATCTTGATACGGCAACAAAAGATCTTTAAAATTTATGTTATAACTTATAAGTATACCTTATTACTTCATTAATGACAGATCAACAAGTTTAAAAAATAATTTCTTTTGTAAAGCAAAATGCAAAATTTGAATCAAATGCCTTCTTCGTGTGTACTCTTCTATGGATTACTTTTTTTTTTCTCTTTAATTAATTACAGATTACAGATGGATGCCGTCTTCCCAACCTTTTTTGGTGATATAATCAAATAGATAGTTCTATCTCCAAATCTTTTTATTGATTCATTGCTTTCTCATTAATCAACCTCAACCATGTTTATTAATCCAATTAAGCCTGGGTCATTGCATAGAACAGGAGTATCTGTGTACTGTGTTATTCACTTATTAATATTTGCTTGATAAATTAGTGTTTTTATGGAAGGGAGATAAGTTGTGGATTGATATGATATAGCTATTTATGATGGAGTTGAATCAACGGTGGTTGTTACTGCAGGAAATACTATGATTCTAGGTTGAAAGTTGAATTAGTGCATCGTGTTATTTAATTCAAAAAAATTGATACCTATTCAGCTATTCTGAGTAAGATATCTGTTTGTAAGATATTTTATCTTTTTTATATCAAGTAATTGATGAACAAGCCCATTGGAAAAATGTATCTTACGTAAGGTAATTGGTGTTATTTTTCTGTAACTCTCTCTCTCTCTCTCTCTCTCTCTCTCTCTCTCTTTGTGGATTGTGAATTTGTGATCAGCACAAAAACAGTGGCATTCTTGTCAATGTGCTAATGACAAGGGCTGTTTGGCTTAGATTTTTCAGAATGGTTAAATCTATTTTATACAGTATCTCGAAATAATGTGGCTAAATCAAAGATAATATGAGATAACAATTGTTAAATTGAAAACTGATAAGAGTCACAATCTGGTGGGACAATAGTTTATTTATTTTAACCAAAGGCTGGATAAGAAATGTTAATTTATGAGAAAAAGAAACAATTAGATATAATAAAAAAAATGTTTCTCTAAAAAAATCTAAGCTAAACAAGTCCCAAGTATGTGTTAATGACAAAATATTAACGATAAATCTAGAGGCACTCACCAGTCACCATTTCACAATTTGTTAATGTGTTACACTAAGAATGATAGATAATAAAGTGATGTCAATGGTACGTCCATATGAGAATTAATAAAAAGCTGTCACATTTACAGTGAAATTTGTTGTATTAATAACATTACTCAACATTTTACATGTCAGACACAAGGCATAAATATTTAAAAGATAAATCATAAAATATCTTATTGAAAAGTATTCAGAAATATTGATTCAGTTAATATAGATGATTATATAAATAAACATAAAAAATCTGAATTATTTAGAAATAAATCAGGTTAAAATTTAATTTAATCCTTGACTTTAACTTCAATTGTCGAGTTAATCCTTAAGGGTTTTTTTTTTTTTTTTTTTTTTTTTTCCAATTTGTCCTTTACTTTGTCAAAATGAGTCAATTTCGTCCTTATATCCAAATTTTTAATTAACAAATCAAGCCGTTTACTTCTTCTTCTTCTTCTTCTTCTTTTTTTTTTTTAAATAATACTCATCAAACAACAAAATCTATTAAATGAGGCATCTCATTAATTATTTCAATTAAAATTTTCATTCAAAAAATTTTAAACATAGTTATTTAGTATAGATTTGGACGGAATGATTGATTACTAAATTGATAAAATTAATCCTTAGAGACTAATTTAACAATTCAAGGGATCAAATTGAATTTTAACCTTTAAAATATATGGGTTTAGATCTTAGTTTTATCTTTAAAAAAATATTGAACTAATAAATTATTAAAATATTGTAAATTGGAATTTGGAATTTGGAATTTGGTTGGATAATTATGAAATTGTTGACAGATTAAATTATTAATTTTGTCTTCTAATTATTGGATACGGTTCAATTTCGATCAATCAAATGTTAATTATATCAATTTAGTCCCTCAATTATTAATTGGGTTAATTTAATCTATCAACTTTCAAAATCAAGTCAATTTTATCCTTGATCTTCTTTTTGTTTAAATTTTAATGGAATTAGATAATGTGACAAACATAACACACATTAAAGGTTAATTATGAAATCTGTAATGTTAGGAATAAAGACATTTTAAACTTTTATTCTCTTGAAATTTAAATGAAAAGAATACCCAAACATGAGATCAGTCATAACTTGATTTTAAAAGTTGAAAGGTTAAAGTGAATTTAATAATAGTTGAAAGATTAAATTGAAACTTGTTCAACAATCAGAATACCAAATCAGTAACGTAATTTAATGTTGTTGATATCTTGGGTATTTTAATAGCTTGATGTAACGCAAGCATGCAGGTTTAGAATTTATTTAAACAACTCTTCTAGGGACTAATGGCTGCTAATGACTCATTCCCCTATTCTGCAGGAAGTTTTTTTTTTTTTTTTTTAATAATAATAAAAAATTATTAAAAAAAAAAAAAAGACTCAGAGGTGCAGTCATTGTCCCGGTCTACTTGAACCCGAATTTGACATGGCATAGGGCACATCTGGGCAATAATAGGGTTTATCATTATTTGAACTCACAGCTTCCGGACTTACAAATGTGATGGGTCACAAGGGTTTCCTACCATTAAGTCACCTCCCCAGACGGCAGTGATGGGATTCGAACCCCTTGCCCCCACGTAGTTTGCACTTATGCTAACCATTGAGCTGATTCCCCCTATTCTGCAGGAAGTTAACGACTAATTGATGCTTCATTTTTATAAGTTTTAACAACTATTAAAGATTTAAGAGTACGCATAAGTCCATGACTTGTTTGACTTTAGAGCTTTCTGGATTCTGATAGTGTATGGTTGAAAATCAAGAAAATCTTGTGCATACCACACGTTGATTCCCCCTATTCTGCAGAAAGTTGACGACGAATTGATGCTTCATTTTTATAAGTTTTAACAACTATTAAAGATTTGAGAGTACGCTGTACGCATAAGTCCATGACTTGTTTGACTTTAGAGCTTTCTGGATTCTGACAGTGTATGGTTGAAAGTCAAGAAAATCTTGTGCATACCACACGTAACAGAAGGTCCAGAACATAACCACGGCTCAAGGTGTCCATGTCAATATGTCATGGAACACGTGGTGTAAAGTGGGTTCCAAGATCCTTATCTTCAAGAAATTATCAATTTGACGACATAGTTTTTTTGACTAAACAAAAGGCTACAGTGAGAAACGATGATGGGTTTCCTTTCCTTTAAAAGAAGGTAAAAATGATGAGTGATAATTACGTGTTTTTTGTAATGTGCAATTTCAATGTCTTGCACACAAATATTGAGGATTCAATTGTGTAAGAGAGTGTATTTGGCTGTGGCATTCGGTTCGGATCAACAGATTCGGATCAAAACGGGTATAAATAGAACTAAAATAAGTAATTAATTAAGTCAAATATACTTTATAGTTTACATTCTTGAACTTTGGTCAATTGTTATTTTAGATGATTAAGTTTGAAAGTTGTTGTTTTAGTCTTTTAACTATGATCAATTGTCATTTCAATTCACTGAATTTGAAAATTGGTTAATTAATTCACAGGCTAAGTGATAAAACAAGTAAACGATGTCGTTTTACGGACTAAATTGACTATATTACCAAAACTACATGACTAAAATGACAATTGATCAAAGTTAAAGCGTCTAAAGTGTATTTTAGCCTATTAATTATTATTCCTTTGAGCATTACTTACCTTATTTGAATGTGGGGTTTATTTAACAATTTCATTTTCATTTTTTTTTTTAAATAATGAGGGTGTTTAAAGTTTTTTAAATTACCGACTATCAATCCCATGACTTATAGTTTTCTGGTCTCATATGATACATATACAAAAGATATTCCAATAAAGAATCTTTTTAATTAATTGATCTCAAAATATTAACTAAACATTTTGAATTCAAAACATCATAACTATTGGATCTCATGAAACCTTCTCCGAAGTTTTCTCATGTGATGAATATGCATGAAGGGAGTGACTTTAATCATGTGAGGATGTCATTTGTAATAATATTTAATTATTTATCACAAATGACACCATTTCGAGAGAGTCCTGTAAAAGAAGGAGAGAATTTCCATAATATGGAAAGGGATGGCAAGTCGGCAACATTATGCATAAATATTTTATGCTCCGTACGTCGTAGAGCGTTGGTGTTACGTGTTACCGTTTGGCGTTTTTTTTTCTCTTTTTTTTTTTTTTTTTTTTCTTAAAAGTATTGTACAGTTCAAAATTGTGCAATTCTTTTTATTTTTATTTTTATTTTATAGTTTTACTGTTTAACTTTCCCCTCAGAGCCCTCTATCTAAGACAAAGCCTTACGACTATCGTGATACACATACTAATATGATATTACGTGAATGAACCACACATCTCATATTTTCAACAAAAATAAAAAAAAAAAGTTAACGTTTGCACAATTTTGAAGGGTGCAATCCCCAATGGGCCAATCTCATGCAATATGGATAAAGTCAGGGACACGTTGTCGCAACTGTCGTGATTGCGGAGATAGAGACTAGAGTAGATATTCTATCAAATCTGGACCCCATGTACATGATTGGCGCGTTGGGTGCGTGTCTAAAAAGCTTAGTTCAGTATGTTCACACTACAAGGGAATTAAGTGGCGTAAAAGCATTCGTCCCGCCCTTTTTTTTGGTTCCTGTATTTGTAAAGTCAAAGCAATGCCCTCCCTCCTCTAGCACAAGCCAATTTTTTAATCATTATTTGTTGGATTACATTTCCTACAATTTAAGTTGAGCAAATATAAAATAATAATCGACTTGTTTCATACGATTGTATTATACGAAACTTATAGGACTCTAAGATTCCTAAGCTAAAAAGAATATGATCCAAGATGGAGAATGATAAGTAAAATTGATTTATTATTTATTTATGTCCACCATGCACATAACTTATAGGACCTAAACTTTGACAATAATTGCAATCATTAATCTTCACTTTACAAGTGTATACTGAAAAATTAATCAGTAGTTTCAGATTACAAATAAATACGTAATCCTCACTCTCTCAGAGTAATTGGTTCTATCATGAATAAAATTAGTGGAATCCACCATTCATGTAAGAGGAAAACTATACATTTATTTGTAGTCTTAAACTACTAAATAATCAGTCATGTACACGACCCTTTTTCAAAAAATGGATTCAATAACCAGTATAAATTTCATTCAATGCTTTCTTAGCAACAAAAATAGACCGTCGATAGCTAATCTCCAAAAAATCAACAGCTAAAATAAATTTTGCTAAAAAATTACAACTGGTAAACAATTTCACAAATTTCACATCATCTAACAGTCACAAAATACTAATGTCAAATCCTAATAATTTTCTCACGTGCACCATCTCAACGATAGCCCAAACCTGTAACTTCTCAAAATCTAAAAAAAAAAAAATAAATAAAAATAAAAAAACTTCAAGAGCTTAGCAAAACAAAATTCCCAACTAGTTGAATCAAACATATAAACAAGTAAAATAAATAAACTGTTCATAAGATAAAACTCATAGGTTTAGAAATTGTATCTCAGTTCAATTGGAAATTAACATATAATTTGCAATCCATTCCAAATATCAAAAATTTCATTGGACCTAATACAATGCAAATATCTAATAAGATTCAATATATCTAACAATTTTTATGATTATGATCACGTTTTATTCCAGTGACTGTGTCCAAAACCACACTAGGACAATTAAGCCACAAAAGAAACTAGTTTTTGTGCCAATGTATCACCATTCACAGAGTCTAAAGCATAGTCAATTTGTCTAGTTAATTTCTGGAATATATCTAATCTTTACATGTGAAACTATAAAACCTTTGGTATACTATATTAAAATTGTGAAAATATATAATAATTAGTCATTTAATTATTGTTACCAAAATGCTTGAAATAAAATTTAAAATACACACACACATATATATATATATATATATATATAAAAGTGATATCCAAATCATATTATAGCATATACTATATAATAAATGTTGTATCCTACACGCATTTGTTGCACCAAGTGAATGCCCTCTCATTTTCTTCTCCTCATGTCATGTGATACACTATGAATATATTAAAGTAATTAGCATAGTTATACTAAGTAAAACTCAATTATCAAAGTTTAAGAAATATTACTCCAATAAAAATTCTATGATCAACAATTTCCTAGAATTTTAAAAGAAGTGTCACTATTTATTTTAATAATCTACTATATTTTTTGTTGTGTTAATCATAAAAGTTGATCATGCATGTCGTGCTTGCACTATGTGACACTATATATATACTTTTAATTATATAGTAGAGAGTATAAGAGAGAAGGAAAATTATTAAGTAGTCTTATAGTTAAATAAATGTGTCTTCACTCCTCTCACATAATGGTGGGTATCATCATGAATTTAATTACTGGGACTTACCATTCATGTGAGAGGATGGAGTACGCATTTAGGGTGGGTTTGGCCCCCCGTTTCCAAAGAGGAAAATTGCGTTTTTAGCAAAAAACGCAAAAATGCTGTGTTTGGCCCCGTGAATTTTAGGAAACCGCGTTTTAAAAAACGCCAAAATATAACGTTATCAAACCGGAGCTGATCCTAGCTTTTTTGAAAACGTTGTATTTAAATCCCATATCCAGTTTTCGCACCGCAAGTTCTTATGATCTAAGTTACTAAAATATCCTTAAAAATTTGTTTAATGACTTAAATACCGATTTGCTCTCTCCATTTCTGCCTCTTCATCTCAACTGACTTCCATCTGCAGTAAGTTAAAAAAAAAAAACTCTGATCTGCAAGAAAAACACACCAAGCAAGAACTTTTTATTTTTTGAAGAGAAGTGCAGAAATTTCATAAAGGTCAAACTTCTCATACTAAGCAAGAGGCTTCTTTCTCTCTCTCTGGGCAAAAGCACTCCATTTATGCAGCTTTTCCGCTCTCTCTCTCTTCACATTTCCGTCTCTTAATTTTGTGGTTCAGGCTCATCAAATGTGTAGAACTCATAATTTTCAAACACACACAAAGAAGTTGAAAAATCTCTTTTTCTTTCTCTCTATCTCTTCAACCAAAAACAAAATTAAATTCAAAAGATCCAAAAAATTAATCTCAAACCTCATTTTGCTCATTGCATCCACTCTCTGTCTAATAAATAAAAAGAGGGCATTCTCCTTGCCTGTCGGACTGGATCCTTCTCTTCACTCCTCAGCTTTTCCTTCAAGTTTGCTCCATAAAAACTCTCATTCATATTTGTTTTAAAACTTATTTCTTCTTTCTTTTGATCTTAAACCGTATTATGTATAAGAAGATACTAGTTTTTGTCCGGATAAAAGAAAGCTACTTATAAGAGCTTATGGTATTGTCCATGTAATAAGGTGTGTGGACCACTTTTTCACACAGCCATATATTTACTTTACAGCTTGCAGTACGGTTTTTTGTTGATCTATTTTGTGTTAGTAGTGTTAGAGTAAGACAAAATTGTTTGTTTCAGAAAGTTCCTTTATAGGAATTTCATTGTTTAATACTAGCCACAAATTGTTATTTCTTGAACGAATACAAATCCTACGTACGTCACCAGTATACTTAATTTCTTTTTCGTTGTTTGGTAGAGAACTAGCATGGTTAATTTCTAATCATCAATGATGATATGTGGTGTTAGAGGGTGACCTATATTATTAATTATATGATTTATGTCAAATGTACAAATGTGTATACATACCATAAGGCCGCATCCTATTAAGATCGGTAGAATACTAAAACATCACTTGTTTTGACATTTTTAGTAAGATAATTAATTGATCTAATTCTTTTTTTTTTCTTTTTTCTTTTTTGGTTTAACGTATTAATTCATATGGATGTTATTTTTTTATGAAACATATGGATATTATTGGTTATATAGTATTTTGAATGAACTATTTTAATTTATTTAATGTATTGTTGTGTATGAATTTATTAGTAGTTTTATTATAATTTTATTATAACACTTTGAAATATTGATTGCATTTTCTTTTTAAATGACAAGATAACCTTAATAATATAGTTAAGTCCTTTTTGGTCATTTGTACCAAAAACAACAGTTTTAAACTAACATTATCCAAACGTTTAATTAATAGAAATCGCACTTTTTTATAATTTTACCAAACGTTTAATTGTGATTTTCAAAATCGTGATTTTAAAACGCTCAGTTTGAAATCGTTATTTTTAAAAACGCTCTTTTTCAAACAGCTCCCCCAAACGGACCCTTATTTGTACTCTTGGTCTTAGACTACTAAATAATCACTGAGGCGAGAAGTGCAAATAATTGAGGAAAAGGCAAAGGAAACTTGCTGGCACAGAACATTTAATAAGGACAATAAAGCTACATACACACCATTTTCCAAGTAAGGAAGAGAGAGAATAAAAAAAAAATTGCAATAAATGAGTGAGCTGATGTGGAGGTTAATAAATTAATGATATTTTATAACAATTAGATCTCTTAAAGTCGTCACATAATACATTGGAGGAACACTTAAACAAATTAATAAGATAATACTGTCAACCCTAATTGGCTAATTGCATTAAAAAAAAAAAGGCTAAATTACACTACCCTTCCTCTTCAGTTTTCTTTTTTTTTTTTTTTTTAAAGAATCTTTTAAAAACAGAATATTCCATTAGGATTAATAACCAAAAAGACCAATGACAATTTTATGTCAAACCTGAAGGGGAAATTGTCATTCAGCTCAAATTTTAGTGTAATTTACCATTTTAAATAATTTTTATAGTTGATGAGATGTATTTGAATTTAGATTATCTTCGTAAAATAAATATACCAATACCAACTTTTTATTTTTTTAGGGCATTCTTTTGAATACGGATAGAAATCTTATTATAATCTAATTCTAATTTGTAAATGTGGAGATCGAACCCATACCCTTATTGAGAAATGAAGTTCAAAGGGAAGGGAAACGCCACTAAGCTAAATGCGGAATGCCAATACCAAACTCTTAAGGCCAAATTTGCCAAAAAATGCATTTTGTTTTATGTTTTTTCGGCTAAACATGCCTCTTTTGATATTAATTTGACAAATTGACTGATTGTAAATCGTCTTTGTGAAAGACAATTTTTCACGTAAAAGTCGTCTTTAGGAAATATGATTTTTTATTGTCTTTTTTTGTTTATAATTTTTCATGTGTTTAAAAAATTTCAAAAAAAAATATGAAAGTTTTTTAAAAAGACAACTTTATATATTTTTCAAAAAAAATAATTGAAAGTTTCTTTTGTAAAGACAACTTTCATATTTTTTTTGAAATTTGAAAAACACGTGAAAGTTGTCTTTTGTAAAGAACTTTTTCTAAAATTTTTGTTGAAATTTCTTTTCAAAAGATGACTTTCAATTAAGTCAGGTGACAAACACAACCACGTTAACATATTATAAATGCAAAAGCAATCAAAACTCGACTTTAAGAAAAACAATTTTCCGATTTTCAATCAGCCTCAAATTAATATTAATAGGGACATATTTGGCAAAAAAACTAAAAGAAAAAAAAAATAGTTTTTTTTTTTTTTTTTTTTTTGAAATTTGGCCAACTCTTACCTCCTACACTTTTTTTTATTTTATTTTTGGATATCTTACCTCATAATATAGTAAACATTTTTTTTTTTTTTTTGCTACAACATAAGGTAAACATTTGCATGTGAATACGAGACTCTTTAAACAGCAAATTGCACACTTTACAGGGTGACACGAGTATTTTTTTTGTTTTCGATGAATGGCTTAAAAACCGCAACATTATTAGCGTGGGGTCACACAAAACCCCATTTAAAAACTGAATAGGTCGCGTCGCGTGGGTATATATATCTGGCATATTTATTTTTTATTTCACAGATTTGCCCTTTATATAGCTGTTGCTCATATTGTTTAACCAGAATCCACTAAAGTTATTATACTTTACTTTCTAATATTCCCTTTTATAATTTCACTTTATCTGTTCCCCATTATCAACTCTAACCCCTTCATAACCTCTCCATCCAAACTCTCTCTCTCTCTCTCTCAATGGCCTCTTCATCTCCATCTTCGAATTATATTCAGGAAGGTATGCAATTAATTCTTGTTTTCTTAGTTGAATATTTCTCTCTTTTCCATGTCTGTAATTAAAGTCTCTGTGACATGATTTTGTCAGCATCGGGTGGACATATCATACCAACTGATCAGAACGTCCTGCAGAAACATGTTGCATTCTTTGATAGGAATCAGGATGGCATAGTTTATCCTTCGGAAACTTTTAAAGGTATTGTATTCATTCGAATGTTTGTGGGGTTTAATTAATTGAGAATTTGTTATCAGAATGTTTGTGGGGTTTATTGGGATTTTATTATTATGTAACAGGATTTCGTGCAATTGGATGTGGTATCTTTTTCTCTGCTATCAGTGCCATCTTCATCAACTTCGGTCTCAGCCAGAAAACCCGTCCGGTGACTCTCTCTCTCTCTCTCTCTCTCTTAGATATTTGTTTCACTTTTTTTTTTTTTTTTTTTTATAAATAAAATAAAATAACCGAAAGAATCTATTCTTCATTATTTTTATATTTTGAAAGTCCATTAAATGCTAATTATCGAATATAATTCGGGTATAAACTATAAAGGGTAGGAATTAAAGATGATTTCGAAAAAGAAAAGATAGAAAACCATGTAATTATAGGGATGCGTGCGGTATCCCATATTCCCATATGTTCCTTTCTGGCCTTTTCTCTGGCTAGTGAACAAGCTGTTGACCGCTTGATGGAATGAGATCACATGTCATTCCAAAAAAGTATTGCATGCGTTGTCATTTATTTAAATGGTTGAAATTTAAAATTAAAAAGATAATTTTTAATCTTAATCTTTAATAAAAAAAAGCAAACAATGCAAACAATCTCAAAAAGGTAAAATAATAAAAAGCTATAAAAAATAAAAATAAGTTGTTTTTGAAAAAGATGATATTGCACTCATGTAATATTTTTTTGGTAGTGATATTGCATAGGATCTCAATATGAGAGAATGAATATTTGTGTGTGTATATAATATTAAACGAAAAAACTTATTTTTATTATCGTTTTATTGAGATTAAATTTTATAAGGGTTCTTTTATAAAACCTTTTATTTTACACCCTATATTAATATCTTGTAAAATCATATTATTTTTTAATGATAACATTATATATTTTTCAATATCTATTCATAATTATCATAAAAATATACAATAGAAGATTTTTTTAGTTACTAATTTCATTTATAAATAGAAAAAAAAAAAAAAATAATCACACATTCTCGTACTTCCATTCGTATTATAAGGGGTAAACATGTAATTTCATTATTTTCCAATTACGATCAAGTCAAGTTTTCAGTTTTTCACGCCTGTCTTCTAAGATCTAACACGTGTAGCTCCTACCGGCTAGTGCCTGGTGGCCCGAAAGTCTATTAAAAACAAAGCTGTCACATCCTGGTTTAATTTATAATATCTGTTTCTTTATTCTTATGACAGATTTTCCAGAATAACACGTCATCTAATTAAAAAAAATTGATTTAATATGTAAGTTGGATTTAATACATTATATATATTTTTTATTAGAAGATATTATTATTGAAGTATTTGAGAAGTTATATATTAAATTATTATAGTTGATATGCTATCGTTGCGGCCGTATTTTTTTTGTTTTGTTTGTTTGTTTGTTTTTAATTATTTTATGAATAAACAGAGTTTTATTCAAAATCAAAACAATGAATATTTTTTACTTAAATGAATAAGAAGGGAGCCAAAGTGAACCCACATGTGTTGCCACGGTACTTGTGAACCCATATTTCATATTTCTTTCTACCATAGCACACTTAGGTACAATCGTACAAATACATTATGTGATTGAATTTAATTGAAGAGATAAAATACAACAATTAAAGAACTAGATATAAGTTTTGTCCCTTTATTAATTTGGAAGGAGAGGGAGAAAAAAAGCTAGTTTAAGTTTCAATGGCAAATTCCTATGGAATATAAAACATAAAAACTATTGGAATTTTTTTATTTTTTTTATCTAACGGCTGAAGACGTGATTGTATAATTTTCTGCCACAAAGGTTTCTCGGCTCTAGCTTAGTTTGAAGGTTTTTTTATTTTTATTTTAAAGATGAAATATTAATTGAATTATATTGTATAGTGTAGAAGCAATTAAAATGCGATTGCCTCCAAGATACTTTACTGTCAAAGGGCATACTTTTAGTAGAAGTGATAATACTTCTAAGACATGTCAACCCTGTGAAGGCATGAAACTTAATAGTTCAAATGGTTAGACAGGGTTAGGCATTCTATATTTAATAAAATCTATAATACTAATTATATTATAATGATCGGGAATACGATATATGATTCAAAATATAACTGTTTCTCATATACTAATATTAATTAGCATAATAGAGTAGATAGATAGACTAAAGAAAAAGAGTAATGCTAGAGATACAATTTTTTTTACTACCAAACCTTTACAAACTGATATGATATCCTAAATGAAGTATAACACATCAACAATTAATTTGTATGTTTGGCCAAAAAAGAATGCTACTTTGTCCTATTTATTTGTACGTTTAGCCAAAAAAGAGTGCTACTTTGTCTTAAAATTATATATAGGGGCAGCAATTTTGACCTCAGAACCTAAATACGACCAATTGTTCCATCTGCTGCTGCAAATTAAGATATTTAAAAAACCATTGTTGAGGTTCCAGCCTTGCAGGCAATTCAACCTATGAGATGAAAAGCAGTCGCATTATATTATATATTATTATTGTGGTAATGAAGTTGACAGAAGTTTATATTATCGGGATAAATATTATTTTAAACACATTTTTCAAATTATGAACATTCTTTATAAATATTCATAATTTATGGATGTTATTTATATTTTAAATTTTAGGTACGTACGTTATGCATTGATAGTGTACACATATCATTACTCATTAAATATTATGCATTTTAAATTCTCAATTCTTTCTCATTATCAAATAATAAACTATAAGTTAGACATTATTTTCCATCAACATCATGTGACATGGTGATAGTGTGTGGGTAGGTGTACAATTAATTTAATCTACATTTTGATGTCCTATCTATTTGTACATTCTCCATTTACCATTATTGCTGTTATTATTATTATTATTTTTTCTAATTGGTTTGGGTTCCATATGGTGCAGGGAAAATTTCCTTCTCTCCTCTTTCCAATTGAGGTTAAGAATATTCAAAAAGCCAAACATGGGAGCGACTCTGGTGTCTATGATACCGAAGGAAGGTATATGCTATGTTTATGCCTTGATTGCCTAAATTTGCCTTCACATTCAGTTTTGCTTTAATTTACTGCTCATGAGGAATTGGACAGCTAAACCTCGTGAATAATCTAAACCTTTCGGTGGAAGAATGCATGTACAAAAAAAACAACCAGTGTCCCTTTCGCAGTATAACTTTTAACCTAATGTTGACTTGGTGTTTGGATCGAGGTCATGCCTATTGGTGTACCTTATATGCTATGGCCCAATAATCTGTTTGTTTGTGTAGTGTTTTATTAAGCAAATCTCTTTGCATTTGATTTGTTTTTATTTATTCTTGTCCTTTCCAAGCTTGACTTGTTTCGAAACCTTCAAAATATATTGCAACTTGCTTCCTTTGAGATATTCAAGTGGGTTGGTCTTCAAACTTTTTTCTAGTTTTTACTATGGTCAATAGACTCAATTTTTCTTGTAATTTAATTAATTAATTAATTATTTTTTTTTATTATTATTATTATTTTTTTTTTTACGGCAAGTAATTAATGATAGATAATAAATTAGTGTTAGTGGTAGACCTTTGAAAATCAATAACAATTTATCAAATCAATAGTTATGAAAACGTTTACATGTTGCCTACCTATCTCAAAATGTGTTTTTAAAAAAGTTTTAAGAAAAAGAGAGGAGAGGGGTTTCCATTTATTTATTTATTTTTTTTAACGGCAGCGTGGATGTGGATTAAGGTAGCTAATGGAGTGAATCATAGGTGGGCAAAGTGTTGGTTTTCAAACCACGGGTAAGCAACATGTAAATGGTCAAACCACAAGTAGGTAAAATGTACTTTCCCCTATATAAAACTAATCAAGTGATTTTGGTGTGGTCCATTTCACTTAATCAAGTTGCTAAAGATAAGCCCATAGGCAACCTCAGGCCACAGTCGTTTTCAAAGTATTTGTAAAACTAATCAAGTGATCATGGTCTATTTCACTTAATCAATTTATAGAGATTCAATAAGTGATTATGTGCAAAATTTAGACCATATATAGCTAGAGTTGATTTGGAATTTTTTATTTTTGGATCTCTATATTGAAGTTTCCCTGATCTTAGGCAACCTCAGGCCATGTCATTTTCAAACTAAACGTGAAAAATTCAATAAAAAATAAATGATAATATGTAATATTGTGAAAGAGTCAAATATACTTGATTTTATATATAGGCTAAAATGCATAATCACCCCCTGGGGTTTGGTTCAGTTGCAAACAGACCCCTGGGGGTTTTGATTTTGCAATATAACCACCTGGGGTTTCTTAATTGGTGAAATTGACCCCTCTAAGTACATTTTTTGTCAATTTTGCTAACAAAATTTGTCACATGCATTGTACTTGGGATTATAATAATGCATTTTTTATTATAAAGTGGTCACATATAATGCACGTGACAAATTTCTACTAGCAAAATCGACAAAAAAAATACTTAGAAGGGTCAATTTCACCAATTTAAAAACCCCAGGTGGTTATATTGCAAAATCAAAACCCCAGGGGGTCTGTTTGCAACTGAGCCAAACCCCAGGGGGTGATTATGTAATTTGGCCTTTATATATATATATATATATATATATATATATATTTTCATGATTGTTGAGGTGACAAGTAATTAATGGTAGACAATAAATTAGCTTCAATGGTGGCACACATAAGAATCAATAACAATTTATCATCTCAACAATTGTGAAAAACGTTGTGTCCATAACATTACTATTATGGTGGCGGGTTTAGGCTGACCACAAATCTAGATTGAGTTGATTTTGTAGAACCTCCTAGGTAGCCGAACATGATGGTATGTACAGGCCAATTTTCTCATCCAATGATCAATCAGTGTCCATGTGCTTTCAGCACAACCCAAAATTTAGACCATATTAAGCTAGAGTTAATTTGGAACAATTTTTTTTTTTGGGGGGGATCTCTATTTTGGAGTTTCCCCTAATTCTGATCTTAGGCAACCTCAGGCCAGGGTCGTTTTCAAACCAATGCCTGAAAATATATAAAACTAATCAAGTGATCATGATGTGGTCCATTTCACTTAATCAAGTTTCCAAAGAAAACCCCATAGGCAACCTCACGTCAGGGACCTTTTCAAAGCAATGTCAATAGGTAAAACTAATCTAGTGATCATGGTCTATTTCACTTAATCAATGTATTGAGATTCAACAAGTTTAAGGACAAAAATTTTATAACTTTTTTTCATAATTATTGATGTAACATATTGTGATTGTTATACAATAAAAGTGGTGTCATTGGTGGTTCATATGACAATAATGTTGTGAAAAAAAGATCATATCTCTAGCATTGCTCAATGAGATTATTCAAATAAAATTGACATAGTGGGAGGTAAGGTGAGATGGTCATATCTCAGTTTCGATGAATCTAATTGATGAGTATAATTTATTTTTGTTTTTCAAAAATCATTGTTCTGAATCCATGGCTGTACTTCAGCATATTTTGTTCCTCTTTTGGGAGTTGTCTAAATCTTCTTTTAAAATCAATCTTATAGGTTTGTTCCTTTGAAGTTTGAAGAGATTTTCAGCAAGCATGCTCTTACTTACCCCAGTGCTTTAACATCGGATGAACTTATGAAAATGCTGAAGGAAAATAGGGTCCCCAAGGACTACAAAGGATGGTAGATATCTATATCAGATTTTCAATTGTGTAACTGAAAACTTTTTGTCCTTAAAAGAAATGTAATAAACTTTGAAATTTATTGCAGGCTTGCAAGCTGGACAGAATGGAAGACCCTATATATGCTCTGCAAGGACAAGAGTGGTTTACTACAGAAAGAAACAGTTAAAGCTGCTTATGATGGAAGCTTGTTTGAAAGGATGGAGAAGGAAAGATCATCGGCTAAAAAGAAAGCGTAATCTATCTAGCATTTAACAATATGGAATTATAAAACACTCATTTTCATTTTATTTGTTATTTTACAATTGTAGATGAATTGTGAAATAAATAAGTTTATTGGGATTTTTTTAAAATTTTTTGTGCAGTGTGGTTTAAATAAATGCATACTGGTATGCTCGTGGGGTCTACTAGGGCTTGCTGGTTGGATGCTATTGATTCAAGAATGTAGTTTAAAATTGTGATTGTTTCAAATTGTGGAAGTGTTTGATGAATTCTTCAATGGAAAATTAGTTTGATTTGGTTCATGTTCTTTAATACTTATTGTGTGTGCTAAGATTTCTACCGTTATTTGAATTACTGGGGGAGTACTTATACATCGTGGACAATTCGGAGAAAAGTGAGTACAGATGAAAGAAAGAGTTGGGTGTAGGTGTGCACAAGCAGAGGACATTCCAGAAGATCTTCCAAGTACAAGCTCAGGAGTTCAAATCTGTGGAGAGTTGAATAGAGTTTGATATTGTAAAGTTCTTAGTTATCAAGTTCAAAAAGTGAATTACTTCAAAATTTCTTTTCCTAAATAGTTCGTGTGCCAATTTTTTGAACACATGCATTAACACCTTGAGCAAAGAGCAAGCGAAGGCAAACAAGTTGACATAATGGTTTAAAGGAAGCTTCATTGAATGGCTATGATAATGCTCGTGCTCTGAGTTTTCTCATTGATAAAGTTGTACAAAAATTACAACCTCCCATCTCTTTTGGTTTGTCCACTTTAAAAAATCTTATCTTTTAGGAAAACATCAATATTAGCTTTGTCTCTCTAAAAGAAAAATGTAGAAGTTTCAGAGTTGCCCATATAGACTTTCAAGAATTTAGATTTGCATAAATAAAAGGCAAGTGTATATTGGTAGGTCAATAAATTAATTAGAGACTTATTGACCCAATGAATTTCAGAATTTTGGCTTAATCTTGGGCACTGCCAGACAGTTGCTAAATTGGTTACAATTCGACAAGGACTACTTTTTTTTTTTTTTAGCGGGATCAACACTTCTATACTTTAATTAAGAAGAATTGAAACTGAGTACATCTAAAGCCAACATATCCTAACACTGTGAAAATTCCAGAGCATCTCTCTCTTAAAAAACCCTAGAGTGAGAAAAATCTTCCTTTGCCCGGGGCGCACGATTAGCACCACTCACTATCGTGTGCCCATGTCCTCTTCCTCCTCCGTTCAACTCCTACCCCCTGTGGGTTCTTTCCGCCTCTTTTGTGGGCTTTTCTCTGCCCTATGTGGGTCCTTTTGCTGCCCATTGTGGTCTGTTTATGGCAATTCTCATGGGTGGCTCGCCTCCTATGTGAATCGTCACTGTGTGTGTTTGTATTTTAGGTGTCTTTTCTCCAAATCTGTGTGGGTTTCTTGTACACGGCGAGATCCCCAGTAGTCGTGGATGTTCAGTAGGCAGTAGACTTGGTGATTCCTCCCAACTCGAGCGTCTCTTGGCAACCCCTTTGGCAATTTAGGGGTAAACCTATCAAAGCAACCCTTTTTGAGGAGCCTCTTCAAAATCAAATGGCCTTTGTTTCCATGGATCCGATTCGTCATCCTTATTGTTTGCTCAGGTGGGATCTTGTCTCTAAATCATTTATCGAATTGGACATCTTCTGATGCTGCTGTTCTTACTATCTACATGATGGTCTTCAAGATCTGTGTTTTGTGTTGTTGTTTCTTTGTTATTTGTTATTGTGTTTGTATCCTTGACACCATTGTTGGTGTTTTTGTGTTCTCATATGTTAAGCTTGTCTGTCTGTACCTTTAGCCTTTGTGTTTTGAATAAAATCTTTACTTATTAATAAAAAAAAATTAGTACATCTAAAGCCACATGATGTTCAATGGCAGTTGGTGACTCCTAGCCAAATCTTTGTACATTAGTTATTTATCCAAAGAGAGACAAGTTGCAAACCTAATTCCTCATAAGCAATACCCGACTCTCCACAATGAGGGCAATAAGTGGATCCAATTCAGAATTCAAACATGGAATAAAATTGTTTGGATAGATAATTAAGAGCATTCCTAATGAATTAGGAAAAAGTCAAATTCAGCTCAAATATGATTAATAAGCCTAAGGCCATCTCCAGCAGTTCTTTATTTTTATCTCTATCTTTATCTCTAAAATTACACTTTTTAACAACTCTCTATTTTTTTTTTAAACAACCACTCCAACAGTACTCTTTATCTTTATCTCTATTCTATTAAAAATTACTTTTTTATTACTACTTCCCACCAAAAATAACCAACTCCCACCCAAATCAATTTCTCATCACAGCAACCAAACAAACAAAGACAGAAATTTTTCACCAAAAATTAATTTCACCAACCCAAATTAATTTTTCACAGCAGCAAAGACAGAAATTTCAGCAACCCAGACCGGCAGACCGTGGGTCACGTCCAGACCGGCAGGGATCTCCACGGCAAGCCACCGCAGCAGGCTTGGCCGTGGGTGACCCCCAGACCGGCAGGGATCTCCACGGCAAGCCACCGCAGCAGGCTTGGCCGTGGGTGACCCCCAGACCGGCAGGGATCTCCACGGCAAGCCACCGCAGCAGGCTTGGCCGTGGGTGACCCCCAGACCGGCAGGGATCTCCACGGCAAGCCACCGCAGCAGGCTTGGCCGTGGGTGAACCCAGACCGGCAGGGATCTCCACGGCAAGCCACCGCAGCAGGCTTGGCCGTGGGTGAACCCAGACCGGCAGGGATCTCCACGGCAAGCCACCGCGGCAGGCTGGGGTGGTCTCTCCTTCGCGGCGTGGCCAGCGGGGTGGGATCTCCTTCAAGCCGTGGCCGTGGGGTGGCTGTCTTATGGGCGGTGGTGAGGTGCAGAGAGCAAAGAGAAAAGAGAGAGCAGAGAAAAGAGAGAGCAGAGAGAAGAAGAGAGAGAAAATTTTTCGGAGAAATGAGAGGAGAGAGAAATTTCTGGAATAAAAAGCCGTTGGTACCGGTGGGGTCAGACAAAAAAATATTGATATTTTAAGTTTTAGAAAGTGTACAGTAACCTTTCACAAATGAAAGGTTACTGTTCACTTTCTAAAAAAATTTGAAGCTGAAGACGGCTTTTGAAGGACTGCTGGAGAGGTTTTTTTTCATTTTGCTCTTTAAAAATAAGGATAGAGAGCAGTTTACATGACTGCTGGAGATGGCCTAAAAAATGAATGACAACCGATTAGGCACACATTAGACAATATACTTCTTTATTTTTAGAAAACACTGTTCATTCTTCAAATGATTATTTTATTCTTTCTCCTCTCTCTCTCTCTCTCTCTAGAAGCCATGGTGAACCTCAAACCAATTGATGTCGCCCATGCCTACTCTTTTCATCCTCCTTCTCTTTTCTTCTTTCTCTTTCTCGTTACCCACATCGGTGAAGATGGCGTGCCCCAAGAGGCCGTAGTCATGGCCTCGTGGGTTATGAAGTAAACACCATGGCTTTGATTTGCTGGGTTTTTTATTTGATTGCCAAACGATTTGATGGGTTTCTAATTTGTAAGCTGATTCGTTGAGTTTCTTTTTTTGCTAAACAATTTGTTGGGTTTCCGGTTTGTAAGTTGTGGTGGATGTGGGGATTGATTTGTGGGTGTTGTAAGAAATAGTATTTTAATAGAATGGATAATGGAAATAGATTATCCAATGTAGGGTGTGATTGATTGACAGTGATTAGGTAAAATTTAAAGAGTAGCTCCTTAGGCCATCTCCAGCAGTGGTTTAAACCCTGCTCTTCAACTCTATTTTTAAAGGACAAAGCCAAAACCCGGCCTCCAGCAGTCCTTCAAAATAACTCTTCATCCGTAAATTTTTTTACAAAGTGTACAGTACCCTTTCATTTTTGAAAGGGTACTGTACACTTTGTAAACATTAAAATAACATTATTTTTTTCTGACCCCACCGGTTACCAACGGCATTTTATACCGAAAATTTCTCTCTCTCCTCTCATTTCTTCCGAAATTTTTTCTCTCTCTTCTTCTCTCTGCTCTCTCTTCTCTCTGCTCTCTCTTTATCTCTTTGCTCTTTGGGATTTTCTGTTTGAACCATAGAAACTTTCGGTCTGAAAATTTGTTGGGGTTTTTGAAGCACGAAAATTTCTCTCTCGTCTGAAATTTTTTTGGGGTTTTCTGTTGCCGGCGTGGTGGTTCGGTGGTGGCGTGGTCTTTTGGGTTTTCTGTTGAAGTTGATTCGGTGGGTTGCTGGCTTGGCGTGAGGGGTTGGTGGCTTGGCGATCGGGTTTGGTGGGTTTGCGATCTGGGTTGGTGCCGATCGGGGTTGGAGCTGAGATCTGGGTTGGTGGCTTGGCGTGAGGGGTTGGTGGCTCGGCGATCTGGGCTGATTCGGTGGTGGTTGATTCGGTGGTACCGGTTTCTGCCGATCTGTCTTCTTTTCTCTTCCGGCGTGGTGGTGGTAACGGCGTGAGGTAGGAAATTTGTATTCGGGTTGATTTTGTGTTGATTTTGTGGCTGTTTGTGTACTGGGGTTGAGGATGATTTTGCTTGTGGCTGTTTGTGTACTGGGTTGAGGTTGATTTTGTGTTGAATTTGTGATAGGTTGGTTTCGGGTTGTTTACTGGTGTGGATGAGGTTATGTTAGTTTGTGTGTTGAGGTTTTGATTGGAATTAGTTTGGGTTGATCAAGTTTGGATGAGGTTCTGTCTGTGTGTTTAGCTTTTAATTGGAATTAGTTTGGGTGTTGAGCTTTGGATGAGGTTCTGGTAGTTTATGTGTTGAGTTTTTTACTGGAATTAATTTATGTGCATATGTGGTTATGGTTTAATTGGATATAGCACAGAGTATAAAACATAACCAAAAAAATAATAATTGGGTTTTAAAATGAAGCTCTCTTAATTTTAAAACGAACCCAGAAAGCAAAATGTATTTGATAACCTCTAACTCATGTATATCATCAGTTCTTATCTAACAAAAAAAACAAATGTGGAAACTAAATCATTGGGAAAGAATAAACTCAGGTAATAAATTAGAAGCTGAAATTGGTAAATATAAAATGACAATAAAAAAAGATTTAGTTTTGGAAGAGTTGTCTTGTAATTTAGTTAGATTCTGAATTACCTCATGTGGGTGTAAGACATGAGTGTTGTTGTCTTCCTTATCCATGACCAGGACTCCACAGTCTTTTGCTTGGTGCAGGTTTTTTAAAACTGGGAGAAACTTATAAAGAAATTAATTTTCATGTGGAAGAAAAATTAGTTGGCTGGTTTAATTTGCAGATAAATAATATTAAGTTAAGAGTTTTGAAGCATAAAATTTATTCAATATTGTAACAAATTATAGTTTAAAGTTGTATATATCTGTTTATTGAGAAATCAGAGTCGAAACCCAATAAGTTTTGGACTACAAAATACCCCTAAACGTTTATAAGTTATAAAAAATATTTAATTAGATAGTCAAATTAAATATAAAATATAACAAAAATAAATAAATAGAACGAAGTAATCCATAATTTTATCTTCTTGTTCATCTTAAAAGAATTCGGTATTGAAATATTTTACAATTATAATCTGTTTCTAGTATATAATTTTCTTTTGGATGTATAATTTGCTATCCCTGTTAGAATATATTATCCTGGCTTAACCAAACTTTATTAACTTTATATATCCTTAGCAGTTTGGTAATTACAACAGTTTTATTTTTACATACGTATGTATTATGAAATTATAGGTTGGATCTGTTTGAGAATTGCAACAATTTTATTTTTACATACTCTTCATGTGTGATTGATACCTAATATTGTATTGTATTGTATTTTTATTAGGGATGAATTCTCAAAATGAAACCCCCAATTTCGTTAATCTTCTAGAAGATACGTACGAATATATGATGGAAAACCCCAAATGAGATGGATTATAATAATAATCCATTTCCATCCCAAGTTGAATCCACTAAAAGACCTAAGAACACGTCAAGCCAATTTTACCGTAGAAGAAGACTTGACTCTTATATCTTCATATCTCACTATTAGCGAAGATCCGGTGCAAGGTACTGATCAAACATATGAACATATTGTGGATTAGAGTTCATGAATATTTTCATGCTCATACGACCTCCAAAACTAAGCGAACTATAGGTTCTCTTCAAAACCGGTGGTCAACCATTCAACTTGGCACCAATAAATATTCTGGGTGTTTGTCAAAGATTGAATCATTGCGTCAAAGTGGTCTAACTGAGGAAAATAAGGTGCATCTTATTAACTCTTCAAATTTGTTAATGTATCAATTTATTTTAACTATTGAAAATATTAATTGTTTTTATTGTTGGAATTTTTTAGGTTGATCAAGCAAAACAATTGTATACAGTAGAAACTGGCAAAAAATTTACGTTTGAACATTGTTGGAACGTGCTGAAGTATTCACCAAAATGGTTGAATAGTCATCAAAATGAGACACCAAGAAGAAAGAGAATGGAGACACCATCTTCTTCGGTAAATCTAGAAGATAAAGATGTCACAAATGATTCCAACATAAACTTGGAGAGACCACCGGGTAGGAATGCCGAAAAAGCTCGATTGAACAAACAAAAGAGCGACGAAGGTAGTAGCTCAAATGTGGAAGTGATGTTGAATGTCATGGCGGACGACAAAAAAAAAATCGCGGAATCGAGATTGGAATTTCTTGAGAGGGGCCGTGTTCAGTACATGGAGCTAGAGAATAAGCGTCTTTGTCTTAAGGAAGAAAAAATCAATTTGGCAAAAATGAAAGAGGAGAGGCAAAGAATGAAAGAGGAGAGGGAAAGAATGAAAGAGGAGAGGGAAAGAATGAGAGAGGAGAGGGAAACATTGAGAGAGGAGGCGGCAATTATGACAATGAATGTAGATGCGTTGCCTCTAATGCAACAACAATATTTTCGTCAACGCCAATCGGAAATCCTTGCAAAAAGAGGTGGTAATTAGTAAATGATATTGTATTATTTTTGTATTATATTCATTAATGCTATTGTGTTGTATGAATTAAGAGAATACTTTGAACTTTTGTTGCTATTAAATGTCATTTGCTATTATGGTTGATAACTTAATTTATTACTTTGAACGTTAATGTGGTAAAATATATATAGCATTGGCTTTGCAAGTTATAAGTGTTAATATATTTTTTATTTGATAATAGAATTTTAAAGAACTTTCACAATAATTATATAGATTTGATAAACTTCAAATTACAATAAAGAGTAACATAAATAAATAATACAAGCATGAAAATTAAAACTAAATAATCTTATGATTGGCCATGTAATTGCCACAAGTGCTCCACAAGATCAGCTTGGAGTTGAGAATGAGTTTCTCTATTTCTAATGCGAATATGAGATTGAATGAAATTCTGAACTTCAATTGTAGGCTCTCGTGACACGGGTATAGGGATGCTTTCAGGCACTTGTTCGTAATCATCATCTTCTTGTACTTCATTAGAATCGCGCTCATCTTCAATAATCATGTTATGTAATATTATACATGCTTTCATAATATCATTGAGAGTTGCTTGATCCCAAAAGCGTGCAGGTCCACGCACAATTGAAAATCTTGCTTGAAGTATTCCAAATGCACATTCCACATCCTTCCTACATGCCTCTTGAACTCTAGCAAAGTGTTTTTTCTTTGCTTCTATTGGAGCTGAGATTGTTTTCACAAAAGTTGACCATTGTGGATATATACCATCAGCAAGATAATATCCCATTGTATAATCATGACCATTGATTGAGTAATTCACTGGAGGAGCACGCCCTTGAGCAAGTTCCGTAAATACAGAAGAATGCTCTAATACGTTGATGTCATTATGAGACCCAGGAAGACCAAAAAATGCATGCCATATCCAACGATCATATGAAGCTATTGCTTCCAAAATAAGTGTTGGTTCACGAGAATGACCAGTATACTGACCTTTCCATGCTGTCGGGCAATTTTTCCATTTCCAATGCATGCAATCAATGCTCCCCAACATTCCTGGAAATCCACGCTTTTCGTTAACCGCGAGCAACCTAGCAATGTCATTGCTATTTGGTGACCTCAAGTACTCTTCAGAGAAAATATTAACCACCGCTTTAACAAATTTTTTTAGACTCTCTACTGCAGTGCTTTCCCCAATTCTCACATACTCGTCAGTAGAATCAGCAGCTACTCCATAAGCAAGAATCCTGAGTGCAGCAGTCATTTTTTGAAGGGACGACAAGCCAAGCGTTCCAGCAGCATTTCTTTTTTGAATAAAATATGGATCATACGCTTCTAGTGCAGATTGAAGACGAAAAAATAGTGGACGACTCATCCGAAACCTCCTTCGGAATATATGAGAAGGAAAAACCGGATTATCTGAAAAATAATCATGAAAAAGCCTTTCTTCGCCTTGCAAATAATTGCGCTTAATGACCTTGCGGCCTACAATTGAACCACGGTGTGATGTTGATGCTCGCTCTTTTTTCAATCTTTCGTCTTCCATTGCAAGAATTGAAAGTATTTCAACGTCATCATCAGTGTCAGACTCAAGAAGAGCCATTTCCATTTCCCTCATTTGATAATCACGAGGCTTAAGATGATAATTATGCTCCATAATATATGAAAGAGAAATTTGGGTTTGATAATGAAAGAGCAAATTGGGTTTTGATAGTGAGTGAGTAAACTGAATTTGAGATTAATGAAAGAGAAAATTTGGTTTGAGGTGAATGAAAATTGAGATAGGAAATAGTCCTATTTATACTAAAAAATATGACTGTTGACACAATATAACCGTTGAATAACGTTATAAAATATTACCGTTATTCAACGTTATATAACATTACTGTGTTGATAACGTTGTACAGTATCAACGTTTATTTTTTTTTTTATAAACTATCAACGTTGATTTTTTTTTTTATAAATATTATTTTGATTAAAAGCTTCAGATAAATGATTTCAGAAAAAAAAAAAAAAAAAAAAAAATTCAAAATCAAAATCAAAGAACATTCCGGATTTTAGTTGATTTTTTGCCAAAAATCAACTGTCTTTTTTTTTCTTTTCTCTCAGATTTGTACCGGCAGTGGTACCACCGTCCATAACCCACGGCTGGAGGTGATCCACGGCTTGAAGGAGATCCGGTGGCTTGGCGACGGAGAGAGCCACCCCAGCCTGAACCGGTGGCTTGCCGTGGCCACAGTGGACGGACTGGAGCTGACCCACGGCCAAGGCTGCCGGTCTGGAGGTGACCCACGGCAGGGCTGCCGCCTGGGGTTGCCGTGCCGGATCTCTGCCGGTCTGGAGGTAACCCACGGCGAAGCCTGCCGCCTGCAGGTGACCCACGGCCCAAGCCCACCGGATTTCTGTTTGCAGGTCACTGTTGCTGGAAAAAAATTTTCTGTTTAGTTTAGTTTGGTTACTGTTGCTGGAAATTAATTTGGGTGGGGGTTGTTATTTTTGGTGGGAAGTAGTGATAAAAAAATAATTTTTAATAGAATAGAGATAAAGATAAAGAGTAGTGTTGGAGTAGTTGTTTAAAAAAAAAATAGAGAGTTGTTAAAAAGTGTAATTTTAGAGATAAAGATAGGGATAAAGATAAAAAACTGCTGGAGATGGCCTTAG